>CAMAPF010001052.1:310000-910000 GCA_945859915.1 Cuscuta epithymum
AATAATAATAATAATAATAATAATAATAATAATAATAATAATAATAATAATAATAATAATAATAATAATAATAATAATAATAATAATAATAATAATAATAATAATAATAAAAAATTGCAACTTTCATTACCCAACTGGTATATTCTAGTATTCTACTCTATCGCTTCAAAAATACACTACCATTAGTGCAAGTTCTTCAATGAAATTAATGGGAAATCTTTGTTCAGTTTGAATATCACCAATGTTTTATTTTAATTTTTAAATTATTTTACGTATGTACGTGTCATCCATCTTAATTTCTCAAATATGTACTTACCAAGATCGATATAGTAAAATGTTATTCTATGTTAGGAAGTTGCTAGATCAATCACCAAAAATTAAAATTCTCATAATAAAATCTCACAACTCCGTCATTTTTGCAAGAATTAATATCAAAGAAATACATACTCCGTAGTATTTATTGTGGATTTGGATCCTCTGCCGCACGGCAGAGGTGCCTTGCGCAATCCAACGGGCAACAACAATAAGGGAGGAGAATTTGGGGAGGGGAAGCTTAGATCCTGCGGCTGTAATTGGACACCCTACTTGGCGGTAAACCAAGGAGAGAATCGTGACTCATTTACTTTATAACTCAACAAAACTATAAGGGTGCAGAGTCTACATGATCTTTTATATTTTTAACGTGAATTTACTCTTAAGTCTTACGTAGTAACAATTAACTTAGCCATTTGTATCAAACTATCAATCACATACATTGATGCATTCGTCAAAATTTAAGGCAAAACATAATATGTATGAAGCATACTCAAGAGTATCCAACTATGAGTCAAGTACCACATATAATTTATATAAAACTCCACAAAATGAACATAATGGTCGAGATAGAGGAGGCAAATCATAGAATTTAGGTAGAACGAATAAAATCGGTAGCTCAGTTGGTCGAGTGGTGGGAGATTTGGAACAATGACCAATGTTTGAATCCCCACAGCGACCGGATGGAGGTCATATAACCTGAAATAAGGCTAAGCCTCTGGTGCGCACGGGTGTATGAGTCTACTGCAACTTTGCTGACTGAGTCACCATGATTTACATCCTCCCATTGGGGATTCAACCTTTTGGAACAACAGGTAGAACGAATAAAAGGTTGCAATAATTCCAACTTAAGAATTGTAAAATATCGAGCTCCGTATTAAAATTCAACCTAACGTTTAAATATACGGATTACAAAGTAGTGTGAATATGCGTGCAGAACATCATAAGAAAAAATGAGTGTGTTTTTCGAGTGTTGTAACTTGTAACCGTTAAAACTTGCTTGCTTCACTTCATACATACTGTTCTTATGTTCTTTCTTGGTCAAATTCATTCAGAGTAATGCACCAATGTTCCAATAACTATGTTGTAACCGTTTTTCAAGATAATCCAAGGAAAATAAATCTGTAGAGGAAGCGGGAAAAATGGCAGAACATCTTAGGACCAATTATTCAGTTAACCATCACTTTCGATTTCCCAGAAACCTAAGCTGCGGATCATGAATGCAGAAGTGGACACAAGAAGACCAGCAAAGACGATCGGCACGACGAAATCCCAATCGGATGTCTTCATCATGTGAATCGGCAAGCAAAACTTCTCCGACGGGACATCCAGAGGCACCTTGAGGAATCCCGCTCCGCAAGGAGATGAAGGGGAAGGAGAGACGACTGACATGTAAGCAAGCTGAGCCAGAGAAGAAGCGGTTCCGACGGTGATGAGGAGGAGAAGGGACCAGACAGTGGCATATAGCAATAGCGGCCATGTCGTGGAGAATAGCCTCATGACAGTGGGATGAAGCAATGTTAGAGACATTGGTTTGAATGAATGTATCTAGTTCGTATGTTGTGTGGAGCTATTATTATGCTCTTGGGTAGTTATAGAATGAGATGGGTGAGGGGAGTTGGGGGAACAAAAGAAGAGGGAATGTGTAACTGCTTCTCAATTACCGCATAAACTCATCATATATTTTGGCCAATGATTAAATATATGTTCCAAAATTTCATCCATATTTTCATGTTTTTTGTATGTTCTGTACTTCTGTAAAGTTCAATTCAAAACAAGTTGGAAGAAATCAATTTGCTCTAAAGGCTCGTGTTAATTTGAATTTATTTTGTTTAACTTGTCAAATATGTCAAACCACGCAAATAAACAAACAAATGGGAATTGATACTTTAGGAGTAATAATCCCATCATCTGTAGTATTGTAGTAAGAAAATAACATGTCTAGATTTAAAGTTTAACAACCAAAAATACAGTATCAATTTGTAAAGATTGTCCCTATTCCCCAACCTAGTTTTTGAAGGATTTTTTAGGATATAATGATGTTTTTACTTGGATTGATTTCAATCCCACACCAGATCAAATCGAACCAGATCAGGTCAGATCAAATCAGACTAGATCAGAACAATTCAGATCAAACCAGACCAAAAAAATTCACGAAAAAACATCCCCACTCCCATGAAATTTAAAAGATTTACAAAGAATCTATCAAATTATATGGAATTTTATCAGATTCCAATGAAGGCCAATGGTTGGTTTCTTTTTTGCTTTTTGCAACGGATGTGCACATTAAAATTCCATACTCCCTCCGTCCCTTATAACTTTGCCAACTTTCCATTTTTGGATGTCCCAATAACTTTGCCACTTTCTCATTTAAGTAAAGAATTTGTGGTTCCAGTTAATTCTCTCTCCTCTGCACAAACCTCAACCACACAGTTTTTACTTTATTAATTTCCGTGTCGGTCAAACTTGGCAAAGTTATTAGGGACGGAGGGAGTATTTCAATACTAAGACTGGATCTTACTATCCAAAGCTCATCCGTCATCTCTTTTTGACATCTTTAAGAGCAGACTTGGCTGGAAAACAGACCAGTGACTCTGCTGTTGCGGTGGTGGTAGGGTTAGAGCAGCCAAAGCTCGAATTCTGACCTCCATCGTTCAGCCGGTTGGGGAAGTACAAGCATGCTGGTTGTAGAGGATGAAGAAGTCAGAGCTCAGGTGAGCAAGAAAAGGTTTGGACTCAGCTAGGTATCTTGAATTTAAAAAAATCCTTCAAAATCCAGGTCAGGGACACCCCTAATCAAATGCAGAAATTTCAAAATCCTAAAAACATTTTAAACACTTAGGAGTATATGTAAATCTAATAGCTGTGATCTCATTTTACTCTTATCCTTCTGGGCGCCTTCTTTCAAACAGCAATTTCTACATTAGGTCCTATAATTCATCTCTGTCTCCACTCTCTAAATTATGGGCATTTCACACTTACACATTTGACATTCCATTTCAATGTATCATACGGTTTACGGTTTACCAGAAAGATTATACCAGCGTTTAAGGATAGTTCAGTTCCGGATTACTGATTTTCGTTGCTATTAACTGTATATATGCGTTTTTGGTATACAAAGACGATGTTTTTTCAGAGTAGTAAATCGGAAGAGCGTCAATTCAGATACCAAACAGAGTTGAGAAGACAAACTACTTCGATTCATAGATCTAAGAAACAGTATAGTTACATGATACCAAAGCAAATAGTTCTATCAGACCTATTAGCACAATTTCAATCTCAAATCACAAGAGAAACAGGTGAAATCTAGATCACAACACAAGAAATTTAAGAGCTCGTGAACTTAGTCACGGCCTTAGTTCCCTCAGACACGGCGTGCTTGGCCAATTCACCGGGAAGAACAAGCCTCACAGCCGTCTGGATCTCCCTGGAGGTGATCGTCGGCTTCTTATTGTAACGAGCAAGTCTGGATGACTCCTGAGCGAGCTTCTCAAAGATGTCGTTGATGAAACTGTTCATGATCCCCATCGCCTTGCTGGAGATTCCGATGTCTGGATGAACTTGCTTCAGAACCTTAAAGATGTAGATCTTGTAGGTCTCGACGCTCTTTTTGTTCCTCTTCTTCTTCTTATCGCCGGCAGCAGCGGCGCCCTCCTTGGGAAGCTTCTTTCCCGCCTTCGGCTTCTTCTCCGCCTGAGTCTTCTCAGCGACGGCGGCCTTCTTCTCCTCCGCTGGTTTATCGGCGGCGACCTTCTTCTCCGCTGGCTTTTTGTCGGCCTTGGGCGCCATTGGAATTTCTAGTAAGAGTTTAGGTTTGGAGAAGGGAAAGTGTTTAAAATGCTAAAGTGATGAATTGCGATGAAAATTTTGATACGCGTGCTTTCCCTTTTATAGATGTCCAATTATGGGTGCTCATTCGAGGAATTGAAATGACGCGGATCGATGAGGTGGACTCATACGGGGCGTCGATAAATGATTGGATTTACTTTTAAATCGACGGCTTGAAAATACCACTTTATGGATGGTGTGGGTGTGAGGGACACGTGGTGATTCTCTATTGGAGGCGTGCTGTAGTACGCGGATCATTGACTGATTTTGAGCTACCGCGCGCTCATTGGCGCTAACGTAATTTTTTGAAATTTCGTTTTCATTCCATACAAATTTTCAATTTGAAGGTGACAACTCCGGTACCTTTCTAAAATATGGGGTATTGTACCTATCATTCATTTGATTGGACCACATCACTTTATCATTTTTCATTTAGATTTAAATAATTCAACTACTACATTCTCATTGGTCCATGTGGACAAAGGTATGGTACCTTACGGATACCATAGAAATGTAGAATCTACCCAACTTGATTCGAAGGTATGTTGAGGAAAGCTGGAAAAGGATTCGGTAATATTTGAAAAACACAATACAAAATATATTGCAAAATAGTCTTTGAGGTCAAAAATCCCTGGTTATAATTTTAAGGTTAAAATTTAAAGGAAAAATTGAAAATAATAATCTCAACTATTGCTGGTCCGCTGAAAATAATCTCAACTATTGATTATTTTTGTATAATCCCAACTATATAGACTATCTGCCAATAATGGTCCATGACCATATATTACCTCTATAAAAAGTAAATTTTAAATAGAAATTAAGCGTAAAAATTAAAAGTTGAGATTATTTATAGGGATTACTTGTTATATCTCATCTCATCCACTTTAGAAACTACGGAGTACAAGAATTTATTCATAGGGACCATTATTGGCGGAAGGTCCCTAAAGTTGGGATTATTCTGTAATAATCAATAGTTGGGATTATTATGAGCGGACCGCCAATAGTTGGGATTATTACTATCAATTTTTTCAAATTTAAAAAAAAAACAATATACATGAATACATCCTTCTTTTTCAATGGTTCTTTTTTTAACCCATTTTCAATAGTTGCTTCATTTACTTTTTTTAATGTGCGGCTAAATTTTATTTATTGTTGTACGTAGTATTCAAAAACTTTAAACTAAAAATAATACGTGGTATAAAATTTGTATCCAAAATGGAGTTTCAAAGTGCGATGTTTTTAAATTTTTACTAATAATCAATTGGTTTTATTTTTTGAAAGAAATCAATTGATTATATAGTGACAATATGATAGGTTTCGTTTCTTCTTTCCCAACTTTCGATTGCATCTTGAGTCCCACCGTTGACATTGAATTATGACCTTTCATGGATGATAGTTTTTCTTGCACGTTTCCCACAGACGGCGCCAAATTGTTTTAGCAAAATTTTGACATGCTAAAACTAATTACGTAGTAGAATGGAAATTGTATATCGATTGGGTCTTGTACAAGAACGGTAAAGAAGATGACAAGAACAGCAAGAATTATGCCAAGGAGAAAATTAGAGTGTGATTTTATGCGTAATTCGAATGAGATGTGTCCTCTTACAACCGAGCTCGATACTACTTATAGGAGTGGAATTAACGCCCTTTTGTTCGTTGTTGACGGTTTTGACCGTTATGACGACATTCAAAGTTGTCATTATGTTATCATTAACGTTGGTCAAACCATTTGTGTAACTCCCGTTTTAATTACATTAATAGCCGCAATAAACATACAAAAACCATTATAATAGCTTGTAGCATTAAGCCTAATAAATGTGTCATTAATTGTCATGGTCAAGTCCCTTGAATGTGGAACAGGCTGTCAAAGTCCTACACCAACAGTGATGAAATTCATTTCGTTGCATGACCACGTGATATTGGGGATGATTGAAACTTTAAAACTAGACTCAATGTGCAAGTGGTCTAGGTTAGTGAGAACATGACAAGGACGAGGTATTTCAAGGTGTCGTGTATGGCAGAGACTCGAGGTCGAATGAAAGAACTCAACTACTTAAGTCATCATAGCATGAAAGAACTCTTCAATGCAGTGACATACTAGACCAATAGCCTCTTGGTAGCTCGCAATCCAATAACAAGTGGTGAATGGTTTCCTCCTCTTCATTGTGAATCGGGCATAAAGTGTCTTGTCTTATATTTTGGTGTGCTCTCTCCATATTTGTGAGGGTTTTTTTTCAAACCAGCCAAAAAAGAGTTGTACTCTTTTTCTGAGGCCCTGACTTTCCAAAACCAATTCATACTTTCATCGGGTTTAGGGTGGACTGGCAATGAGTAAGTAGAGGAACATAAAACTTTCCAGGCCATTTCCGAATGATGGAGTTTTCACGATTCCTATTGATAGGAATTGGAATAGCACGAACCATCTCAATGACATCCCCATCAAGCACTAGCTCGAGTTCCGAGTACATTGGTCACTAATAAAATCAACGACTTTAGTATTGTGGAAATGTAAACAGGTTCCTCTCCCACCCAACAATCAGGCCAGAAGCATGTCACCTTACCATTGCCAATCTTCCAGCGGATACCATTGTGGAGTATTTCCTTGGACGTGATGATGCTACGCCAAATGTAAGATGTTGTTTGCTGGAGTTTAACTCGTCAAAAAGTACCTTTGTTGAGGTGTTTATGAGTTAGGGCCGTGATCCAAAGTTTTGGTTTCTTTTTAGGAGTTCCCAGCCAAAATTCGCTATACGTGATAAATTCATGTCCTTAGCGTTACGCAGTCCCAATCCCCCATCACTTTTGGGTTTGTGATCTTCATCCCAATCAACTAGGTGGACTTTCTTTGTGATGTCGTCACCCCTATAGGAACTGATTCGGTCAATCTCGGAACATGTGTTGACCGGTAAGAGAATGCTTTGCATAGCGTGTTGGGGGGTTGTTGAGGCGACAAATTGAACTGGAGTTCGACGTCCTGCAATAGTAAGATACTTTTATTTCCAACTTCCCAATTCTTATTCATGTTGTCTAAGATGTAGCTGCGGTGAGATTTTGATTTGCGTTTTTGGAGAAGATGATTACCCAAGTATTTTTCCAATTCTTTTGTGACGCCGATACCTTTGTTAGTAATATACGACACACAAGGTTGTCAAAATCGTATTTTTGAATCGAATCGGTAGATGTTTTTGAAAATCGAATCGTAAAATTGAATTGCAAATCGTAAGATTTTATCAAACATATATTAATAATTATAAAATAAATAAATATTAAAATTAAGTTGCAAGTTAATGGTATTATATCATTTCATTACACAAAACTATACCTACAAGGTCAAAAACAAGATTTATAAACTGTTTTTATAATGTAAATGTAGTGAATAATAACATTAAACATGTGTAAAACTTAAAAATAATTAAGTAACACAAGAATCCATTACTTTTTAAAATACACTATTCATATTATTATTATTGGAATTATGTATCAATTTGTAGTTGTTAATTTTAATAAATTTGAACCATTTTCACTAAAAACAACTTATTACGATTTTGCTACGGTTTTAGTACAAATTTTTATGATTTTGTACGATTTTACGTTTTTAACAACCTTGACGGCACGTGAATGATACAATGATTCGTGTCTTCGGGTATAATATGACACACTTTTATATAATACGCCTAAATATCTGTTATATACGTTCACAACAAGAATACATATAAGTACACGTTTTAAACATTTAATATTATAAAAAACGACATATAATATATTTCTATATGCACGCTAATTTCACTAAATTATTGATAGAAAGAAATGATTAGTTAACATATCAACATTTTTCAATTATTTAAGATACAATTTTCCCTACAAAAGAAATACTAGTATATATTCTTAGATTTGTCATTGTAACAACTAAATTACAAATGCAAATTTTAAATAAAATGATACTAACTTTAAATTTTCTATGAAAATGGGGCCATGTAAAACTAAATCCAAATTAAAGAAGGAATAAGCTTGCACAACAATAAACGAAATAATCGCGAAAGAAAAACTCAAAATACCAAAGTCTAAAATTTAACGTAAACAAACTTCAAAGTTTCTATAAAGTCTCAAATATCAAAAGTAAAATTTTTCAAACTCATATGTATCATCAACATAAGTCACACAAACTTCAGAAAATGATGAGGCTGAATTAATGAGACTAGCATTGTCAGCAGTAGTATTATCAAATGAACTCCTTGAAGTCTCAATCGATCCATTCTCATCCACAAATTAGGAGCATCTTTCAACTTCTTCTCCATAATCAAGCCACTCTATGAGCTTGCTCAAATCAATCGGGTCAGCATCTCTAAACATTTTTCCTCATTTTTTTGCATCATCATTGTGTTCATTCTTTACAAGAATGTCTAACATGTCTGGAGTGAGCCGGTTACATTCCTTTGTCGGGGTAGCTTCAAACGAGCACCAATTACATTCACATGATGATGAATTGCATGGTTGACTCAGTATATGAATTGCACATTTCTTTAGTGTTGGCACAAAATCATCACATAACTCCCACCATATTCTTTAAAGATTGTTTTTAAATATACAACCAATTTACAAAATAAAAACAACAACTTTCAAGGATGACATGTATTCATCAAGCTATGTGTTGTTGCAATGAATAATGAGGAATGCTTCAAAATATAGTCACGATATTGCTCTGTGAATAAATCATCCTCATCCGTCTTGAGAGCGTTCTCAAATAAGAAGAACATACCTTATTTCATCTACATCGTTTGCTTAGAGATGAGACTAGTCATGTACAATGGATCGAGAGATGCGGCAAATGCATGAACGAGTGGATGGTATTAACTTTTCTCTTCACCTCAAATAAAGTCAACATATGCACATATTTATCTCTATCGTTTTCAGACCTTCTCTGAAGCCCAGTCTTAGCCAATTCCATTGCTTGGTTGTTAGGAATTATTTTATTGTGTCCAATTGCATTAGTTATCTTTGTATTTGTGTATTTAATTTAGCTCTTGGTCATTGTATTTATTTAACCCATTTACCAATTTTTTTGTATCTGTTTGTTTAATAATAGGAAAGTGGTATCTCACTTTCTTACAAGTCGATCAGCTCACAATCTTCCGTACGGTGCTGGGATATCAACGCATATGCGTATGTATTCCACACTGATCTGAGTCAATCACAATCCTGGCTAAGTTGTATTTTGTGTCCATACATTCGAGAGAACCTCATCATATATCAATATCTTCTTCTGAGATGAGTGATATTGACTACAAGGGTCCACAACCCCCACACCATTAAACTTTCATTGATCGCGTTGTGTCTAGTAACTCTGCTCTTAAGTGTTTTGACTTTTTTAGGACACAGACACACTTATAGTCAGTTGTTGGTCTTAGCAACCATGCGAGAACTTCTATAGGCTCATCTACTGTAAATGTTGTTCAAGAATTGGAAGAAAGTCCTGACGTTGCAACATCTATATCATCAACGTATTCAGGCCATCCTTCGGAGTTCATCTCTAGGGCGATGATAACGGGTAGCTTTCACAACCCCTAGGGCCACATTTTATATGTTGATCAATGTGATCGTGTAACAACGACCGTTGTGACATCTACTTTAGATGCTTCATGACGATTGGTCAGAAGCCTTGCTCAAATTCTCATTCATTCTCAATCATTATAAGCAAGCCACACATCGATGTTAATCATTGATGCTGTGTCAACAGAACATTAAGGTATCTTTGGCTCTTTATCATTTGTTTCCGCATTTTTGTTTTGTTTTTGCTTTTGTTTTTCAGCATAATAAACATGATGCCCGATGAATCGGATCGTCATGAGGTGGAGAATGGTCCACATGCACTTAAACTCAACTCATCATTATCAGACACATCTCTCCATCGTCGATAACAGACGGCTTCCTCCACATCAGCACTTGTATTTCTTGGTTACATTATTAAGCTGACGGAGTCTTCCTTCCCGTGGAAATTAAACCAGCATGTGGGAAACTGATGATTTGATATAATAAGCAACATGTTGAAAGCAGAGCCAAACACACAGAAAATGAGAAGTCTCCAGTGCTCAACCATGACTATTTTGCTCTTTAAATCAATAACGGATTCAACATACGAGTTCAATGTTCCCGCCAGAAACATCTCAAAGAGTTTGAGCTCCAATTCATCATCTCTTAATTCGGGCTTGAATAAATATGTTTCCACGTGCATCACGGCCTACCAAATCCGCTCCATACGAATTGTCATCATACACTGCAAATCCATCCACCAGTTTTGTTGTGCTACCAACGAGAACTCCTCAGGATCCTTCAAAGTCAAAGAGAATACATTCTAGAGGAGACTTGAGTTGGATAATCTGAAACTGAACACAAAGCCCACGCGTGTCTGGAACTCAATAGAGCAATAATTCTATATGCGACATTGGACTTCATATTTTGCTGATCAAGGAATAAAATGGCGATTGTTGTACTCCGCCATCAAAAGGGAGACTGCTCAGAATCAACATATCATTATGAACCCCAACAAAGACATATGATCATACAAGGAAATTGCATACAAAGGGGGAGATTGCTATAAATCAAGGAAGACTGGATGATTTGAGCATCTCTGAAGCACAAACACGAAGAGGGAGCCTGTCAACGCAAAGACAAAAGATAACTCGTGCTACAATGCAAATTGACACTAAGGGGATGATTGTTAGGAATTTTTTATTATGTCCAATTGCATTAGTTATCTTTGTATTTGTGTATTAAATTTAGCTATTGGGCCTTGTATTTGTTTAGCCCATTTAACATTTGTTTTGCATTCGTTTATTTAATAATAAGAAAGTGGCATGTCACCTTCTTACAAGTCGTCTCACAATCTCATGTACTGTGTTGGGATATCAGCGTATATGTGTATGTATCCCAAACAAATTTGAGCCGATTGGGATCTTTGGCCAAGTTGTATTCTGCGTCCATACATTTCAGAGGAGCCAATAAGAATCTAGAGCTGCTCAGTTTCACTTCCCATGTTCATTCATCGACATATCTTGTGGGTATTGAAATCTGAGTTTTAATCTTTTACGCTCTTGTTTATCATATCTGATTGTTTGGACAAATAGGAACTTTCATTAGTACAAATATTCAGCCGTAGATCCATCACCGTCAACTAAGCAGATAACTCTAACTAAAGGTTCCAAGGCTTGTAAGCACTCGCTCGCTAGAGACCAAAAGACATTTTTTGGATGAATCCAGTCACAACTCCATAGCTTCTCGTGACTGGCTATAGGATAAATCCCCCCATTTAGAAGAGGCCACAAGAAATCTCAATCCATTCTCAAGTGCGACTTCAAATTGCACAACAAGAAAATTGGAAGCAAACCTAATAGCACAAGGCCTTTTCGATTCCCTTCCATTTGTAACTTTTCTCATCGGGCAGTGACAATAGTGTGTCGGTACATGTATGCTTGAATGGATTTTGCATCATCAACAACATTTTTCATCCAAAGGATATGTTCATAGAAGTCTCTTAAAAGTTGTGACACCGCACCCGAACGTCCTTGGAAATTCAATTTTAAAATTCAAAGTCTATGTATTGAATATCCAATTTCCAAACAAGTGTAAAACGATTAATGTTTTACGTAACACATGATTGATTATTGTATTGTTCAAACTCGTACATTGGTGTCGGGTTTGCAAATACTTATTTGGGCCTTATTAATGAACGTAAGAGCCCAACATTTCCTAAATAATGATACATAACCTTTTGGTGCAACTAAGGAAGGTTGGGCGGCCCAAACATCATTTCGGGCTCAACGTGCTAAAAATAGTAAGTATTCAAGAGTGGTGCCCTTAGCCCACTTGAGGGTAACCCACACGACTAGTAGTCCAATAATATGAATGATAATGTTAAAATTAGTGATAAGATGATTTGAGAAAAATACAAACACCTATGGTCCCACCTTTGACATTATTGAGCTAAATGATGGGAGTAAGTTGTTTCTTCTATAATATTCATCATGTAAATTATTGTGATGATCCTACACATATTGGAGATCAATAATATGATGTAGGGAGTTGACTTGGTCTATATAAATTACAATGTCTACAAAAAGACATCTTTTGACAAAAGATAAAACAATAGGACCTATCTTCCAATTTTTGGAAGTATTGGTAGATATTTTGGACCCCAAATTGTTTGGGATCAGTTGGGAACCACTCCACATGACCTTAGTACCTGCAAAACAAAGAATAATGGGTGAGACAACTATGTGGGGTGGACTTTTGACTTAAGAGCTACAACATTACAAAGAGGAAATAGAAGGGGAGGTCCACCCCATGTTTGAGTGCAATCAAACATCCTACCTTTCTTTTTGTGAACCACATGCTTAGATATCATTTTGAGAGATCCTAAACACCTCCCCCTCACCCCCCATTCGAACTGAAAGAGATAAGAAAGAAGGGAGAGCCTCACACTCGAGAGAGAGAGAGATAAGGGAGCTGGCCGCAGGGATAATCTCCAGTTCGTGGAGCTCACTGTTTGGTTCGTATCTTGAGGAATACTCATCCAAAAAGGGCGTGTGAGGTGTCAAATGAAAGCTCTCAAGAAGAGGAATCCATATACGTGCGGTTCGAAGAAAACGGAGCAGTTTAAGGCCTCCAAATCGTCCAAACAAAACACAACCTCGCAGAATACGTTTTGTATTCAAAGTAAGTTTGAATCCAAAACCTTCCTCTCTATTGTCTAAATCATATGAATGATTGAAGAACTATTATACACCGGTTGAAGTGTATAAAATGTTATTATAAAGTGACTTTAATTGTTGGAAAAGTTAGATACTAACCTAGACAAAACCTTGAAAGGTTAGGGAACGAATTCGTCGGAAAACACTCGTTCTAGGGACTGTTTTCGTGTCTTTGGTTAGGAGTTGAGCTAGCACCTTGAGGAGGCTGTTTAACACTCATTTCCAAGCAAGAAATCAGTCCTCAAACTTCCTTGTCTGAAGCTTTGGTCACTGGATCGAGAAGAGAAGTTTTAAAGCTCATTTGAGATGAGTATCGACATCTAATTGCTTACAACTTGTAGGTTAAGCATGAGATTACCTAAATGCCTAAATCATAATTTTTCATGGATTATGATGCTTAAATATTGATGAACCCTGGATATAGTTGACAAAGAATGAAATTGGAAATGATTTGAGATTGTATGAATAACATGAGATTAAATGAGTTATAAATGAACTATTGTGTGAAATAGGCATTTTACTCATGTGTGAATTATGATGTGGATACATAAATGAATATCTATGTATTGAAATTGAGTACTTAAGTTGCTGCTACATACTTATAAATATGTAGAGAATTACAAAATGAGGATATTTGTATGATGACAATAATCTTAATAGTATTGAAATACTAGTTAGTGATTATTTGAAATTGTTGATAGAATTGATCCTAAGTATTGGATTGTATGAAATGCACTTGAATGTACTTCAAATGTAACACCCCCTACCCGACCCGGAAGGCTAGGGTAGGGAGCGCTACCCGCAGTGCCGGAGCACCAAAGCGTTGACTGACTTTTCCATTCTTTTCAAAATATCTCATGAATACTTCTATTTTAAATAAGCAAATTATAATGATAGTAATTTATAAAAGTTCATAATTGCAGAAGCATCCATATGTTATACATAATAGGAAAATACTTAGTTTTGCTGTTACATTATCCTAATATGCGAAATACATTTTTAAACTAATATGCAAGTGTGACTCTGTGCTGATTGGCAGATTGCTCCCAAATGTTTTCCTCCTCGAAACTTTGCCTCGTATCAACAATGTACCTACGCGAAGGACGAACAAAAATCCAACGCGCTAAGCAAATCTTGCTTAGTGGTGTTCATTCTTTCTCCATACCATTTCAACATCAAATATTACATAATAAATCAACAATTTAAAAATAACATTTACAAATATACCAAATTGAAAAAAAAAAATATAAACCTCACCCGAATGATTTTACCCGTTTGACAATAAATCTCAAAAGAATCCATTTTGTTCCAAATAACTATTTAGCAATATAAACATAACTAAGTCAACTCTTTAATTTGAAATTCTTCATAGCTTATAAATCAAAACTAATCTGTCAATATTTAAAATGTATAATACTATTTCATTCAATGTAACTAATTCAAATGATCGTTCATTTTCAAATTACGTAACAGTTATTACTTCAATATAGTTTAAGATACATGATATCATGATTAAAACTTTGCTCTTCATTTGAACTATTAATACCTCAAAATTTTCAAAGCACGTATTACTAGATCATATTTTTATTCAACGTTAGCCTATCTTGTTGTCTCTGTATATAACAATGACTTATTCTATCATAAACTTTTAATTAGTAAAATCTAATGCTTCAATTGTACGTAGTATATAAAATCACATTCATTTATCGTCTTTCATTTTTATATTTATACGGAGTATCTCTTACTTCATTTTCATAATTCTATTTACCACATTTTTTTTACCTCCATTTTCACATTTTTATATCTTTATCTTCACATCTTCATATCATAATCTAAGTTCACATGAGCAATATCATAGCTCACTGTCAATCAATATTTCATTCGGCATTCCTCTTGTCTCACTTAAATTTCCATTTGCTCACTTTTCATCTTTTGCTCATTTTCATTCTCCGTCATATTTGCCCGTTTTTACATTTTTATTCTTTTAATTTCGTTTCTGGAATTCTACTCCTTAATTTAATGGACTGGATAAACGGGATGTTCTCATCTTTGGTACTGTCCACTCGGTGGCTACGGACCATCAGAGAACTATTTCGGCACGGACAACTCGGTGGCTCTGGCCGGGGTTCGTTTGGGTACTGTCCACTCGGTGGCTACGGACCCGTAAACGAATATTTTGGGTGCTGTCCACTCGGTGGCTACAGACCCGTATAGAAGCGCGCGTGTGTCAAATATCAAGATTTGGGTGCTGTCCACTCGGTGGCTACGGACCCGAAATCATTGATCAAATTCTACGGCCGTGTTTTTATCCCTATTGGCATGCCAACCTATCCGAATCCAGAAACAAGATTTCAAATTCCATTTGTTTTTTATTTATTTTGAACGCCAAACTATTATGAATTTATGATTATCAGCTCTCATTTAAAATAACATCATTATAATAATCCAAAATTAATATTACTTATATTTATTCAAATATAAGTAATATATCTGAGTTGAATAAGTTTTACATAAGTATTCAAGTTCGTGTTACCTTGTTATATGTACACAAGTCATAAGGTCCGATTTACATAATTATACGGATTATTTCATTTAATTTGATCATCGGTACACATATCACATATGCATATAATTTAACTTAATATTTCTACTACATATATGATTGATTGAAAATCATTTTGTAATGTTAATAAAATTATTCGTTTACTGTTTATATATGCATATTAGCTATTCTTTATCATTATATATAAATTGTCTAATTTAAACTTGATAAATAAGAACGTAAAACATGAGATTATCTTCACAAAAGTTAATTAACTTAAATGTTTCGTACTATTACGTAGGAACCTAATCAAAACATTATATTTCTGGTTACAGAGTTTAGTTTACTTCTAAATATACAAAATTAACAGTTATAAAAATATAACAGCTTATTCGATTCAAGGCTATAGTATATAATTATCTAAATAGCTAGAGCATAATGGAGTAAACAATAAAACCAATTAAGAGATACAAATCAATTAAATATAACTATGAATTGAACTTTTAGAATATATAAGATATTATTAAAATTTAGGAGAAGGAATGAACACAGACCTTAAATTTTTGGCTAGATTTTCTCCCTAGTTTGCTTAATTGTTTCCCTATTTTCCTTCCTTTATCTCCTTTCTTCCTAGCTCACGGCCGCCTCCCCTCTCTAGCTCAATGCTACATCTCGTTAGTGGCTTTGATCTCGAGACTCCAAATATGTTCAGCCCACCATTGTCCCCCACTCACCCTAACTCTATTCAAGTTATTTTATATGTATTGTATTGCATGCCTTTTTGTTCTTATTTTGATATTAGCTGGACGAGTGTCTAGCATGCTATATATCTCATCAATCATGAGTATTGTCCTTCCAATTTTGTTTGTTTTGTCAATTAGGTGCCTAGTGTCCAAGGAGCATGCATACAATTACATGTGTCCGCTAATTTAATTATTTATGGTTTACATATATATTTACACAACCTTATATTATATATAATATATTTATAATGTTATATATAAAAGTTCATACGTGTACCGTACCTCTTTTGCCTACTACTATGTTACTTTACTTTTTTTTTGCATTTCTTCAATTTATGCCCGTAGGAATATTATTTGGTTAAATAAATTATCACATTTCATAACATTTGCTATTCGGTCATATCTAGTTTATTTATTTAAGGATGACTTATTTTGCTTCAATTCTTCATTTTTTTTAATCATAATTTATTTTTAGTAGAGTTTTAAACTATTAAAACACCCATTAAAGTATAAAATTTTGAGGATGTTACATCAAGTGTATAAAATGACTTAGTATGAAGCTAAGGGTAAGTTATGGGCAGTCATTAAGAATGACCCAAGGTAGATTATTGAGATGTCAATTCTAGGCATAGGTTTGCTTAGGAATTGGACTATAATGAAGAATTAGAGCCGGACTCTAGGATTGCATGGAAACGTAGTTGGGCCGAGCCCTTGCCATGTAATTGTGATTTGCATGGAAACGTAGTTGGGCCGAGCCCTTGCCATGTAATTGTGATTTGCATGGAAACGTAGTTGGGCCGAGCCCTTGCCATGTAATTGTGATTTGCATGGAAACGTAGTTAGGCCGAGCCCTTGCTATGTAATTGTGGTTTGCATGGAAATGTAGTTGGGCCGAGCCCTTTCCATGTAAATTATGATTTGCATAGAAACGTAGTTGGGCCGAGCCCTTGCTATGCAAATGTGATATGATGAACTTGACATAAAGGATTGCATAGAAATGTAGTTGGGTCGAGCCCTTGCTATGCAATGGTAATGTGATGAACTCTATGAGTTGTCGTGGCTTATAGTCACAGGGAATGGGAATGGTGATTTCTAAATGAACATGGGCCCACGGGCCGACTACTTGACTTTTATATAAAGTAAGTATAATTTCAAACGGGATAACTTAGGGTTACAACTATATTACATTATCACCCTATTTGAGGGTCTTGTGTTTGAAATACTTGTTGTATATCGCTTAGATGCCATCCACACCAGTACTTTATAGGCCTATAGAGTACTGACCCCTTCGGGGGCGTCCCACCACCATTTCAGGTTGAGGCTAGAGCTTGCTTCCTGTGCTCGTTGATCGAGTGATTTCCCGGAGAGAAGATTTGGTTCGTGCTTCCTCCATTCTGATTTGAACACTAATAAATTTGCTCATGGATATTTTACTTTAGAGTCTGCGTGCTCATGTTTGCCCCGTGTGGTATTTGATCTCAAACTATGTTTTCCGCTGCGTATTAAATTACTTATTATGTATGTTTATGGATGACTTACGTGTGAATGATATTCATGATGCCTTGTATAATATGGATGTGTTTGACTATGGTTGACTATTTGTATTGTACGGCGGGTTGTTGACGTGCCTGGGTAGGTCCGGGGCGTGACAACAGTAATTGGATTTCATGTGCAACACACCTAGTGTTATACAGGGTGGAGTATTTTTGTATAAACATATTCCCGGCAGATACACAATTTGAACCATTATCACTAATGAACTGTACTACATATTGATGCCCAACCATATCAATAACCTTAAAAGTTAAGTGACTTAGAAAAAACCTGGTTTCTTATCTTTTGAAATTTCAACAAATTGTAAAACACTGAACCTCTAGGACAATATGCAATAAAGATAATGGAACATCATCCTTTCATATCACTCAAAGTATCAGAAATGATGGAACAACCAGTGTCTTCTCAAGACTTCTTAACAATTTCAACATATTTATCAGCACATGTTTTTTGCTCTTGGAATAAATTTAGTCCTTAAAGTTGAGTAGCTAGGCAATTTATATGCAGGACCATACTCACCAATGCCTTTTAGAAGACTGATGAATGACTTTTGTTGCACAACATTGAAAGAAATTTTATTTTGAATGAAACAAGTAGCAAACAAGTCATCTAACTCAGTCTTGTCGAGCTTCTTTACCATTTCGGGCATAATACTTCGTACAACAAGGACCAAGAAGACATACATCCCCTAGTATCTAATGAGGGATAAGGAACCCCACAAGTACCATCACTTTTTATGCGTGTATCACTTGAATCCACTCTCATCCTTTGGGAAGAATTTTGGCTCATAGGTTGACACACTTGATATTGTATCTCTAAAGAAACTTGTGTGCAATTCTCAATATCATTGCCTTTTAATCCATACAAATGAAAGTTGAGTCTAGTTAGACCACCAAAAGAAACTCGTTGGCAATGCTTGCATTCGAAATTTTCATTCATATCCTCAGCATGTATCTGAAGCGGATCCTTCTTTCTAACCATGATTCTATTAACAAAAAAGAACATAAGACAATACAAATTTATTTTTGAGGGCCATATATGATAAATGTATGATGGAAAAGTTTAAATTCTCAGATACTAAATTCTTAAATATGTAATAATATTTATAAAAATATTAATAGACCTACTTTTCGATAAAATAAAAAAAAGTCAGAATAAAGTTTAAAACAGAACACTCCAATTGGTTTTATAGTTGTGTAAGAAGTTTATAAAGTGTATATTAGTGATTTACAAAATCATCTTTAAAAACTTATAAAAAAAACAACAAACCTAGATTGACAAAATAAATGTATGATGATAAAGTTAATCGTCCCTCACAATCTATGTTCTAGAACTCGCTAGGCTCTAGTCCTCCGTTCGAGGGGCGCCCGCCGCCCAGCGCCCGTGCACCGACTAGGCGCCGAGTCACCAACTAGGCATCGAGTCATCGACTAGGCCGGTTTTTTAGCCTGCTAGGTCCATTAGTCCTCCATAGTTAGTGCTAATTAATCAGACTGATTAGACCGATTTTTAGAACAATTCTTGCAATGTTTAAATTATTACTAGTGCTTCAAATTAGGTATTTCGAAACTATAATAAATGTTCTATTCAATCATGTAAATAAAGTTAGTTTGCTTTAGTAAAAACAATTGACATCAAATAAAGAAAAAGTAAAGTCGTCAATAAAAGTTAACTAGAAAAGTCATACGAGCGAAAGGAACTGTATGTAACATTTGATTTAAAAAAAAAATATTAATGAAATTATGAAAGTTGAAAAGTCGTTGATAAACATCAAATAGAGAAAAGAACTGTATGTAACATTTGATTTAAAAAAACAATATTAATGAAATTATGAAAGTTGAAAATGTCATATTTGAAACACTTAATACCCATTATGGAGATGAGTCAAGGGCGAATTGATCAATGATACAATAATTATGTGACAATTCAAGTACCGTGTAGAATGAAATGATAAAAGAATACTCCGTAGCTGATAAGTGAATAACCTTCGAGATGCTGTCACCTGCTACTGTGTTAGTCTGGTATGCTGCTACTTAGAGCTTGTCGCTATCTAGTGATTTGGTCTGCGTGCAACGTGTGAATGTGAATAGTGAATACCTTAGGCACTTTATTGGACAGCTTTACTTGGAGCCTTACCGCAGGGGCCGAGCTTGGGAGTTGGAACAACGTTATATAGGATTTAGGCTTTAGTACGACTTTTTTAATTAAAATACGTATAAAAACCATTGATACTGGTATTATACGTTTTACCACTAAAACATGCATATTTTAATGATTTTTTGCAAAAATACTTAAACAAGTAATTTATACGTGGATTATACATTTAAGTGTATTATACGTGAATTAACTAACAAATGCCGATACCACATTTCTCTTTGAGACTCTGTGTGGTTCTCTATTAACGTTTGGTGAGACAAAGAATTTGGATTTATCTTTGTTGACTTCCATCCCCGAGCTCTTTCCAAAGACTCACATCACCTCAATAGTCACCTCCAACTGATTCATGGTTGCTTTGCCGAATAACATAAGATCATCTACAAAGAATAGGTTGGAGATTCATGTTCCTCTTCTGCAAATTTTGATAGGTTTCCACTTGTTGCTTTTCATCTCCATAGCAATGAAGTGAGGCAGTCTTTCCACGGCGAGGACAAAGAGATAATGTGCCAACGGGTCTCCCCGGCGGAGCACCCCTTTTGGGAGAAAACCTTGTAACACTTCTCCATTCCATAGATTGTTAATTTTCGTGTCTCGCAAGGATTGTAGGACCAAGTCAATAAAGCTCAGAGGAAATTCAAAACAGGTCAAAGTATCTTCCATAAATCCCCATGAAATGCTTTCACAAGACTTCTTCAAGTCAAGTTTCAAGATCATGCATTCTTGACTTGTCCCTTCATATGTTCTAATGTATTGATAATCTCTTGCGTGAGTACAATGAAGAACTCTCTCATGTGGACCTTTACAATACTCTGGTTCTCCTTCCATGTTCCATCTATCCCGATCATGCGGATGCGATTGCGATTTTGCTGAATCATGACATATTTGTGATGGAAACTAGTATTTTAATCTCCATTTTTTTTATCCAAACGCCTTTTGATTTCTAATGCCAAAGAATTTCTTTCTCATTGAGTATCTGGTTGTATTTTGTCAATCTCTATTTTTTATATCCAAACGCCCCTTTATTTCTAAAAGCCAAAGAATTTCTTTCTCCTGGTGCAAGTTATAGAAGTTTAGAGATTTTTGAATTCCAAGGATTCTACCCCCAAGGTGTCGTTTCTGCCTAAAGATGTTTCCCGTAGCACTCTTGCTCCAAGTTGAGCTTTCCTCTATCAGTCTGAAAGTTACAGCCACTATCGAGTTTTCACAATCTTTCCAAATTCTATCAAAAACTTTTCCATGCTTTGCGTGGGTCATCGAAACTGCCTCAAACCTATGATGTGTGGATGTATGTGTACGAGGTTTTACCGGTGCATGCGTTAAAGAGCACCGGGTGATGGTTTGAGTGCAGGTGTGGAAGGACCGATGCCTTTGTTACTAGGGGTTTACTAGGGCATGCTCAATTAAAATGAATGATCAGCCGAAATAGGAGTTAGAAAAAATGATCTCAAAAATTTAAGTCAATATTATCTTTGCCCTACATATTCTTCTCACTTACTATTTTGAGATTTCTAAAAAATCTTCCGATCCCTCTTTATGGACAGATTTATGTGGCTAACATTTTTTAATTTGTTTACTCAATTATGACAATCATACATTTTCGGTTAATTCCAGTTTTTAATAAGCGTGGCAAGTTCAATTGATAAGATTTTTTGGAAAAGAGTGAGTGAGTAATATGAACGTAGGAGTTTAATTTAAACAATGTTTTATGAACTCGACATGTAAACAAATATGTAAAATGAAAGCATCACTTGGCTAGGAGATTTTTTTCCCAATATTCTATTTGATAACTGGTCTTGCACCAATTCAACCTGAGGAATTCATTTCTATATTACATGATGCTAATTTCTTTGGCGATTTCTTCCACATCATTGAGAAGGGTGGCGAGTCTTTGTTTATTACTAAGGGAAGGAACGAGTAGGGATTAAGCTCTTTTTGTCAGGGATGATGAAATCACTTACTTTGTCGAAAGAAGTTGAAGTCAGACAACCACCTCTGCTACTTGAACATGGTCCAGTAAAAAAAATACAAATATGAGTGAGATATTGTGATCTTAGATAGAGGTCTCCCTCCCAATTAACTTTTTATTTCAAGAACCCTATTACAACTTGATGTTGAACAGTCTGAGTCTGACTTTGTGACCAAACTATATGGTGTTGAGTTCTATTGATGATTTTGAAACTGACTCCTCGTTAGCACATATTAAGAATTTTTTTCAAATCAATATGACTCAAGGAGTGGGCTCACTTTCTCAATTTTTAATCAAAGAGTTTGGAAGAATTATTACTTCTTCTCTCTGTAAACACACTGATGAATAGAGCACTAGTGATTGTACACCCACATAAACTCCAAGGAATGTTTCTTCAGGTAGGCGCTATGAGGGACCTATTGAAAAAGGGAAAGCTATTAGGTGTACAATTCCAGAGATCACTTGCCCAATGGATGCTTATACAAATTCTTAGCACTCTCAAGTTTTTTAGTGTGAGGAAACTTATAGTGATTCATACTTTTCACATCCAGAGAATAAATACCTTGGTCATGCTTCAGAAAATGAAAAGAGAATTCATATCTCGACAATATAAGACCTAGGGAACTATGATGGAAATCGAGAAACGTGTCACAAAGCTTTGTTGGTCACACGAAAAAACTACTTACCTATAGAGAATTTGAACATTAATATCGAATGCACCGGAATAGTAAGCGACGATCACATCATATGAGGACCAGATCCCAAACTCATGGGGAACCTTTACGAGATGGTTTAATATTGAGGGAGTTTCTATTGAACTGTGGATTGGATGATTTACTTTCTCGTTAATTTTCTTTATTTCTTTTTTCCTTGCCTCGTGTTTGTACTTTCGTTTTCAGTAATAAAATATCTTTTTCCAAAAATGAATATGTAAAATGAATATGTAAAATGAATTTTATTGACATTATTTGAATGCAATGGAAGATCGAATTATCGAAGTCGCTTTAGAGCTTGTTTGGTAGCTTCAAATTTTAGCTTACCAGACTCATCAATCAACTTTTTTTTTACCGAACACGTCATTTTGATTCCGCACGTTGAGTTATGTAATAATAAAAATAAATAATGGCGAAGTTATCTTTTGGTTGAATTGACTATACACAATCATTTTTAACTATTTATACATACAAATCTTTATTTATTTTATTAGTAAGTAAAATACGTTTTAAATATAATCAAAATATAATTTTATAAGTATAATATAATTTGAATATAATTTTGCATAATTCAACATAATCAAACAATTCATCCAGAATTTTTATCAATTTGGGTCGATATAAGCATTAGAACCAAGGACGGATCCAGGATATCGAGTCAAGGGGGGTGAAATTTTTTCGTGAGTGTATGAGTGAATTTTTTTTCGCTAGTGTAGGGGGGCGAATTTTTTTCACTAGTGTAGTGGAGCGATTTGTTTTGCTAGTGTAGGGCTTTGCGGCTATTTTTTATTCAAAAAAATACATTAATACATACATGACCGACATTCAAATCTATTACATTCTAAGTTTAGACAATGGAAAATAACTTTGATTTTATAATTGAAGTGCTCTAGAAAAAAGTATTGATACATTAAAGCGTAAGAAATGACAAATCAAAGTGAAATTATTTGAAAATAAAAAAGGATTGATAATATATTATCATATTATTTGAATATAAAAAGTTTAAAAGGTATACATTCACTAATACTTTTTAAATAACTTATGCTTTATTTAATCACATGAATCTTATCGGAATAAATGATTAATTTTTGAATTGCAATTTTTTTCTACCAAAGAGGGTGTTCGTGAGTCACGAGAAGTTTTCTTAATATTACAATAGTATGTATGAAATTGTTATTTTTAGAATCATATATTATATTGCAGATTCATATATATGGTGCATATTTTATTTGTATTATTGCTAAAATAATTTAAAGTTTATTTTCAATGCAGTATATTGTTTTTAGAATGTAAGAAGTAAATCGATTGTGTAATTTAATGTTAAG
This sequence comes from Cuscuta epithymum, assembly GCA_945859915.1. Taxonomy (NCBI): domain Eukaryota; kingdom Viridiplantae; phylum Streptophyta; class Magnoliopsida; order Solanales; family Convolvulaceae; genus Cuscuta; species Cuscuta epithymum. Next base: position 333,885 of record CAMAPF010001052.1, read on the forward strand.
TGTCTTCAACAAACATTTATATTTTGAATTCAATTCATATGATTTAAAAACTGTTTAACTAGTGTATCTCATAATTAAACATTACAAAACTAGGAATTTTTATGTAATACGTATCTAAGTCTTGAACAATAAGTTACTCTATTGTTTATTTGTTTAAGTTATGTAAATTATTTTAGATGCTATATAAAATTCTGAAAACTAAAAGTTAAGGGGGACGACACATACATATCTAATTAAAGCATAAAAATTTTATGAAAAATATTATATATATAATATAAATTTTTGAAAGTCAAAGGAGGACGGTTGCTTAAATCCATCCGAACCAATTTCACCAATTTATGCTTTTATTTTTGTTTTTGTTTTTTAATTTTGGTTTTCGGATGGATTCATCAATTATCATCTGACAGTCGTACTTGCCAACTAGGAAATGATCATTGAACAAATTTTAAAAAATTTACTCCATCCGTCTCGAAAACAACTTCCCACTTTCCTTAAATGGATGTCCCAAAATTAACTTCACACTTCAATACTTTCCTTATTTGGCAAATTATCTACATAAAAAAAGTGATAAACAGTGCCAAACAGTGTTTAAACAGTGCCAAACAGTGTTTAAACAGTGCATTCTACAGTAAAGTCAAATTTATTTCCTAAAAGTGTGTGAAAGTCCAACCGGGAAGTTGTTTTCGGGAGGGAGTATAAGAGAATGCGCTGTAAAGGGAATATATGCGACTGTTTTTTTCTATTTCGTACTCCAATTAAACGCACGCAATGCATGGCTGTTTTTCGCTGTGAGCGCGTGAGAACAGCAAATATCCCACGGTGCTAACGTGCGCGATGGCAGGTATCAGCGCACGTTAAAATAGAGAGTTAAAAACAAACCCAGGAGATGGAGGAGTGGGGGAAAGTGCGCACCATAGTCATCGCCACACCAGGAACAGATCACGCTCTGTGTCTCCTTTCCGGTAAATCCTCATCCCTCTCTCTCTCTGCAAACTGAGAATTAAACTGTTTTCTCTTTCTGTATCTATCGGTGTATATCGTCGTTGCTAACCTGATGCTTTTCTGTGTATTTATTTAGAGGCGTCCGTTTGGTAGGCATTTGGTTATCTACACAAAGGATTTCAGACTTTTGTTTTGTTGAGATTTGTAATCGATCGGTTTCTCAATGGCCGCACCTACCGGGAGAGCGAGAGCGGACTACGATTACCTCATAAAGCTCCTCCTCATCGGCGACAGCGGTTAGTTTCATTTCCTATCTGTTTGTTCCAATGCGATGAAATCTGCTCCTGGTTCTGGTTGGTTTAGCTTAGAAAATAGGCGGGGCCTGTGTAACGATCCAGTTGACTAGCAATGCAATCGTTGAGATCTAACTTTTGGTTGAGATCGTTATTTACTACTTTTTGTGAATGACTGTTGTCTATTACATTTAGTCATATCTTTTTGATGAATTGGGCTAGGCTAGATTCCCAGACATAAAATTCCATCCTAAAATTTCTCATTTCTGACTGGAGTTGCCTGACTTAATACTAAGCCTTCCATTTTAATATCTTTATGCTTTAGAGAACCACATGATGCCATGAATGTGCTTCCTTAGCGATTTAACCAAGCTTCATGCCACATAACAGTATACATACAAGTATACAACGTACATCTTAGACACCCTGTACCTTCCCATTAGTCGGGAGACCGAGGGATGGAAAATGATGGATAACGTTTTGCAAGCTTCTGTATATAGACTATGCTTATGCTTCTCCATAATAATTTTGTCTAGACTTTAGGTGGAAGCTGTAGATCCACAACTTCCTACGTATTCCCCCTTTTGTTGAACATTCTCATCATTTTGTCCAACACTGACCCTGAGTGAGCAATTTCTAAGTAGTAGGAATTAATAAGGTAAGACGGGAAAGTAATCACTTTCATGGAATTCAAAAGGTGGAAAACATAATCTTTCCGGAAGATGCACATTCAAGAGCTGAGGAGCTCTTGTATCAGGCTGCTCTCTTTGTCTGAATAATGCTTATGGAGAAACTTTCTCAAGTCACTTGGCTAGTTTATTTTACTGTTAGGCATACATCTTGAGGCATACACAACATGAAGTCTATGTGGTTTTGCTTCCTAATATACTGCAAAACAGACCGTCTTGCCATGCAAAAGCTTTTTTTTCTTTCTTTCGCGTAGTTCAACAATGCAAAAAGTGCTTTTAATTAAAATATTTAGGATGTTATTTAGGTATGTTCATAAAAACAGAGGTTAGCCAACCAAGAAGTCAAGAACTAGATTTAGATATTTGTTCTAGAGACAACTGCCTTCTTTTGCTCTCTACTTGGCAGCTTTCTTCTCTATGGTTCTAATTGACAAGTTTCGTTTTCTCTACCCCATAGTTCCCTTCACTACAATTCCATGGAATATTTTTATCTACAGCTCTACTTAAGAACAATGACTACTCTACTTGACAAAAGCTTTTAGAAGTTGCAACCAATTACGAAGTACTATTTTGCTTGACTCCTTGTCTTCCTTCTGTGCTGAAGAATTGATTTTAACATCTGATACATTGATTATTTTAATCAACTATTAACTCATGTTTATCATTTAATGATAGTTGTTATTATGAGTTACTAAATACTGTTTGGTTTGTTTTTGCGTGACTTTCGCCTACCTTAATGAATTATAACAATATACTATTAGCAATATGTACTTTACACATTAGGTTTATGTCATGATTCCCTCGAAGATTACGCCTCATGAGGCTAAGCAAAGCACACATTGACATATGTTTTAGCCTTTAAACATTATATGTGACTGTGTTTGCTGCAAGCTGCATTTTATTCTAAAGTTTTGTAAGACATTAACTTGACATGAACTATGCAGGTGTGGGCAAGAGTTGCCTACTCTTGCGTTTCTCTGATGGTTCCTTCACCACAAGTTTTATCACTACCATAGGGTGAGTTTTTCTTTGGAGGAAATGGTTGGTGGCTTGGTGCATGTTTATCATATAATGGAGAAATGCTATTGATTATAAGTATATCTGATATGTTTAATTTTTATAATGCAAGGATTGACTTTAAAATACGAACCATTGAGCTCGATGGAAAGCGCATCAAACTTCAAATATGGGATACTGCTGGTCAAGAACGGTTTAGAACTATCACTACCGGTAAATTTCAAAATGGATAAACATGAACTAGTGGAATAAGCTTTTGCTGAATCTGGAAATTTATAGAATTACTTTTGGATCTTAATCCATTGGATAAGTGACCACTATTTTCTACTTATGATAGAAACATGGATAATCACAGTGATTGGGAAATCAAAATTTCAATTTTATCATTTCAGTTTACCCATGTATGGAATATTGGGATTAGTCTTCAAAATAAACTTATCATATACTCCATTGTCTCAAAAAGGTTTCCCGGTTCAAACAGATTTTTCTCCCAAAAAAAGTTAGGTTTTAATGTCAACTTTTATATTTAAGTACCCTATAACCGCTAGTAATAGAACGTATTTAAATTTTAAACAACTTAGCCATTGACTGTTCAAGAAAAGCTGTGAGTGTTTGTAGGATAGTGTACACAATGTGACAACGGAGACCGGAGAGTGGCTGATAGTTAAAACAATAAATAAAAAATGTAAAGGTATAAGTGACCATTCATAATATAAAAGCCTGTGTTTTAGATGAGTTGACTAAAAAGAAATATTGCACCCTACTAGCCAAGCCATCCTTTTCTTACCTTTGTCATTCCTTTAATGTGAGCCCTAATTTCTGTTTTATGTTTGTGCTAATGTTTCCTTCCAGCATACTACCGTGGTGCCATGGGTATTTTGCTGGTTTATGATGTTACAGATGAATCGTCTTTTAACAGTAAGTTTTTTCCCCTAATTTTGTTATGCCGCTCGCGTGGCAGGCTTTGTGTATACTATGATCTGCACTTACCAGTTACCATTTGTATCTCTCTCTGTCTTTTTCCTATCGGATTTTGATTTATTTTCAGATATTAGGAACTGGATCAGAAATATTGAGCAACATGCCTCCGACAACGTAAACAAAATACTTGTAGGAAACAAAGCTGACATGGATGAAAGCAAAAGGGTATATGCTTTTTAATACATAAAGTTCCTTTTGGGTTTGTTACTTTTTCTTCTGCTTTGACACCCATGTTCTTTACTGTGGATTAAGGAAGCAAAGATAAGAATCAAGAAGAATAAAATTTGTAAGAATTGTGAGGAAAGGTTATGATGAATTGACGCAGATGACTTTGTCACAATGGCTTTTTGCATCAATTTATATTCTTATATTATTTTAAGAAAATAGTTGACAAAGTAAACTTCTTGAAACCAACCCCAACATACTTGGGTTAAGGTGCATAATATGATGATACGCTCTGTAACAGAAACTGATAGAAGGAAAAACGTTTTTTTCTATTTCTTCATTATAACAATTTTAGCAAGGTGATTTGGATTAGATGGTTGAATTTGCTGATTTTATTTCAAAGCAAATGTTTGGTAAAATCCATTCGAGCCAAATAAGTGAGTCAAAGGTCACATGTTCTGATTTGTCTGCTCATAACCAGAATAAGCCGATTTATGTCCCCAGACATGGCCTCAGCATGTTTCTTACATCTCACCATACATCGCTGAATCTAATTCTACTTTATACTCTGTACAGGCTGTTCCTACATCTAAAGGCCAAGCACTTGCCGATGAGTATGGTATTAAGTTTTTCGAAACTGTAAGTATATATCCAAAGCACTAATACGAACTTTTGTTTTTACATTGTGTTTTTTTCTTAGAGGTATTTTCACATTTCCTGTAGAGTGCCAAAACAAATCTTAATGTGGAACAAGTATTCACTTCAATAGCAATGGACATAAAGAAAAGGCTTTCAGACACAGACTCAAAGGCGGAGGTAAATAAGCTAATCCCGTTTGTGCGATGGTGCTGTTATGTTCTAAAGTTGTTTCCGTGCGTAATAAGAATTTATTTGGCTTCAGTATGTTTTTTTTATTCTGCAAATGCAACATTTTTGAATACCAAATTAAGTATATGGATGATTTGCAGCCTTCCACAATCAAGATAAACCAATCCGAATCAGGATCTACCTCTGGCCAACCTGCACAACAATCTGCTTGCTGTGGTTCATAAGGCGGCCAAGTTGATTGAGAAGTATCACCTGTTTTAACCGTGATTATATATGCTCATTGCCATAAGAACAATGAATCATCTGGAATAGGACTAGCTCTGATGACTAATATATTGGGAGCTTTGTATTTTCTTTATATTAGTTTGTTGATTAGAATCTTGTGTGGAAGATAGATCTTTTGCTTATTTGAGACTCATTTCTGTTGTGCATGTCCACATGGATAATGGATTATGCACAATTGATTGATAGGGCACATTTTGTATTCTAAAAATTCAACCATGTTTAACTGTTTAAGTGTTACTTGGCCACTACAGTTTAACCAGAAACTTCCCTTGCATAATCATATATAGCCCACTGACATGGCCGTTAATGGGCGTTTGGACCACTTGTAGTATTACCTAAAAAAGTTATAATCGTTTTTTTTTGAAAGGTAATGTGAGATTATAAGGGAGTGTTTGCAATTGCTTCAACTTTAAAAAAGTGATTTTTTAAAGTGATTTTGGAAAAAGTGATTAATAGTAAAAGTTGGTAGTGTTTGAGAAAAAAGTGATTCTAGAAAAGTAAAAGTTGGTAGTGTTTGGTAAAATAAGTACTTTTTGTGTAATAGAAAAAGTGAGAAGCAGTTTAAAGCCCCCTTCTACCTGCTACCAGCTTTTAGCTTTTAAGTGATTAATTTAAGCAGAAGCTGTCATTTGAAAACAATCTTTTCAACTTTTTTTAAGTCAAAAGCTGAAAAGCGCTTTTTTTAACCTCGAGTCAGAATAGTAATGTTATCTGTCTTTCTTTTTACGTGAACCGGTGAACATAGCTTTTAATAACATTGTTAATATGGAGTAATAATGTTATCAGAAACATGAGTTATATCATCGTGTACCTCTCTCAGTTAACATTAAACTGTATATCTGCCAAATAAGCATTTATATCCATGTCATAATCTTACATACTCTACAACAACAACATTCAAGCCTTAGTTCCAAAAAATATTGGGGTCGGCTAACATGAATCGATACATGATATCACCAAAAGGAAAAGAAAGAAAATAAACATAAAAAGACAAGCTATTATAAAAGTATAATACTACGTATAAAAGAGATGAATATACATAATCTTACATACTCCGAATTTATTTATTCAAATATCTCTTTAAATAACTTGCTCCAAGTTTAAATTTAATAGCTGAGAATACACCTTGCGTATTTTCTTATGTCGCACATCATCTTGTTTTACCACGCACATCTTCACCACACTAATATTCTTAATAAAATCTTTAATCCTGAATATAACCTCCAAAAAAATCACCCCAAAATAATAGGACCATCCCCCCTTTTTATACCGTTTTTATGAAGCCTAAAATTAAGAAAATGTGATATAGAAAAAAGGAGAAACAAAAAGGTAAAGAGCTTAGCAGGCAGACTAAAGAGGACGAATAGAAGAGAGAATGCACTATGGACCTGGGGATGGACACAAGTCACACAACCCAGTTTGGCTCTTCCCGCAGCTCCAGATCTAATTCTAGGCAGCTTTAATATTTTCAGAATCCCGGCCCTTTATATATATTTACTTAGAATCCCCACTTCTCCACCCTAATATGACTGTTATCGGTACTTGGACCAATTCTTGTACTGGAAATAAAAAACAAAAAAGAAACATAATTTGAATTGGAACCCATTAAACCGTAACCTTATAAATATCTGGTTCAGTTTTGATTACACCATTTCCAGTTCAAATCCAAAACTGCCAGTTACACTGTTACAGTTTGAACCAGAACCATGTTGACCCCCTATTAGCACTTCTGCATGTGCTTGTATATACAAAACTAGTATATGTACCCGTGCACAGCACGGCAAAATATGCACTTAAAGTTTTTATAAAAATTGTAAGTGAAATGAATTGTATGTGAATTCATCAATCACGGTTTAAAAGAAAATTCACTCAACTGTGGATAGAGCTGTCGAAAGGAGTCAAAGTCTCCAGGCTAGCTTGGTCTATTGCATCCCATTTCAAAGTGGGTAAGAGTTGTCGTTTTTTATCCAATGAAGTGACTGGTTTCGTGGGTCAATTCGCACGGGTTGCATGTTAAGTGAGTAACACAAATTATAAACATTATTTTTTTTTCTTTTTTTGTCTTCAATATTGATGGTTTACTACCAAACTTATTTTGAAATATACTTGTTATTTTACAACCCTTGTTGAACTATTATTTCTATATTATAATAATTATTCAAATGTTTACTCAAAAGATGTAAATTGCGTCATATCTACATTGAGTGTTTTTTTATAGATACTCCTTCCGTCCCGCTGAGATTCTCTTATCTTTTCCTTTCGACCCGTCCCTCTAACACTTTCTCATACGAAGTACAAAATTAGCTAAAGTTTGTGTGGTATTAAATCATTCTTTCTTAATTTTTATTTCAGCAATTCAACGTCAACTACATAAACTCATTTTTCTTAATAATCGTGTCATCACCTCATGTCCCAATCTTAGTGGGACGTAGGTAGTACAATATAATAGTTATAAAATTTCAGTATACCAATGATTTAAATACATATGTATATAATATTGGAATACATAAAAGTAGAGTTTTGGAAGTTGAATAGTTTTTTCTTGAATTTATTGTCTTGCCACATGTCACTTTTTCATACAAAGACTATTGCCACATGTCAATAATTCCTCTAAAGAGTTCCTCAAGGGTTTGCTTTATTATATTATATAGATGAGATAACAAGTCCATCAAGATGTGTCTTCTAAATTCAAAATTGCCACAAAAAATGGAAACTTGTTCTGTACACAATAGAAACATCCGACCTTACAAGTAACACTTACCCCCTCCCTCCCCGAAAGTACCACTTACAAATTCAGTTCTTCCTTTCCATAGATCCGCTGAAGTTCACGAGTAGCAGCTTGGTATGATTCTGAAATGAAGAATAAAAAGTATTCATTGAGTTTAAGTGGCATCCTGGTTATGTAAGCTTAAGGCCAGTTTGGGACAGCATATGAGGAATAAGTGCTTTCTCACTGAAGCAATTAAACTGCTTGTTAAATAAGACTTAAAAGCTTTTTTTTTTGTTTTTAAAAATATTTCGTTTCCAATTTCAATTCAAACGCTTCAATCTGGAGTACAAGAGCACTTCTTCCTTGAAAAAAGTCTTGCCAACTTCACTCTAAATGTGCACGTGTGTTTGCGGATAGGAATGGGGCATTAAGTGTTAACCTTTCCATATTTTGAAAGCTTTTTGGTTGATAGGGGAGCCGGTAACAGACTGAATAGCAACAAACAGCTCACTCTCTCTTGTGCTTCTTAGCTCCTGGACAATCTGATAAATGGTCTTACCATTCTCAAAGTATATGTGATTATTTGGGTGCTTTGTCTTGCAACCAGCATGACGTTCAAACTCATAAGCATTTAGTGCCTTTCCAAATAATGAAGATGGTGAACATCGTAATGGAGTTCAAAAAGAAAGAGAACATTACAACTGGACAATGAAAAGCTTATACCTTAGAATAGTTGCATGTTGGGCAGCCACATAGATATCCAGAACCTTTTATAATCCCAGGCAGCTCCTTAATCACATTGACAGAAGGTTCCCAATAAGTAAAAGACCAATAAAGGTGACAGGATGTAAATTGCATTACCAAGGAGGCAAGGACCCCTGAGGTTTCTGAAATTTTCATTGCCCATGCAGATTTTCTGCAATCAACCCTCAACCCCTTTAACACTAAAAAGGTTATAGAATGTAATGGCATTAACAAGAAAAGTGGATCTTAAGATTGAATTCATCCAATTTGTTCTTTTAAATGCCATTTTATAGACTAAACTCTTCAAAGATCTCTCTACAGAAGGATCTTCAAGGAAAACTTTGAGGGAATTCACTACAAAAAACATGATTCCTACTAATATAATTATGTCCTATATCTTTCAACATTATTTGTGAAACATCTGACTGGTCAAGGATCTTATTTATAATTTAAATTTTTAAAAACCATGAAGGCTGAAGGCAATGGGAATTTGACCAAACCTCGGGGGAGGTAAACGTAATTTACCCATTAATTATGGTACCTCTCTAGAAACGGAAACATATTTCACAGGCACCCCATCAAGCATCCCTGTTGACATCAAACTTCTAACATTTGATGGAAAGCTGTTTGGTGCTTCTTTCTTAGCAGGTTTTCCATCTGACTTTGTCTTCGGAATGGATTTAGTAACTTGAGCCTGGCAAACAATTGTTGTGTTCAAATTTGATCTATCTAAATCCTTGTCGACTTCGGCATGGGATGTTTGAACTGTGGATTGATTATAAAAATATTCATAGCTGCTAATTGGTCTTCCCAGGGCATCAATATCAGCATCCTCTTGATATCCACTGAATAGAGAGTTGTTATTACTGTCTTCTCCTTGCTTACCATAACCTTGCCCCATTGAGATGTAAGCTTCTTCAGATCTTTCATTGTATAACTCGTGATGATTCATGGGAAAACCGATATTTTGTTCTTTAACCTGATTAACTTTTACTTTTCTAACTCCACCGTAATTAATGCATGATTCAGGTTCTTCGATATTGTATGACATTGACAAACCAACAAAAGAATCATTCCCAAGCTCTTCACCGATCACCTTTTCCCTCAAGTTTCTTTCACCTAAACTTACTGACCCCACCATTTGTTCTGCTCCGAAAAGCCGACCTGCGAATTGGTTTGGAACGGACTGAAGAGTGGACAAGTTATCCCAAGATAGAGAACTTGAATCTGACTTGCTGACTGAGGAAGCTTCAATGGCTTGTTTTTTGTTAGGAATTAGTTCTGGTTCAGTTGTTTCTACTAACCACTGGTGGGTCCGCTTTGGTCCAAGTGTGGATGATCCATCAAAGACTGTCTCATCATCTGCCGCATGCCCAATCCCTTTTGGGATCCAAAATTCTTTCCCATGGAAAGACTATAGACATTATAAATACAAGTACCCCAGTCAGTAATTTTAACTTATGAAAGTTCAGATTAGCATAAAAATGATAAAATATATTGCATTCAGAAATTTGAAACTTGACAGAAAAGGAACACTGGTTAAAATGATGCTTATAACATTATCCTAAAAAGGGTCACCCTCCATACATTTTTTTGTCCCTAAAAAAATTTCATTTGATCAAACGAAGATAATTTGGTATACGATCCAGCCATGATTTATGAAAGTTGTACCTTGGCAAAATAAAAAAGTTGTAGATTTGTCAAACATGACGATCTTTGGGGTACGGAAATATATGAACAACAGAAATAGATTTTTTTATGTGTTTTCACTCTTCAGCCACAAGACCCAACACTACACCACAGAAGTAGAAACAATGGCACTTTGAAAAATCAACATTCCCCTTTACCTATCACTAAAAGTTAATGACATTTCTGATTCCCAACACTATAACCTTCTACATCAGTAAACTGATGCAAGGTAATGTTACCACTAAATGTTCACATGGCAATTAAAGAACATCCACATTCCCACCACTAGTTTGTGAGGTAGAGGTTTAGAAGAGCATAGAATAAGGAATAACTGAAGTAAAAAAAGAATCACTACCACAGAAAGCCAAATGATTATAAAAAAGAAGAATTCCTGTAAAAATAGTTCAATCAAAGTAACAAGAGATATGATAAACAATTGTCCAATAGGACAATCAAAGTACAAGGACACACACAGTTTGTCCAGCTTTATTCATTCAGTCCAAGGCTTGCTCTAAACATTACCTCACACTCACACTATTACACATCACATGCATAACCAAACTAATACTCGAGGAAAATTCCAGCAAACAAGCGCATTTCCAGTTTCCCACAAAGGGCAGTAGATTAATACATGTTTAGAATTCAAAATTGAACTTTTGAACAAGTATAAACAAGCAACAGATTACCATTTTGCCGCTTACACAGTTCCACTTCAATCGATCAGTTCAATAACCTCCATGGACAACCAGAACACTCCTATTTTCCGATCCCAATACAAAAAAGTTCTCAAAAATTGAATATCCCAATGAGCACGAACTATTTTACATTTCACAAACAGCAAAAAAAAGATCTTAACAGTTTAGACTGAAAAACTCAAGAGCCCTAACCTTAACATTGAAGGAAAAAAGAGATCGCGCGTTTGAATCTGTTGCAGCGGATGCGTGAAATAAACGGATGAACTTGCCGGAGAAAAAAGGCGGGCAACTGCGGTAGTTGTAATTACAGAGTGACCGTTTTGTGGTGGAGAAGAGAATTGTTACGGTGGCTGAAGAGCACTGGATCTTTGCTCGCAAATGAACTGTACGGTTTTAAAGGAAACTTCTTCGATGGATTATTACTGTTACGATTATATCCTTGACGTACACGTGTCTGATTGCAAGTTTATCTCTGCCGTTTATTTTCCTTTGCCCAAGCTCTTTCAGTTTTTCCCATGAAGGGCACGTTTGGTAGGCCGTGTTTGGGAATTGGAAGTTGAAATACTTTAACTAATAAGTGCACTTGAAATCAAACTTATTTGGTAAAATGGAAACTAATAATCCAACCTCTTAGCGGTCTTCTTACAATGGTCTCACCTTTTCGTTATTCATGAATAATTCAACCTTTGCACCTCATCTTCATTCACCAGTCCGTGACCGTTTGATGACATGCTATTCCAAGTTATTTTCTTATCCTTGCAAACCATTATACCATAAATCTCACCTTTCACAAAGATAATATTTTGCAAAGATAAGAAAATAACTTGGAATAGCAGGTCATTAACCGGTTAAGGACCAACGAATGAAGATGGGGTGCAAAGGTTGGATTATTCTTGAATAATGAAAAAGTGGGACTATCGTAAGAAGACTGCTAAAAGGTTGGATTATTAGTTTCCATTTTCCCAACTTATTTTTTAAAAGTATGGTTAATAGAAGTAGTTATTATTGTATAAATTGATACCGTAGTAGTAGTTAAAGTGTAAATTGAACAAAGTCACGGCTAACTTATGACTATGATCACTAGTTCACTATTACGTTTAGATTGTCACATTTTTTTGATCGCCTTTTTTCATATCATAAATTTCAGGATCATTACATCAGTCAAACGAAAAACAAAATCGACACTAACTAAATTCCAACAACTACGACTGTAAACCCTATGATCAGACTTAGAGACGGTCACCCCTGAAAGAGCAACGCGAATCGCTAACCATGTAGCGGGCTTCACATAGCCATCCATGTTCCCATAGATCTAAACATACTCAATGACAAAAAAAAGGCTGAAATCCCAAACAAACTTACAAACCTAACAACATAGACGATAACAAGAATCCAGATGACAAAAAAATAATAACTAATAACAAAACTTTCACGGACTCTATCACATCGTACAACCCATGACGGTGGTTCCGGAGGAGGCCGTATACTTGGTACCATTCGAATTGACCCACCATTGTCAATCATCATCTGATCTGCTCGAAAGCCGCACAATTCTCCTCGTCCAGCTCTCTTAGCAAATCCCCCGCCAGCGGTCATCTTCATCGCTGCCATGCCCTTGCTACCCAAACTCACTCTTCCTCCTAAAAAAAGAGAACCAATCGGATTTGCCCACTACACACCAACAATCCTGTTCAGAAGACAAAAATCCGGCGAAATTGCAAAGCAGCGCAAAACTGTTCGAAAAAACAGCCTCGCGTCGGCCAATACTTCCAAGACCTAGGAAGGTTTTTGAAGAGATTGTATCCCAACCGAAGAAAAGCAGCCGGCTGGCCGAAGCCACCGTAGCCCACGACCTGAGGAGATCACCGCCGGAGAAAGAGCTAGGCGTTGCGTGAGGCAACCCTGGAGAGACAAAATGTCACATTTTTTAAAACAACAATTTTTAATTTTATTTTTTGGAAAAAAATAACATTTTTTATTCAATAACTATGCTTATGATGTCACTACTATACTTAGTATATTTTTCTAATAAAATACACAAAGATTGAATGTAATAAAAGCTTAAAGTGCTTAAATTCAATCTGACTTATCGATCATGGGTATCAACCTTAACTTGTTTTGAACCCTAGCTATATGACTTCGGTTCCATTTGATAACCCAATTTTCAGTTTGTCGACCATGGGTATTAAGCGCTGTTTTTTTTTTTTAATTTGCGTACGCAATCATGTAATAATAAAATAAGTAGTTTTAGTTATTTTCTTGATTGAATTTACTAAAGTGGCCGAAGCCAATTTACCTTTCTTCCATACAATTGTTTTCTTATTTTTATTTGTAATACATATTTTGAATGCACTTTTCAGTTTTCATATTTCACGAATTCAATCAATAAAATCAGTTGGTTTCATAATTACCAACCGACTCTAATTCTTACTATTAAGTGTCCAAACTACTACTCATTCTGTGTCAAAATGATTTGCAAAACCAATTTTTCATGATCAGTTTCACTTTATCGATCTACTTATCTAACCCACCCGTAATTTTTTTTATAATGTAATTTTGTTTCGTGACTTTATGGAACTTCAATGCACTTTTCAAATATGTAAATTTTACTAACCAAACCTGATTTAAATATTCACAAGGATGATTTAACTTTATCGCTGCTCAACCTTAAAATACGCAAATGACAATTCAGTTCGGGGATAGAGGAAGTACTATATAATGAGACACGAGTTGGAAGTATAAACGGAATGATTATTGATCTATTCAAAAAGGGGAGTAGAAGTTGATAAAATCTATTTGAGTCTTTGAGAGCATTTATTTTTCGATTAAAATCCTAATATACAAATAGCCTATACTAAAAACATTAATGATTAGTTTGAGAGAAATAGTCTTAAAATCATTTGAGATTATGCAACTAGATCAATGAATCAAGCAGCCTTACAAATATATCACTCAACTGATATATAGGCAAAGAAGGCTCAAGTCACTCCATGGTTTCTTTTCAATGTGTTGATCGTGGTACTTTTGAGATCACACGGTACATTTACATAATCGCCAATAGTTAGAGTGAACCATCTTTTCTTAGTTTTATACTTTTATTAGGCCAACTCCATTTATAGCTCTAAAAGTTTTACGGAGTATAAAGAATTGATGTAAAAGGTGATTTTTTCGCTACATCTCATACTTATAAGTTTGATATCACACTATGATTTTCTTTGATACAAAACCAAATAAATATTACTCCGTTTCTTTAGGCGCATTCTCCCCAAAAATCAAAATTTTGTTTTAAATATCCTTTTTAAACCCGAGGTCTATGATTTTTTTCCATAGTTTGTACTCCATCTGTCCCATTTTATAAGACATCTTTACTATTAACTTGGTCTACACAAATTACTCTTAATCTCTTACTTTATATATCAAAGTTTTATGAAATTTGAATTATTTTTTGCAGGTTTTGTAGCGATTTTAATGTAGTTTCTGAATATTTGAGTGTAGGCAAGGATCTGTTTGCTTTATCGCCGGTCAAACATCGTAAACTGAAAAATATCTTATAATTCAGGACGGAGGGAATACTTTATAGTGAGGGCGGATTTAAACAAAAAAAATCATCGTGCGGGGGGCCTTAAACAAAAAAAAAAAAAATAGGCCCTGGCCAAAATAATACGGAGATTTCATATATACGGAGTATATATGTTTGTGTATATATGTATCTAGGGAGCTACGACCCCTGAATCTCTACTATGGTCTGCCCCTATTCGTAGTTGATAAACTCTTTTCAAAGAGACGCTTCTTTTTGCCCGTGTCAATCTTCAAACTATTTTGTGACATTATAGGAATTCTCAATTCATATTGGGGGTGTTTGGTTGATAGTGGATCAGGCAACTTTTGACTGGTTTGACCATGTTTTGGCTTTTTGACCAATCCATGAGCTAATAAGTGTGTTTGGTAAAACAGCCTTTTCAATTGGCTTTTTATGTCAAACAGCGTTTAGGTTCGGCCGTTCTGTTTATTTTACATTATTCCCTGTCTGCCCATTTCTTTCTCTCCCATAAGAATACTCCGCATCTCTCGGCCTCCCTTCTCTTTTTTACACTTAAAGAGATTAAAATAATTCTTAAGTAAAATGACTCTGCTTCTTTTTGGACTAACTAAGAGCCCGTTTGATAGCACGAAAATCGGCTGTTTTGGCTGATTCTGCTGAAATTTATGAAGTTCTAGCTGAAGTGGCTGCATTGGCTGATTCGGCTGATATAAGAAGAAAATATTTTTAAAATATATTTTATTAATAAAATAAAGAAAAAATTATATGTAAAAATAGCTAAAATGGTCATCTACAGTAACTTCAGCCAATACAGCCAGAAAAGTAACTCCAACCTTACTTTTTCTGCTTATTACACAATTCAGCGCGCGAAAACAAAATTTACGTGTTTGGTAAAAAAGTTGGCTGATAAGCCTGATAAGCCGAAAATGAGGGTTGCCAAACGGCCTCTAAGTTGTTTCACTTGGATATATGTACTTCCTATTGTTTAATACGTACTCCGTGATTGATTTCATATCCACCGTGTATATTCAATTATTTCTAAACACAGAGAGTGACATGTGGTTATTCTTAGAAATTTTATTAACAAGGCAGGTTAAATACAATAATTACTAGCCAGTCTCTTACAAGTACTATTAGATATATTTTATTAGTAATCATCCGGTCGGACCTTCATGACCGGAACCGCCGTCCGGACGGCGGCATTTGGATCTCCTTTCGATGGAATATTTTGATGAAATTTTTTGGGC
Organism: Cuscuta epithymum; assembly: GCA_945859915.1. NCBI lineage: Eukaryota > Viridiplantae > Streptophyta > Magnoliopsida > Solanales > Convolvulaceae > Cuscuta > Cuscuta epithymum. The sequence goes on from CAMAPF010001052.1 coordinate 349,711, forward strand.
ATATATTTCGTCAAGTTTATTTTATCCACAAAAAATTAGCTAAGAATTCAATTGGGAAGACACTCAAATAATTTTTGAAAGATAACTGCGCCCTAATATACATATAAAACAAAGTTATCTTCCAAAAAATATTTGACTATCTTCCTGATTCAATTTTTTAGCTTAATTTTTTTACACCCCCAATACATTTCATAAAAAATTCCATTGGGAAGGGGTCCAAACTCTGCTGTCCGGACGGAGGTTCCAGTCCAGAATTTCGGAACTGAACTTTTCTCTATTTTGTTTTATTTAAAGAAATATATATATGGTGATTTTTTGTGTAAAAAGTAATTATATGTAAAAATATAATGGGCTACGTAAAAGCATTATACGTAGTAATAACTATAATTATATTTAAAAAGTATAATATGCCATGCAAACAAAAAAAGATATTTATGTCCTTAATCGTCATTTTGAAAATTATCAGCTAACCCTAAACAAATATTTAACCAAACATCATTTTACAAACCGCTAATACTATCCGTTAACCAAAACAGTCAACTAAATCAGTTGTCATCTATCAGCTTACACAAACGGCCAACAGCTAGCACTGCACCCAACAACTAATTGACAAACACCCCATTAGTCATGAGCACTTTTCAATCTCGTGTGGTTTCTATATAAAGCCAACCATCTAAAAAACAACGTTTTAATTTGGTGTCCCCACAATTAAGATCAAAGAAATACGAAATCCGAGAACCTTCAAACCGAGATATTTTTCATGAATTAAAACAATGATGAAAAAGTGCATATGAAAAACAAGGGAGAAGGATCAAAAGAGACACTAAGGTTATTCACTAATCTCAAATTGAACACTTAGCTTTTAACTGGACCAAATTAATACATTATCCACTTATTTTGATAACATTTGGCCACCCACTCACACTTCAATTTAACGGTGCTCCAAGATTAACGCCTCTTTAATACATCTCTAACGTGCCTACTCTCACATCCCCTTTTCTCTGCACCTGAACCCCATCTTCTTCCTTTTGGTTTCTGTCCATCAATGCTTATGTTAAATCCCCCGCTAGTGAAGCTTCTTTTCAACTCCCTTCATCCCAAACGTGAGACAAGATCATTAATACACCAAATACGAAAAAAATAGAAGATGACCAATTTCACGAAGAAACATTGACCAATTTCTTGATTTCCTTCGTTGTGCTTATTCTTATGGTTGCTCTATCTTTACTTCAATCTTGGTTGGAAAACAGTTTATCGAGTCTGTTGAAATTCAGGGTAAGCTTGATAAGAAAATTTTGGGTCCACCACACAAGGCTCGCTCAGTTCATAATGACGGAATTCTCCCCTGCCACCTAGGATTTCAGAGAAGTTCTTCGCCTCCGGCGGCTTTGACGGGCAACGGTCACGCACAATCCACCTAAAGCAGATAAGTTTCTTCACCTCGATATTGAAATTATGCCACAGGAAGTAACGTAATTGAACAGAGCTTTAAAACCCACCACTCCATATCCACTAGCGACGGAAGGGCGTTTTCGATCTATTAGTGTGGTATGTGAGCCCGACTTGAGATTCGATTCATATTCCTAAAATGACAAAGCCGGTAACTAGGTTTTTGATTTTTTCTTTGGGGGGTACAAGGGCTTTGAATTATGAAATGAACGACAATGGAGATATCAGATATGATTGGATTCGATAGCTATTGCAGTAACTTCTAGACTGGATTTCTATGTATTTGGTTTGTAGCTTTAAATTGGAAAAGATGAATGATTTTTAATGTTGGAATGGTCCGTTAAAGTAAATGTTAGTGAGTGGCTAAATATAGCTTTAATAAGTTATTTATGTGTTTATTTGGTCCAGTAGAAAGTTTAGTGTCCAATCTGAACTTTGTAAATAACCTTAGTGTCTTTTTTGAGCCTTCTCCCAAAACAACAAATGAAGAAATGGTACATCAATAGTCGTTGGGGGAAATTAAAGATGACCAATAACTCATGGATTTGGATCCTCTGCCATAAGGCAGAGTGCCTTGCGTCATCTGATGGCAGGGAGAGGACGAGGATGACCTCGAGATCGGGAAATGAGTAGAACCCAAAATTTTTAACCATCGAATTTCCGATCGAACGGTACGGAAGAGCCGGGCACCCTATCTTGCTTTAAAGCAAGATAGAGGCCCCAGGTCCATAACTCATATCTTGACAGTTGGTGATTGAGTTTATTGGGTTGATGTTTCAAACTCAATTCTGTACAAATAACTCAACAAGGGCTGAGAGAGCCTGTTGGGTTGCAGTCTCTAGGGGTGGGCAAAAATACCGAACCGGCATGGTACCGAACCGAACCGAACCGAACCGATATGGTACCGGACCGAAAAACGGGGTTTGAAACGGATCTCAATTTTTTTGTCCCGAACCGAACCGTACTGATTCTAAACAATGCCATGACCGGTTCTCATAAAATGAGAACCGAAACCGGACCGAACCGGATCGAAGTATGATTAATTATTTAAATTTACATTTATACCATTATTTTGACTAGTGCTTTTACATTTTCACCGTCTTTGCTAGTTCATATGAAGCCTGGAATCGGACCGATGTATGGTTTAATCATTTAAATTTGTACTACTATACTTTATCTGAAAATTTTTAATTATGTAATACTACCTTCGTCCCAAATTGATTTGCAAAATTAATTCTTTTTGTCAAACAAATTCATTTTATTCACTTAACTAGAATGTCAATTTTTAATTATATTTAATTTGGAGCTTGCAACTTTGAAGAAATTTCAATGTAGTTTCTGAATATGTTTATTTTAATTATTACAAATTGAATTAATTATCAATGAAGAGAATTTAACTCTAACATTGGTTGACGAAAAAATATTGACTTTGCATGTCAATTTGGGATGAAATGAGTATGAAAATTGATAAATTGTGTAGATTTTTGGAGGACGACTAAACTTTAATTGTCTCTTAAACACTTGGAAAAAGTGACATTGTTTGGTATTGGTATGACATGATACCGTCTTGTTTCAAAATGAAACTGTACCGAACGGGTTTAGGTCTAAGACCGAACCGAACCGTTTGAATAGTAACGGTACGGGTACGGGTTCGGCCAAATATTGGACCAGACCGGACCGCGCCCACCCCCTAGCAGTCTCATCTCAATCTCTCCACGGGTAACTCAATGTTTGCAGAGTCTATAAGGTTGAGGTCTCATGTCCAATCTTTGCACGGGTAACTCAACGATTGCTGAGTGTATGTGTGGAACGCCCAAGTGGGCAATTTCATCTTTTGGATTGAGAAAGATTGAAGGGCATTTTTTCCAAATTTAGGAAGGGCAAAAATTGTCCAAAACTTCAACACACTATAAATTAGTTCAAAAAAGTGTAAGAGCAAGTGGGGAGGTAATTGGTAACACCCGATTTTTTTTCAACCCTCTCCCAAATAGATGAAACAGGTGTGAACTCCCATCCCAGAACACTTCCATTGTTAAAGCTCTCAACACTCCATCGATACACAACACTATACTCTGTAAAATCAAGATTCAAGAAAGACTCGATTTTTAACTCTTTTTGCAAAAAGTCTCCTTCTTCAAAGAATTCCATCTTTCTGAACATCTTTTTTGAAATTCAAATTGAAGCAGGGGATTTGAATTTCCAAACCATCTTCTTGTTTTTAGTTTTTACTTACATTGATCAAAAGAAAAAAGTTAGAGTACCAATAGTAGATTAGCTACAAAGAAATCTAAGAAAGAATATGGCTTGAAGACTACTCTGTATTTATAAAATCTACTCTAGAAAACCTAATAATCCAAGAAGTTAGAACCATTTAGGGTGGCGCCGCCGCCGCAACCGCTGCATCTGAGGCTCTGGCCAGCCTATGCTCATTCTGGAGTGGAGTCAGATTCAAATCCCAAGGACCCACCACCGCTTCCGACGGAGACGCCTCCTCCTCCTCCTGCTTCTTCACCACAACCGCCACCGCCGCTGATGATGACCCGCCGTCGCCATTACATCCGGCAGCGGCGGGGACTAACTGCTGCTGCTTGGCGCGGTGTTTGCTCATATGTCCGCCCAAAGATTGGCCTTTATCGAATTCCAACCCGCAAATAGAGCACTTGTGCAGTTTCTTGGAACGATTATCCTCGCCGGCGCCGGAAACCCTAGGTTTCTTGTGGCTGGCCCTGTGGCCGCCGAGCGCCTGGAAGGTGCGGAACTGTCTCCGGCAAGTCTTGCACTCGAAACCACGGCCGCCGGAAAGTAGCGGAATCCGATTGTCGTCCATGCGAGAAAGAAGCACCAGGCAGTTGGCCATCGCCATGCCCTCCACCGTCTCCCCGTCCGCCGCCTTACCCTCTCTCCAGGAGCTGCTGCCGGCGGCGGTGCTTTTCTTGAGCTCCACCATTGTTTATTGTTATAATTTCGATAACAATTCCAATAATTCCTAATTAGGAGCTAGTCAAGAGTGATTTAGCAGGGTACTGGGTGATCTGATCTATATATGGGCACCCTTAAATTTCGAATGGAAATATACTGGTATATGTTACTTAAATATTTATTTAAGGAGGGAATTTGAGTTCGATCGGAAATAGACTTCACTATAATTAAAAGTTGAGCGATAATGGGAGTGTTTGGGTGAGTATAAATATGCTGTATACGCTATTCCTTGCGGACGAAGGAAATCGCGGTGGAATCAAACGGACGCGTTTTTGGCAATATCAACCGCCTATTTAAGTACAGTTCATAACCTTCTCCTGTTTTGACACTTGGTCATATATATTTCCTTGTATATTCTCTTTCTCATACTTTCTACTTTCTAGTGTCTACTAGTTTGAGCAATACTAAGAGCATCTCCAATGCTATAATGTCCACGGTGCACATGTGGCATGAGTGATAGCCACAAAATTATTAGCAAATAAATTATTTCTCTCCTTATTTGAATGATTTTATGCAATTTTGGTAAGTTTTTCCCTGCAATGTCAACAACAATGTCAACATTAGACGGTCTCCTTGACATTGTGGAGAAAAACTTACCAAAACTGTATAAAATCATTCAAATAAGGAGAGAAATAATTTATTTACTAATATTTATGTGGTCATCTTTCATGCCACGTGTGCACCGTACACATTGTACCATTGAAGATGCTCTAAAAGCAAAGTTCTCTTGATAGGAATGAAAATTCCAAAACACATTTGTGATGCTCTATTTTCTAAATATAAGTTATAATTGTCAAATTTGGAAAATCATGTGGTACTGTAGAAACATGACAATAATTACTCTTATTTATGAGAATACAAATATCATAGTCCTATTTAATAATATATAAACGTTTTTAGTCCTATTTAGGATAATTCTCATACTAAAATTTTTCATTCAACTAAAAACCTGTTTGTCATGCGCTGAATTGTGCAATAATAAGAAAAAATAAAGTTGATGTTTTTTCCTTTGATGATTTTCAACAACGTTAGGAGGCGGGCCTCGAGTATGTGCAGCCAACACATTCACACAAGGCCCATTATTTTGAAGGCCCAAAAAACATTAGTAGTATTATTGTACTGCTGCAGCCCAAACCCAAAGAAGAGAAATAACTCCAAAAGTGAAGAACGGTTGGGTGTTCCATTTGGTTTTCCATTTACTGTAATTATAATTTTTTGTTTTCCCCGCACGGGTAGCTTAGTTGATTGAGTGATGAAAAATTTGAAACAATAATCAATATTTGAAACTCGCAATTGCCGTGTGAGGTTATAACTCATGCATGGTGGACTGAATCTATGGTGCACGCGGGTATAAGACCTACCGTTATTGAGATGACTTAATCACCATGTGACTTACTTTTCTACAATTTTGTGTGGTGAAGTGTGGGCACGCCTGACGCCTCTGATGGGCGATTCCAGCTTTTGGAACAACAATAATTTTTTCTTGGTAAAAATGCAATCTTGATTGAATTTCATATCTGCTATGCTTAATTTCAGCTTTAAAAAATGGACGACACCTCATCACTGAGGGCCCCCAACACCGACTGGACGGCACGATGGGAGGATGTAAATTGGACTATAATCACAATATGACAGATAGAGAGTGGGGTTCCGTCTCCGATACTTGCGGAGGCCCTATGCATTTTTAACATAGTAACGTCTCATCGCAGTTGCCGGGATTTGAACCCGGGACTTAATCCTTGTGGACTCCCTCGTTACCAGTTGAGCTACGCCCGCCCGTTAATTTCGGCTTTCAAATTGCTACGAATATGGGTTTTGTGTGAACTCATTTACTGAAATAGTGAGATCTTGATTTCCCTTCTTTATCTCCTTCCCTGTGTAAACCTGGGTAAAAGAACCGAGTGAGTAATTCAAGCGATTGAAGTGAGTCAAGCAACATGCGAAAAAACCGAGTAGCCGACCTAGGGAGCGACGGCGGACGGACTCACGGCCCTCAGCGGCGGCTCAACGGCCTCAGCCGACAACGGACAACCCCTCACTGTCTCAGACTCTCAGCTCTTCTGCCTGCTCTACCGTTTTGCGCCTCCGTGGATTGCGGCTGGCCTCCCTTTTAATTGCTAATTACTTGATTAGCAATAATCAAGTAACTTCAATTCATGGTTTCACTCAAAATCTAAATTGTATTTCAATTTAAAATTTGTAAACATGTGAACGTTTAGTGGGGGATTTCAATAACAGGTAGACGGTAACAACTTTGTCTCAGGAGATCTTGATAAATTTGTTAGGAAAGAAACCAGGAAGCCGAAGAGGTGAACAACAACATGATAAAATTATGTTAGAACCCTTTACCTCTCAAATCGTTTGATTGTGTTGAAATTTATGAAATTCTGGATGAAGTGACTGTATTGGCTGATTCTGCTGAATTGTTAAAAAAATAAATTGAAAATATATTTTATTAATAAGTTAAATAAAAAATTATATGTAAAAATACCTAAAATGGTCCTTTACAGTAACTTCAGCCAAAACAGCAAGAAAAGTAACTTCAACCTTACTTTTTCTTATTATTACACATTTCAACGCGCGAAATCAAAAGTTACTGATAACAAGTTGACTGATAAGTCTGATAAACCGAAGAACAGTGTTACCAAAGAGACTCTTAAAATAGCAGGGTTAACACAAATTACTTGTGTTGGAAATTGAAAGAAAGGTGTTAAAATATGGTAGATTCTACAGTACCCCATTTTTTAAATGGGTACTGGAGTTGTCACCTTAAAATATTTGTGGGATGTCCCACAAGGCCACAACGGAAAGATATAAAACAATAAAACAGTGTATAAGGCTTTGAATTCTTCCTCTTATCAGGTTGACTTTTTACTATGGAACCCTGAGTCTTAACATGGTATCAGAGTCAATTCCGATTGTGGTTTGACTGCTTGTTTAGCACCCATGATTACAGGTAGCTTGTTAAAGGTCGGTTTGGCCCATTTATACACCCCGATATAGTCTAGCCTAGTTCAGTGTTGTGTAGCGGAAAAATAAAATCAACGGGGTAAACCGTTGCCCAGATAATCAACGATAAAAAATACCGTTGCCCAGAGCCAAAAGGCTAAAACCAATTTTATTCCAAGATAACAAGAATGAACCGTGGCGAGGGTATAAATAGCCTTCTACAAGAAACCCTAATCAAGCCCAAATTAATTAAATCCTAATTAGGCTCATACTAACTCTACTAAGTACTCTACTAATAATAGGCCCAAACCAAAACATAACATTAACTTAATAATAATAAATAAACTATGATGACAGCCCTAACCCGGCCCACGGAAGTGGGCCCAAGACTGGTCCCGCCCCATGCTTTTCACGCTCTCTATCAATCCATCCTCCTTCAAAATAACTTGTCCTCAAGGTTGAAATCTCGCAGATCGGGGACTGAAATTTCGAGACATAGAATAGACTGGAAAATAACCTTCCTCTCTTTCTAGAACCCTTTCCTAGCCAGTTATTTCATAGTACTCCCCAGTCATGCTGTTGGATGTCCTACTCTTCATCCTCCTCAGCTATCATTACCCACAATTGCTTAAAGGGACATTCGTGCCCTGATGTAAATGATTTCTTACACCTAAAGCATAATCCTTTCGCCCTAAATTTTGCTAACTCCTTTGGCGCAAGACGAGTGAACTGAGAGTGTGTCATAGGCTGCCCGGACAGCCCTGACTTTGTCCCCGGAGGCTGTCCACTATCTTTCGCAAAGCTGCCCTCTGAACCTTGTAAACTACCACCACTGGCAGTCAACGGAGGACCCGTGTTTGCCATTAAAAAGCTGCTGGAACGTACCCATGAAGAATTATAATTCGGGCTGCCACTTCCTCCACTTTGGACGGACAAATTATGCTCCGCATCGCGAGCTAATTCCATAGACGTCTCCAGGTTTTCTGAACGAAGTAATCACAAGGAGCTTTGGATTGTTTCCTTAAGCCCACTCATGCAATAGCCCAAATAATGATCGTCAGACAATCCGATTACGTGGCTAGCCACTTGTACAAACAAGGTGTTGTAATCTTCCATGAACTCAATTTGTTTGACGCCAGACAGCCGTTCAAATCTGTTTCCCCGATATCGGGAATCAAATATAGCCACCAGGGCCTGCTTGAAGTCTTCCCAGGACATGCCGGGTTTGCGCCCTTTCAACCAAGTCACCCAATACAAGGCAACCCCTTCCATAGCCACCGGAGCCGCTGCAACTTTTCTGTACGGTAGGGTTTCATTGAGTTCAAATTGTTGCTCAGCTCACGCCAACCACCCAATGGGGTCTTCGCCATCAAACGAGGGAAGCAGGGTGGATGCCGCGCCGCGCAGATTGCCAGCGACGAAGGTCACCAATACACCATGAACGGAGAAGTCGCTTTGGGGGCTCGCGGTCGGAACCTTCTCCGGCGGGGCCATGGCTTTCGCGATCACCGCCAACGAAGCTGCGATTTCCGTGAGCTGGACTCCGTGCTCTTCCAGCATTAGTCCCTGCGCATCTTGCTTCAGTCCCTGCGCATCCAGCTTAGGTTTAATTAGGGTTTGTTCGGTCTCTAGTTCTGTCAAATGATCGTTGTGCATTTTCGTCATCTTGGCGGGACGGGATCCGGCAGGTCGGACCAATTGTTGTGTAATGGAAAAATAAAATCAACGGGGTAAACTGTTGCTCAGATAATCAACGATAAAAAATACCGTTTCCCAGAGCCAAAAGGCTAAAACCAATTTTATTCCATGATAACAAGAATGAACCCTGGCGAGGGGCATAAATAGCCTTCTACAAGAAACCCTAATCAAGACCAAATTAATTAATCCTAATTAGGCCCATACTAACTCTACTAAGTACTCTACTAATAATTGGCCCAAACCAAAACATAACATTAACCTAATAATAATAAATAAACTATGATGACAGCCCTAACCCGGCCCACGGAAGTGGGCCCAAGCCTTGTCCCACCCCATGCTCTTCCCGCTCTCTATCATTCGGGCTGATGAGGGAGCGTGTTAAAGTATCTGTCCCACACAGAAAGCTATAAAACAATTGAACATTGTGTAAGACTTTTGGCTACTTTACCTATCAGGTTGATCTTTTAGGATGAAACCTCGTATCTTAATAAAAGGCCCATTTTTTATTACATAGGGTTCCCGGCCCATTTTCTTAGGATCTACCCTGCATGTGATAACGGAATTGAAACACGTGACCTACTTTATTAAGAAATAATGAAACACATGTCCTTATATGTAAATAGGTCTTACCACATGTACATTATCCGTATTTTCCCTATGATAAATTATGGAACATGAGACTATGAGACAAGTTCAAGAAAATTGTGTTAAATAATTATATATTTATGACTAAGGTATGTATTATTTACAACAATGTGACTAGTGATTATTGTAATAACTCGATAATAGTAATTTATGTTCAACTTTTAAACTTAAGAAACTATGATACTATATTGTAGTAACTATTAATCATATTAGCGTAAATAAGTTTGACTTTAGTAACATTTTTTTATCAAACAATTTTTTTTTAAAACCTCAAAATTTATAGGAGTAAAAACTTATGAAATTCTAAAATAATAGAACTATTCTTTTATTCTTTAAATGTGAGTAATTCATGTTTCTAAAATAATCTCAATATTGATAGTATACTGTCATATTCAAAATCAAGTAATGTCAAATTATGATAGTAAATTTTCAAGGTGACAATAATGTACTTCTATATTGAGTGAGAAAACATAGGTTGTTTTTTAAGTTGACTAGTTTCACTTCCACACTAGACTAGACCAGATCAAACCAAACTAGATATAAATAGACTAGTTCAGATCACATAAGATCATACTTCGACAGTTATAATTTATAAACTACACATAGAACAAACATTTACAAGACCTGATCAAGACAAACCCGACGAGACAAAATCTAATTAAATCAAACCACATCATACCAAAAAATTAGAGTGCAATTAAAAACACCCATAAAATTTCTATTTTGGAATTGTACATTACTTTTGTTCGTACTTCTGAATTTTCCCCAACTATGCTTTTTATTAATTTGATGAATTAAAACACACAAAAGTGAAAGTTAGGGAAAACACAGAAATAGTAGTAAAACAATATAAAATTCTAAAGTAGTAGTACTATATCCCCCTTAAATAAATAGAAGTAACTTAATGATATTCTAAAATTACTGCCGTATTTAGACATTGTCAAACTATAATATGATAACATTAATATTATAATCAGTATGCAATATTTACTCGTACTTAAAGAATAAAAAAACAGTGATCCTATTTTGAAATTCCACACCACTATTACTTTTACTCTTATTTAGGTTTTTTAAAGAAGTAATTACGAGTATTATATAGTTTGTGATGCCTGATGAGAGGGATGATTAGAGGTAGAGGTGTTAACAAAACAATTTTGGCTCAGACTCGATTTCAGTTTACATGGCCTCACTATCAGAGGCTCAATTGACAAAAAAAATGTTGCCTCGATTAGTATGAAAGTCAGAGCTTGCTTTCTTGGTATTTTCATTAAGGAATATAGTTACTTCGTATATCAAAATACTGGCCCGTTTCTTTTGTGTATTAAAGGATTTGTGAATACCCTGGTGCCAGTAAAAAAAAAATGAAAAGATGAACGATTTGATTAGTGAAATAGATATAAAAAGACGCAGGTGATTGAGGTCCTGTGTTAAACTTATTTGTGGCATTAGGTGAAATCTATCTAGGTTCCCAAATTGGAGTGTTACGATATTGTAAATTTGGAATTCTAACAACTTTCACATGCCTTTTAGGCTTCAGACTTTTAGCAATATTACATTGCTAAACACAATTGACACAAGAATATAACACAATTGACATTTTTGTGCACTCCCTTGCTAACGGAAGCGTATATAGTATAGCCGGATGTACGGTGAGAACCGTACAGCCGATGGCATTTTTGTAATTTACATGAAATCCGCGTCTTGTACTAAATGAGCATTACAACACATCTAGTGAGCATGATATATATTCTGTTGAGCATTAGAAGCATAACAATGAGGATCTCTGCTTCATCTCTTCGAACTTACTTTCTTTTCCTTATTTTTTTCTTTATAAAAACTTATTAAATTATATCTATAATCAACTCTTATGAACTTCAATATGCGAATTTAATGCAATGTGATACTTTTGAAATATGCATTGTTATGTCATTTTACAAATGAGCATAACATGAATACCCGTTGAACATACATAACTTATAAAATGAGAATTGATATGAAAATCATAAGTACTTTTAATTGAACATCAAGACATTTTGATTGAACATCAACTTGAAATTATAAGCACCAATGATTTTCATTATGCGATTGTGATAGGCACCGAGTCGGTTCTTTTGAGTATTTGGAGTCTAACAATGAGCACCAGTGATTTCTGATTCACATCTTCTAATTCAATTTTTTTTTTGTTTTTTCATTTTTAACAAATTCTTAAATTATGTTTATAATAAATTTCAATTAATTTCAATATGTGAATCTTATGTAGTATGATGCGTTTGAAATGTGAAACATTTTAAAATGAACATAGAGCAGTACTGAATGAGCATACATGACTTACAAAATGAGTATAAAAAAATTCAAAAGTTCATTTGTGTATACTCATTTATTTTGGACGTTATACTCATTTGAGTTTAACAAAAAACTCATTTCATAAAGCTCATTTGTGCAACCTTTTAAAATGAGCATAAAGTGATTCTAAATGAGCATACATAACTTACAAAATGAGTATAAAAAATTTCAAAAACTCATTTATGTATGCTCATTCATTTTGGGCGCGACACTCATTTGAGTTTAACATAAAAACCCATTTTTTATGTGTTCAATATTCCTTTTTAGACATATACTCATTTGAGTTTAATATTAAACTCATTTCAATACAATATGACAGATCCACAAAAGCTTTGAACTCCTTTCCCTTCTTCTTTCTATAAGCCAGCGCAGAAACAGAAACAGGGGTGGCAGAATCTGAATCTCAAGTCAAAAGCAAAGCCAATCGATCGGAGTATGTGTATCTGCGCCAATCGATCAGAGTATGTGGCGGCTTGGTCTGCTTCGCGAGTTGGAGACCTGGACAGTCGATGTTCGTCTTCTTCGATGTCCTTCGTCATCCTTGCAGATGAGTTGCAACGCATATTATTTACAAAAAACCCGGCTATACCGTGCGCACGGTACATCCGGTTGTACGATGGATTTTACCCTTGCTAACGGTCGGACACTACAAAAGATTACAGAATTGACATAGATTGATAAATGATTTCGTGTCAAATAACTCGTACCAAAAATCTTGTGTTAATCCTGTTTTTTTTTTTGGACTGAGAGATATGCTTGTGAAATAAATCCAGCATTTCTATGTGGATGAAATTGACATTCTATGTGGTTATTGCGTCAATCTCTTTAACTTACATTTCTTCTGAAAGACTAGCTTATTCCAGGGTAATTCCCTTTTGTATTAGCGTAGGGCCCGTAATTAGGAAGTAAATTGTGACACCTAACTCACACATTACTATGACACAATAGGTATTGGGGCATGTGCTTGATTAGTCACAAGCTTGAAAAGAATGGAGCTATATATAGCTGCTCAATTACCCTCAATATCATAATGAGCTGCACTTAAATATAACATGAGCTTGAAAATGTAATATGCATGGTGATTAGGGGTGGGTCGGCAAAACCGAAAATCAAATCGAAAAAACCCGCACTGCAACCAAAAAAATCGAACAGCAAGAAAACCGAAATCAAACTCAAAAAATCGAACCAAACCGTAGTTGTTTGGTTTCGTTTTTGGTTTTCACATCTCAAAACCGAACCGAACCAAACAAACCGAACTCTTTAAAACTTGCTATTTTATTTATTTATCATTAAGTAAAATATTTTGTTTAGTTATTAATTCTTAATTCTAGAAAATTAATATTTTATACTAGATTTATTATTATTAGCAAGATATTGACATTTATGGTTTAATTTAGTGAAACACCTTTACATACACTTAATTCTATTGCTATAATATTAACATGTTAATGTTTTAAATCGTAATTTACATTTTCCTTGTTTTTTTAGAGGTACATTTTGCTCGTTATTGCATGATAATGATATTTTGTTCATATATTATTTTTTATGTGTTTGTGATCATATAATTTTTTATATTGAACAAATATGTATTAATATAAACTGTACTTTAAACAACATAGCAAAAAACATCAAACTTTATAGTATATTGATATGCACTGATTAGTAGTGCATAAATGTATCTTTTTATGTTTGATTTGTGTGGATTGTTTACCATTTTATTTAGTTTGTAAACATTTGTGTGATTTTAGTTGTAATTGTATTTTAGTTCTCATTTGTAAGTTGTAAAGTAGAGTTATGATTTATGGTATTGGAAAGGAAGACTTTGAAGTGAAGAAAAATGATTATTGGCTGCCCAGGACAATCACCTGGCCGGGTGAGGTATTGCACCCGGTCGGGTGAGACATTGAAATGCGAAACTGCTCAGGAAATTACATCACCCGGTCGGGTGAGGTATTTCACTCGGTCGGGTCCGACTTGACCCGGAACACCAGAACGTGCCGAAGATCACCAGAACGTGGAGGATATCTGATTTTGACCGGACCCGGTCGGGTAGGTACATAACCCGGTCGGGTACCCGGCCCAAGGTGTTGAAAAACACCTATAAATAGCACACCTTTTTTTCACAAATAATCAATTCCTTCTTCAATACTCTTAATCTCAACTTAGAATAGTATTTCTTTTATATTTCTATGGCATGTTTAGTCTCCAAATGAGGAGCTAAACTTCCATTTCTTGGCGTTGCTCTTGAAGCTTGTTGATTATTAAAGTTGTGAGTTATTTTCTTAATTTCTTCCCTTGAATATTAATCATTCCCTTAATCTATCTATACATTAATGTTGGGAAGTGTTACTAAGATGACAATTAGTTAATATCTCGACATTAGTTATAGTAGTATTTATTTACTTCCTCTATATTAATGTTGGGGAGTGTTGCTAAGATGACAACTAGTTAACATCTTGACATTAGTTATAGTAGGATTATTCATCTTTAATCTTGTTCCTTGAATATTAATTCTTCCCTTAATCTATCTCTATATTAATGTTGGGGAGTGTTGCTAAGATGACAATTAGTTAACATCTCGACATTAATTACTACTGGAAACGATCAACGAACCGATGGTTAATCGTTGATGGTTTCACAAGTAAGTAACTTCGGTTTATTAATGCACGTTCGTGGTTAATATACTTGAGAGGGATTAATTTTGTTGGTTAAACCGAAACTGTTGTGTTGAGGTTATCAATCTCAATTGATTTCATCAAGGAGTTAAGAGATTAAATGCTACTATTAAGTGGGTATATGGCGGTGTTTTATACTTGACTAATAGTAAGGGTTATTAATGAACGGTCGTTGTTAATAACTACCCTCGATGAATTGGATATACTCCTCGATTGAGTATTCGAGAGGGGACAAGTTATAGATATAACAATGATCGACTAAAATATATCAACAAGTGGAAAGTAGCAATGTCAAGTCCTTTTTATCTTTGAATTAAATCACATATATGTTGTTCATGTTTGTGTTTAATTAAATTAAATCATTCAATCCTAAACCCCCTTTTATTTACTAGTTTTATAAAAAGAGAATTATCTTTTTCCCTGTGGATACGAACTCTACTACGCTGTACTACGTATAAGTGTTAGTATTGAATTTATTTTGACGCACCGTGACAAAGTGCTCGTCATATATATATATATATATATATATATATATATATATATATATATATATATATATATATATATATATATATATATATATATATATATATATATATATATATATATATATATATCTTTGTCTAAAAAGAAATTAAAGTAGAATAAGTTATATACAATCAACTAAAGTCTTTTAGTAAAAAGAAAACAAATTAGTGGACACAATATTGACAAATAAAAATTTATGGATTTGATTATGTTTTGGATAGTATTACTATTAATTATACTCCGTAGTTAATTTGATGTAGTTTTTTTCTATTACTACTTTTTAATCAACAATTGTTTTTGGGTAAAAACCGAAAGAACCGAAACCGAACCTAAATAAATCGAACCGAACAAACCATGGTTCCAAAAGTTTGAACATAAAACCAAACCGAACCGAACCGAACTTTTTATTTTGGTTCGTTATTTGGTTTTAGGTGAAAACTGAACCGTTTGAACCGAACCCACCCCTAATGGTGATGGTGAGACTTCAATAGGAGTAGTTTGTAAATATTTTCACTGCGCATATTGTGATTCAAATAAAAAACACAACATTACTTGAAAAATGAAAATGCATCTTGACCACTCCGCTCTCGTTCCATAAAATTCTTATCACTTGCTATTTAGGGATGTTCCAAAGAATTCTATCAATTTTCCTATTTGAAAAGTTTTGCGTGCAGTGGCGGACACACATGGCAGCCCCTCCGGGGGGAATTTTTTTTTAGGTATATTTACCCCGAAATTTTTAATATATATGTATTTGTATGTATATTCTTGTACTGTCGCCCCTGCTATCGGAAAATCCTGCGTCCGCCGCTGTTTGCGTGTATGACATTCGTATACATTTTTCTTATTTAATCACAACCATTCATTTATATGCTTTATTCATATTTTCTTAAACATATGTCATTTTCTCAATTTGAAAATATGCCCTTCCATGCCTTCCCCAACTATTTTTTTTGGCATGGTGTCCACTCTCCACCGCTATTTTATTTCACTCCTTTTGAGTTGTCAGATTTAAATTTTAAAATCAGATGATCAAGACTTTATCAAACTCTAAGTACTTCAAGCTCATGTACATTAAAAAGTCTAACAAAAATGTTTGGTCTACACCTTTTTATACACACCAATCGGTCTACATATATAAAATTGTTGTATACAAATAATTTATATAGAAATACAGAAATTATTGTCAATACACAAAAAGGCTTACACCAAATAATTTTGAAAGGCTAATCCACTTTCACACTATCCCTTCTAGCAACTTTCGAGTAGTACGAAAATTCAGAAAAGTGACATTATTCTTGTACCCATAAGAAGCATAAACGATGATGAAAACCACAACGCGCATACCCACCCTAACCACACACGTATATTATTTTGTGCATCTTTCCCCACTTTATATATACCCAGAAAAAGGGGTATCATTTTTCACCAATTGAGCTACCTAAGAATAATAAATATGAAGTCTTTTTAAGTTTGAACTGACTGTGACTAAATGATTCGGAGTATGAAAATTCACTGGACGTTATCACTTATCAGGTGTGTGTTGTTCGAGATTTCACACGCTTCATTTCTACGTTCATATTTAATCACGTACTTAGTAATTGTGTCACTTAATCTCATCTATGATACAGTATGCAATCACTAATGGGTACCTTTCAAGTACAGTTTCAAAGAAGATGTCTAATTCCAGCATCTCAAAGATTGCACTAAACGTTATTAAATTGAATCAAATCGAAAGGGTGCCACCCTAGCCTGTTATACTCCCTACGTGTTCATGATTAAGATGCAAACGAACCTTCTAGCTAGGGTTGACGGATATTAGGGTGAGATTTCCCAACCAAAGCCCGAATTCCGACCCGAATTGGATATATAGACTATATATATATATATATATATATATAGAGGAGAGGAAACTTCATTTTCCGGACCAGTTAACTTGCAAAAATCATCTGACGACCTTCCCGGTCGAATTTTGAGCTGAAATTTGGTATGGACAAACTAGACTTGATGAGGAACATGCTCAAAAAATTTCATCAAAAAATTCCACCGGGAAGGTGCCCAAACGGGCTCGGCCGGACGGGGCAGCCCGTCAGGCCGGCCTGACACGAAGAGGACTCTATATATATATATATATATATATATATATATATATGTATATAGACGTGAGAACTTAATCTTAGGAGAGTAAAAAAGAATAGACGTGAGCCATTGGATTAACTTCTAATTAACCATGTGCCTAAATCTTTCTAGAGGGTATTGAAGTCAATATGTTTCTTTCCAATTCACGCTCATCTCTATCTTAGAACCGTTTCCCTATTATTTAGGAAGAGATAATATTCTCTCTATTAATTTCCTTTCCAATTCACGTTTCTTAATTTCCACTACTCTATACTAATCTTCATCGTCGACTCGTCTCTTTAGCGTCTCAAGCAGGATGACTTTTGGAACAAGATCATCTCCTCTCTATGGAGGCTAGTAAGTCAATTTAGTTTGCGTAATTTTTTTATGAAGTTTATCAAACTTATATAATTTACATCTATATCTCTATAATCATGGATTCTCCTGATTATTAACTTTATTGTTCCTACTATTCATGTTCATCAATTTACAGTTTATCTTCTCCTACTAAATTATATTCATAATCATTTGAATACGATCGCTTAGTTTTTGCAGATCTTCATTGAAGAAAAAGTTTTTGATGCATTTACCATGCTTTGGTCAGGCACTTTCGTTAGGTTTTAATTTTTTTTTTCTTTTGTTGCAGATATGATGTTGTAATGGAGCAATTGTGATGCTTTTGGAAGAAAAAGTGCATTTGATTTTGTAAACAAAATATCGATATAAAGTTATAGAAAGTTTATTATAATAGTGCACTTTTGTATGTATTTCCAATGCACATGATAAAAGTAGGAAATTGAACGACGTCAAATTCTTTCTTGTTGTTATTGATAGAATTACGAATTTCATATTTTAGGGGAAAAAGTAGTTTGTTCTATACACAGAGATTGATTCTTCAGACTTGGGGAAAAAGATTTTTGTCTAAATTGCAAAGATGAAAGCTGTGCATGCTACCCACGTGTTGTAGTGAAGAGCCATACTCATCATCCACAAGTCACTATCAAGAATTATCTAATCCATTTTCATTTTATTATTAATATTAGTATGCTCTATATTTTATTAAAAATTTGCACTAACACAATTTGATTATATATGTTGCACCGCTTTAGTAGTATAGTTGCACTCCAATGCCAACGTAAAATTTTAAAAAGTGGTGTATGATACTGCACACCGATTTATTTTATATGCACATGTTAAAAGTGCATTTCATTTTGATGCACTTATCATACTTTGTTCATGCACTTTTCATTATTCTTCTATTTTAGTTTTTTTTTGCAGATACACGTGACATCAGGAGACATCATTATAATTGAATTATCATGGAACTTTTGGAAGAAAAGTGCATTTGATTTTGTAAAAAGAGTCATTGTAAATTAAAGTTAGATAATGTGTGTATTATAACAGTGCACTTGAGTATGTATTTACAATGCACATTATAAAAGTGCATTTTATTTTGTAAAAAAATGCATTTTGTTTTGTAAAAAAGTGCCAACGTATAAACTTCAACAGTGTAATAATATAATGCACTTTTGTATGTATTTAAAATGCACATGATAGTTGTTAGCTTATACTCTCGTAATTTCATGTTCATTTTTATTTAAAACATGTATATATGGATGTGCTCAATTGCATGCATAAAGTGCATTTTACAACATTGGAAATTAATTTACAATATAAGAGTGGAATTACCATGATGCATTCTCAACATCATCTCTCCTGAGAATACAAAAATATTAAAGTATTTAATTAAGTTGATGTTGCATAATATTTCTATTAAAAGTGTAGCTAATATGCATTGAAGTGCACATAAAAAATATAGGTGAATGGGACATTGTATTTGAAAAAATGATTAAAAATGAAAGAGAATAGAGATGCACAATTCGTATAATTATTGTTTTATAATATTAGTTATTTGATTAGATGTGGGGAGTACTAATTTGAAGAAAGAAATAAGATAACGTATTTTTTAGGGGGAGTTACTCCTTATTAATCATTGTCCTAATTTATAGGATTCCTTTCCTATTATAATGCTATGTGCGTACAAGCTATTTAAATGGAATTTACAATAGTGTCCCTCATTTAATATTGAGTTGAATACCTCCCACATATACGAACTTAATGATCCGAAAATAATGCAAATCAACTACTTTTTGGAATTGTTTTTGGCCGTGAGATTAAGTGAATTGAAGGTGAGATTTTGATCTTTTTTACTCTCCTAAGAGGGTGTTCTCACAGGAACTAACCCCTATATATATATATATATATATATATGATATTTTTACTTAGATTGTTTTCAAATCAGACAAGACTTAAACAGACCATGTCAGATTAGTTCAGACTAGACTTAAACAGACCTAGCCGAACCTGACCTGACTTAAATAGACTATACCAGACAAGACCAAACTTTCATAGTCATAAAAAACACAGAGACCATACATTTACTAGATCGGACCAAACCAGACTTAAATAGAACAGATCAGACCAGATCAGGCTTAAACAGACCAGATCAGACCAGACTTAAACAGACCAGAGCAACAAATTTTAGTCTAAGTAAAAACATCCATAGTTCGGGTTGATTGTTATTCTAGGCTAAAAATAGGCTAAAACTAATGACATTAATGAAATCTCTGGTTCAGTCCTAGCTATATAGTTCCTCTAGACGGTGCTGGTTCAGTCCTAGCTTCACATGGGCCAAAATAGTTTAAGGGCCGATCTGGATCGATATATAAAACGGAAGCCGCTTCTAAATTTTAAAACCTACCGATTATTTGATAACATTATTTGACATGATATAATTGGCTAAATATGATGAAATTATGAAGGGAAAATTGTCAAATAGGTCATCGAACTTTCATAAAAAGGCCAATTAAGACTTCTATATGAGGTTCTGTCCGGCCGTCGCAATTTGGGCAGTTCCCGGTGGATTTTTTTGATGAAATTTTTTGAGCATCTTATTCACCAAGTCTAGTTTACTCATACCAAATTTCAGCTAAAAATTCAATCGGGAACACATTCAAATTAATTCTTGAAGATAACTGCGCATTTTTGCGTTCAAGAATTAATTTGAATGTGTTCCCGATTGAATTTTTAGCTGAAATTTGGTATGAGTAAACTAGACTTGGTGAATAAGATGTTCAAAAAATTTCATCAAAAAATTCCACCGGGAACTACCCCAAATCGCGACGGCCGTACAGAACCTCCTATAGAAGGACTTAATTGACTTTTTTATTAAAGTTCGAGGACCTATTTGACAGTTTTCCCATTTATGAAATATCTAGTTGAAACGTCTAAATTCACTAAAGCTGTCGAATTTTGGAATAATTACATTTAAATTATGATATTAGTAAAAGAAATAGTTACATATATATGACTAAAATGAAGATTGTTTATAAAAATATGACTAATGACTAGAGTAGTAACGAAATCATAATAACTTATATTCAAATTTTAAACTAAAGTTACCATGCATGACACTACATTGCAGTAACTATAAGTAATATTTTTGTAAATAAGTTTTATATTAGCAATATTTTTAAAAAAATCCTTAGCAAAATAACAAAAAATGTATTAAAAATGTTAATAATGGTCTTTTATAGTAACTTCACCCAATTCAGTTACAAAATTACTTTAACCTTACTTATTTTGATTATTATATAGTTCAACTTTTGAAGTTATTTTTCTGGCTGAACTCGCTGAAGTTACTATATATGATCATAATGCCAATTTTTCTGTATAATTTTTCTTTACTTTATTAACAAGGATGTTTTCTTGTGGACCGAGATTTGCTGGTTTGGTCTGGTAAACGTCTAGTCTCTGTGTATTTTATAACTACGAAAGTCTGATCTGATCTGATCTGGTTTGGGACTGAAAACAATCCAAAAGAAAACATCCTAAAATATAATTTAATATTTTTTAATAATTAAATGGATTCAATCAATTCACCATTTGAATCGAAACTTAATCCATTTCAGAAGAATCGATAGATTTTACTAATTTTGGTGTTTGGTGTTACAAATGTAGTTTTTTTTGGAATAATATGCATAATACATAGACTCATAGAGTACATCAAGCTTTTGGAGTGGAGGTTTAAACCCGATCTCTCATCATCTACTACTCATCATATTCTACCTAATTGCATTTGGATTGTAATGGGGTTTAATGCACCAACACCTGTGATTTGGAAATTCGGCGCATTAGTCCATGTGATTTAAAAAATGCGTCAAATCCCCTTATGCTTTAATTAATCATGCACAGAACCCCCTTTATGAATAAATTTAACGATTTGAAAATCACTTTTTCTAATATTTTGATTGAATATGCAAATAAATATGTCAAAATCTCTGAATCATACAAAAATGTTAATCATTTTTCTTTTATTTGACAATTGAATTTGTTCACATAAGGAATTTGGTGCATGATTAATTAAAACACAGGGGGGTTTGACGCATTTTTTAAATTACAGGGGGCTAATGCGCCGAATTTCCAAATCACAGGGGGGTTTGGTGCATTAAACCCGATTGTAATGAGTTCAAGTTCAGCAATGTGATAAGTTTATTATCATGTGTTGTATTATAATTAGTTCACCCCATCCTCTTGTAAAAACATTTCTCTTTTGTAGAGGGCTTAAGTTTGAATTTGCAAGTCAATATTTATGACCAGGTGCTACCATTGTGCTGCGTAATGTTTTATGTGGCCGTTTATGTATTTCAGTATTTGAGACCAAAATGTGTACGCTTTTCATACACTTCCTTTTCATGCATAAAAAAGTGTTTGTCCACGGATAGTTCTATAGAGTTGTCTGTGAATAGACAATTGTTTGTACGTGAGACAGACAAGTGTACAAAAAGTGTACAGGTAACCAAACATTTTTTGTGTATTTGATTGCTTGATGTACTCTATGTATTATGCGTATTATGCCAAAAGAAATAAAAAATAAAATAAAAATAGTACATTTGGTAACACCAAACACCACAATTAGTTAAATCCATCGATTCAAATGGTGAATTGATTGAATCCGTTGAATTATTAACAAATATCAAAATATATTTTGTTAATAAAGTAAAGAAAAATTATACATAAAAATTGATATTATGATCATATATAGTAACTTCAGCGAGTTCGGTCAAAAATACTTCAATCTTACTTAGGGAGTGTTTGCAACTGCTTCTGCTTAAAAAATTAAAAGTACTTTTGGAGATGTAAGGAAAAAGTGATTAGTAGTAAAAGTTGATAGTGTTTGAGAAAAAAGTGAAAATTGGTAGTGTTTGGTAAATAAGTGTTTTTTTAAGTGTAACTATAGTGCTTGGTATTGTTTAACTATAGTTAAAAGTGTTTTTCCCTTTTCTATTACACAAAAAACACTTATTTTACCAAACAATACCAAGCACTATATATGAAAGTTGATCATATATAGTTACTACCGGCGCATCTTCGGTCAAGAACCTAGCAAGACCGAGAGTAGTGAGGTAAAAGAGCATCTTTTGCTGCCACCTCTTGAAGTTTAACCCATTAAATTTTTCGGGTTTCTCCACCGAGTTGTTTGGCACGGTCACCATAGGGATAACCCTTTGGTTGGCCAAAACAGGTGCTCCGCGTTGTGAACTATTGTTCACCGGAGCTCCGTTTTCAGATTGTGTGTCGTTCACAAGCACATTTTGCCCAACATTATTTTCGTTTTCTTGCAAAGCCATTTTTTCTTACGTTCTTCGAAAACACAAAAAACAAGTTCGTTCACCAAGGTGACAAACTACAAGTTTAAGATTGTTTACCGTAGTAGAACAATCACCGAGTACGTTTTAAGATTGTTGGGTGTGTTTCGAAAAACTAAGAAAAATAATTAACAAAAATTAATTAAATAAAATGACTATACGAAAACAGAAAATAGATGATGCAGAAAAAGTCAAAGCTCGTGCTATGCACGATTTCCTTAAAACATATTCGTTGCCTCCCGGGATGCTAGGAGCGTTGCAATGATCGTTTCCCAGGATACGATGACTTCGAACAATAGTTTAGCACACAAACTAAAGTTCCAACGAACGTGAACAAACCAAGAACACAGTAGGAATTTTCTGAGATGGCTAGGAGAGTTTTTTAGAGCTAAAGAAGAGTGCAACACGTTTGTGAGCTCTGTGTTTTGCAAAGTAGCTGCCATCCTTTTATAGGGGAGGATCTTGGGTGTGTTAATGGCCTGTTGAGGCATATGAACGTTGGGACATCAATATAGTCCAGAAAAACGTCCATATGAACGTTGGGCATGCATTAAGGGCATCTGAACGTTGGCAGTTAATGGAGTAAAAAAATAGGAACGTTACAGAAGAACAAAAATTAACGTTACTTTTAGAAGCTAGATTTTTGGACAGCATTCGTGTGTGCAGGTCGCCCGCACACGCAAGTCGCGCTTTTTGTTCTCTGGTTTCGGGATTTGATCCGCACCCTCTCCCCTTGCGCGCGTGAGAGAGCCTTTCCCTTTAGGAAGCTTAACTCCTTGGGGGGGGGGGGGGGTTCCCTTTATAAAGGGTTCGAATTCCCTTGTGATTTTGGTGTGGGAAAAAAGCACATTAGAAACCCACTTTTTCCTAGTTTTCTCCATTTCAACGAGTGAACTTTGAGAATCAATTTTCCATTCACCCGTTATCCGTTTTGAGCGTACCATATATCGAATTGTAGCCCTAAGCAAGGCCAATCCGAAACCTCTTTGACTTGACCCAAATCAAAAGTGGACCCTACTCAAAAAATCGCCTCAAAATGACCATTTAATGCATTTTATTTACACTTTTTCCAACAGAAACCCCATGTAATTTTGTTGCACAAAAAAGTTCGTAATAGCATAAAGATGCCCCTCAACGAATAAGTACTGGATCTTGGATATCAGATTCTTTCCAACAATATGAGCATGAACCCTAGTGGCTAGTGCCCTGCAAAATAACACTCCACAAGTCCACAGTTAAAAATAGAGTCAACAAACTACATCAAAGAATCTAAAACCCCAATTAAAAAACTCTTCACCTCAACATCATGAAATATGCATTCCAAAGACTCCTTATGCTTATCATTTGCTGAAACTTTGTATACACGCATGTCACGAACTTTGAGCACCCAACATTTTTTGCGTCAGTTTTGTATTGGACGATCAATGGGCACTGGGTAAAAATGGCTATTCAATGGGTAAAAAAACATAGCTATTTGTATGACTACAATTTAGTGGAGGCATGGCTACCAGAGTTCCTTTTTAGGAGAACACCATAAGTCCATAACTATTCCATGTCATGTTACATTTTTTGAAATTTTTTATCGGAAACTTGGACTTGAATATCAAAGTGTATTTTGAGGATGTTTTTAATTGAGTTTATTTAAGTCTCTGACAAGATAAAACTAGATTAGACTTCGACAATTGTAAAATACACAGAGACCAGACATCTACCAAACTAGTTCAGACAAGACTAAACAAGATCAGACCTGAAAACTTCAGTCCAAATAAAACATTCTTATTTGTGTTGCATTTTTATTAGATTAAGATGTTAATGATAGTCATTAGTTCACTACTTATTAGTTATTAGGATGATTATATGTCGTAGAAAGTGGAAAGAATTACTCATCATTTGGAGACATTTCGTGTGATGCTGTGTATGGAACAAATCACTGGGGGGATTATACCGTGGGATCGGCCCACTATGCGCATGGTGTCCCGATCCCCAAACGACGACGTTTTATACTCCATATTCATTAAAATAGAGCCGATAGAAATTCACTGTCTTCTCCAGCCGTCCTGCGTATGCCTCGTCCCTTCGGCCAAAAGTTAACTCCTTTGCTGATACGAAGCCTCCATGATGGACTCCCTGCTGAATCGAATTTGACAATTTGTTATCCAGCTTCAACTAATTGAAATTGAGACTAAACCTAATTATGGAGCAAACTCTAATTCAGACATGTGAATGCATAATTAGAGTTTCACAATTAAAAAAGACGATTATAATTCAGACGCAAACTCTAATTTTGCGTCTAGGCATGCTCTCTATTCACATGCAAACATGATTATATTGCGAGGATGTTGTAGCTATACACTATGTGGATGCTATGATTTCTGTTGGGGATTGGCCTGGGTTCCGATTTGTTCAACTCTTTTTGTTCAAGTTTCTGTAGGGGATAGTCTTCCATGTGTATTAAATAAGAGTTACATTTTTATTAAAAGAATTTCCATTTCCATTTATCTCAAGTTACGTATATATGAATGTGAGTTACATATCAACTTTCCTCAGCAAGTTACATCATACTTAAACTTGATTTACATTTTTCATAACACGAGTTACGCCATAATATGATGCTAGTTACACAACAAAAAAAGCTCATGCTATTCATAGATTTGTTTTTTATAAAAATAATTTTATAGAAATAAAAAAATATAGAATGATTCTTATAAAAACTATATTTGTTGTGGTATAACAAGTTGAAGTTGAGAGAGTAAAACAAGTTACATATTCCAGCGCATGAGTGACATTAAAAAACACTGGATTTACATTTTACAATAACGCGAGTTACATTTTTCATAATGCGAATTACATTTGAAAACAAACTTCTGCTAATGAAGAAAATAAAGGATTTTTTTAAAAAATTATTTTCAATGGCCTTGACATTAAAAACTACTCCCTCCGTCCCTAATTTTTCTCCCATTTTGGCTGGGCACATTTATTAAGATAGTGGGATTTGTGTAGTGAGGAGTTGTGCAGAAGAGAAAGAAATGTGTAAGAATGTGTAAGAATGGTTGTGAACCACAAATTCTTTGCCAAAAGGGGAAAGAGTAGATAATTTTGGGACGGACGAAAAAGGAAAGTTTGAAGATAATTCAGGGACGGAGGGAGTACAACATATACATTATTTATGTAAAGCAATTGTGCAATTAAATTTTTTTTATTGTTTACATTGAAATCAATATTTTATTTTTTATACTATGTATTTGACAAGTTACATTTCGAATGGACTTGAGTTACATTGGTCAACAACGTGAGTTACATCTCTTTACACACGAGTTACATCACCCTGGCACCCTGCTACTAGAACAAGAGAAAGAAGAAAAAAAGTTACTGTTCACGCGCGTGAACAGTAACCCGCAAATTTTGCCTTTGGGAGCACCATGCTCACCGTGGATTGCTCCCATGGTATAACGACTCTCCTAAGGGGGTGTTATCTAACACTTGAAAAAAGTGTTTTTCAGCTTTTGGATTAAAAAAAGTTGATATTAATGTTTTCAAATGATAGCTTCTGCTTAAATTAGCACTTAAAAGCCAAAATTTAGAAGCGTAGAAATGATGTTTTAAACTGTTTTTCACTTTTTCCATTACACTCTTATTTTACCAAACACTACCAACTTTTACTTTTTTACAAACATTTTTTTCTCAAACACTACCAACTTTTACTATTAAGGGAGTGTTTGCTACAACTTGAAAAAAGTGTTTCAGTTATTGGCTAAAAAAGTTGAAAAAATTGTTTTCAAATGACAACTTTTGCTTAAATTAAATATTTAAAAGATAAAAGCTAAAACGTGTGGAAGGGTGCTTTAAATTGTTTTTCACTTTTTCTATTACACAAAAAACACTCATTTTATCAAACACTACCAACTTTTACTTTTTCAGAATCATTTTTTTCTCAAACACTACCAACTTTTACTATTAAGTATTTTCTCTACAATCACTTAAAAAAATCACCTTTTGAAGTAGAAGCAAACGCCAACACTCCGTAAGTACTTTCTCCAAAATCATTTTAAAAAATCACTTTTTTGAAGTAGAAGCAATCGCAAACACTCCCTAGAGTGAGACATGTGTTTCAATCCCGTTAACACAGTTGGGGCATGGCGTCTAAGTTAGAAAATTAACTTCGATTTTCAAGAGTCGAAAAATATTTAGAGGTGCGCCTCGTCAATGAGACCAACAAACTATCGCTCTCTTTGTATTTTCGATCGACTCTATTTGGATTATTTTTGAGCGACGGCCTCAGCGACCAAGCCTGTGATTTCAAGTTGAGCGACGGCCTCAACGACCAAAGAAAGCATCACAACTACCTTTTCATATGAGGTTGGGTGCAAAAACTAAGATTTAAAAAAACGAGGTGCAAAGTCGAATTTAAATAATAATATAGGGTGCAAATTCAAATTAGCCCTTTATTAAATAAATTAAAATTTCATTAAGGGTAGTTTTTTCAACCAAGTCTTTTTTACTCATACAGAATCATACGGAACATTGGACTCCTAATTTTACACTTTTATCATGTTTTACTCCT
Source organism: Cuscuta epithymum (assembly GCA_945859915.1). NCBI lineage: Eukaryota > Viridiplantae > Streptophyta > Magnoliopsida > Solanales > Convolvulaceae > Cuscuta > Cuscuta epithymum. The sequence continues at coordinate 377,364 of CAMAPF010001052.1, forward strand.
GGTTAGAGAATTAACTCGATCATAATCGAACATACATAAATAACAAAAATGTAGTAAATACTAAATCATACGCAGAGGCGTAGTCAGGGTCGAAAGTTGGGATAAGACGGTATAAGGAATTTTAAAATTTGGGATGACCTAATAGGATTTGTTATTTTTTTAAGTGGGATACGATGGCTGTGTGTTCTTATATTTAAATGGTCAAGTAGTACAGTGTTGCTGTTTTGATCGATTTCATGAATCATGAATATCATGTACGAGTATAATGTATTACTACCCCTACATGCATTACTACTCACATTTGAACTACGTACGTAATTGGATTAACCACTTCTACATAGGACATATGAATAAGATGAAAATTAAAAAAAAGCAAGTTGAATAGGACATTTGAACTACGTTCGTTTAACTGGAATTGTAAAAGGTGTTTATGATGATGAAAGAATGATGATGATGATAAGATCAACAATATTTCTTCGATAGGAAATGATAAATATATTTTGAAACAACCTAATTTGGCACGCAATAATCGCCGCTATTTTGAAACACCAATTTGCGGCATCGGGTAACTGGCGGTTTTACACCACCGCAATTTTTTTTAAAAAAACCCGTTTTTGGCACATGCGGCGGTTGTTAACTAAAAACCGCCGCATTTATTTTAATTTACAATATTTTTTAAATTGTTTACGGCGGTTATAAACATAAGAACCGACGCATTTAAAACATGGAGACCGGATTTTGCAAAAAACACGCGCGGCGGTTATTAAGATAAAAACCGCCTCAAATTGTAATTGTTACTACGGCATTTATAAACAAAATGACAAACGCGCGTCGGTTCATATTAAAGAACCACCGCCGCAGATTATTAACTTTTTAAACACCCTGCATCTGGACGGACATTCAACCCATCATGGCATCATCATCATAATTCATAAGGAACCAAGTATTTGAAGCTTCTTATTTGTACCAGGGGCACCACGAGCAACATACACATGTCAGGCAACCCTTAATCGGCATACCGCAACAATTCCTACAACAAACAAAACAATGTGAAAATTTAGGAATATGTGCTTAGCACTCGTATTGTTTAACAAACAAAGGTTACCAGCAAGTATTTTACATCACAAACTTATCTCATACACATCTACTTTAGTACTAATAAAGTGGAATTATTTCAATTCAAATTGATTTCTACTCAAATTACAATAGAGTCCAATCATTAAACTTGAGATCGAATTGTTGTATTTTGTCCATAATTATTTATAATTTAAATTGATAACAAACGCACCCCATTTTTAGATAAAAAAGATTTTTTTGAAAAAAAATTTACATAAATTTTTGTACAGTAAAAATTTGCAGTTTTAAAATTTGGAGTAGGCCGGAGTTGCCCCCCTATCTACACCCATGTATACATGAGATTCCTACTTATCTCAGCCGTAAACTACTCATGGCTGCAAAACTTAATTTGTTACTCTCACCGTCCCGCTAAGATTATCTCAGTTTTTATTCACTTGGTCAACACAAATCATTATTAATCTCTTACTCTATACATCAATTCTTTTTTATCAAATTTGATTCTTGTTTTTGCGACTTTGTAAAGCTTTTAATGTAATTTATGAATACGTATATTTTTCTAAAAATAATTTGAGTGCGGACAGAGAGCTATTTGCTTTATTATCGGTCAAGCATCGTAAACTGGATTGTCCTAGGGACGGAGGTAGTACTCCGTAATATACTAATATTCATGAGCTTAGATAAGCATCACTATTACTTTCAATGTCAAGACAAAACATATTTAAGCCAAAACGTGATAGAAACTTAATGTTTAATTTTACCCCCTCTAGAATTCTCATGAAGTGTTAACAATATTATTTACAAGTTGAATTGAAAGATTTGATTTTTAAAGTTAATTGGAAGTTGATCGAGGTAATTACAGGTTTTAAACAAATTTAGTTATAGAAGTGTGACTATATTAGAAGGACTTCATGTATACATAAAAAATCAAGTTGACTTTAGATTGTTTTGTATTTATAGATTATATTTATTAATGTAATCTATATAAATATGCAAGTGGGGTAGCTGTGAGTTGATCGAATGGATATATATATATATATATATATATATATATATATATATTCTCAAGGTTATTTAAGAATGAAATTTAACACTTCGTTATTTATAAACTTATTACTTCAGAAATGCTATAACATCGTAAACAAGCAAAGATCATCACCGGAGGAAATATATGTGCAATACACTATTCACATCCCTCGAGTAGTCAGTAGTGTCGTTATCTCTGTATATGGGCCTATGGGACATAACAATTCCCAACATATTATGCTTTCAATTAAATGAGCACAAACAAGAGTCATGACATATAATCAAGATCAATCTTTATCTCATGTGAGACTATAGTTGAGAAAATGTCTTCACACACGGTCAACTATATATTTGCATATCAAGAGTCAATATCAAAAGTGGATGAAAGATTTTAATTCACTCTAAGATAGGGGATTTCCCATTAACATCATAAATGATATATTTAGAGAGATTTTCCAAAACTTATTTTATTCATTCTAAGGTGTTACAAATTCTATATTCTTTATTACTCTATTACTCCGTATATTATATCATCGTTTTAATCAACATTTCAGTGCTTTTATCAATGATAATTACAAATTCCAAAATTAATATTATACGTCTACAAACAATATACTCCGTATAAGCTACATACTCCACATAGAAGTTCTACGTATCCGGGGCAAGGCCCGCGCACAAACTAGTGTACAATCACGAGGGAGTTAAATTTTCTAATTCAGGAAATTATAATTGTAAAGCAACTAGTTAAATAGGAGTAATTTACAATTTACGATATACGAAGTACAACATGCTATAAACGAAGCACAATTGGTATCATGCACGGAGTATGAACTTACCCCTTTGGTTTGCTTTGCCAAGCCCAAAACTTCTTTTTGGATGCAGAGTCCTTGAGTGGATAGCCTTTTATTTACAAGTCGAAGGAAATGATACGATGTTAGTTGATCGAAGGACATTACCAGAAATTTGACAAAAAATGGACACTTTCTATACTAAATTAAAGTAATGTTTCCTAATGATTGTATGTTATGTTATGGTCATTCGATGTTTCCCCCACACCCTTTATATTCAACAAAAAATGGACACTTTCTATACTAAAATAATGTTTCCTAATGTTTGTATGTTATGGTCATTCGATGTTTCCCCCACACCTTTTGTACGTATTCAACAAAAAATGGACACTTTCTATACTAAAGTAATGTTTCCTAATGATTGTATGTTATTGTCATTCGATGTTTCCCCGCACCTTTTATATTCACTATGGATCCGGAACATTTGACTTGCTTTGCCGCAAATCAACGACATCATATCTTGGAGGACCACATCTCGAGACACCTTCTTCCTCATTCATCCGTTTGTTGCCGCAAGGCACCTCTGCCGCATAGCAGAGGATCTATCTCAACCGACTCCATATATACTTCGTATAATAGAGTATTACTAAATGCACTTTCTAGCTAGTCATACACCATATATAAGTTTTAAATCATAGTTGGTACACTACTAAAACTAACCCCCAATATAATTAAAGTTGATACACCAGCTATTTCAAGAGGTTAAAGGATCAAACAAGCCCTTATATCATCTCTTCTAAATCTTAATTTGATCGTTGAACTAAAAAATTTCCAATTCATGTTCTGAAATTGATACAATAATTCAAACTAGCTTAAATGTTACAAGTAATGTTCTAGTCAGCGTCATAGTCATTTGGTAAGGAGCGAGCATCACATCTACATGACAACTTAAAGGGTCAAATAACCATTCAATTAACTCGAGCGAATTGTTCAGCTCACCCCTCAATCATAAAAACTTTGAAATTCAAACATTAAAATGGAAAATACAAGCAGAAAATGTAATACTAGTCAAAAATGTAAAATATATATAGACATTTATAAAAACATAAATCAGAAAGTTTCGTATTCGGTATTCCCTCTCTCTTTGCTATCTTTGCTTTTTCAGTTGTCCCCAAAAAATTGTTGCTTTAAATTTTAATCAATTAATCAATTAATGGTTCCTATTAATTATTTCCCTTATCACTCCAGAAACCTCAACCACACATATTTATTTTATTATTCTATGTGTCGGTCAAATTTGGCAAAGTTTTAATATAAAATGTAAATTAAAATAAAATTTATACTTTATAATTAAATTTTATGTTTTTATTTTATATTAAATATTTTATACATTATCTATTTGTCTTACTTTTATATATTTAATGATTACTCCCTCCGTCCTCTATTTAACTTTTTACTTTCCCTTCTGGATGTCACAGACAAGTTCACAATTCCTTATTTGACAAACAAATTTACACCAAAACAGTGCAAAACAATGTCAAACAGTATCAAAGTAGTGCAAAGCAGTGCATTCAACACTAAAATTTACCTCTCAGTAAATTTATTTCCTTAATATGTGTGAAGTCAAACTAGAAACTTAAATAAGGGACGGAGGAAGTATAATTTTACTTTATGTTTTATATTTGAAATTTTTGTTATCTAACATATTTCATGTTTTCATTTTTATATATACGGTATTAACTTATTATTATTTTATATTTTAATACTATAAGATTTATATTTTTATTTTATTTAATATTTTGTAATTTTACTATTCATGTCATACTTATTATATACGAAGTATATACTATATAACATTTTTAGTATATACCACTTTTTCCAATCCTCATTTTGTAAATAATTCCTTTTTAGCATTAATTAGGAAATAAACTCAAATATATACCCCTCCGCCCTTTAAAATTTTTTCACCTTTGAATTCTTTTATCAACCATGTTCAACTTTGACCGGTTATATATTTTATAGGAATTTATTTATAATATTAAAATGATATGAAATTTTCTTTGTTAAATATACTTTCATATATAACAGTATAAATATTTTCAACTTTCAAAATATTATACTAATCAAAATCATGGTCCAAACTTTATTACCGTTAACTTAAAAAGTCAAAGATGACAAAGTTCTAAGCGACGGGTGTAGTATATATGTGTATTTTCACTAGCACAAAAAGTGTCTACTCTAGCATCCATTTTTAGCACCATATAAATTGCTACCTTATAGTATCTATTATAACATTATTGTACCAAAAAATGTTACAATAAAATGACAAATTACTACAATACATCTATTGTAATACCACTCAGATGCAGCATGCTAAAAAGGTTGCATTTGATTTTTTTTTGAAAATAAAGGGTTGAATTTGATATATTGTGCAGTGACATTTTTACACCTATTACAACATTTTACATATGCAACAAAAGGTATACTTTGTTGCAGTGAATTTTATAGAAATTGATCAATATAGAATTCAAACATACACAAAGTTCAAAAGTAGACAAGGTATACTTTATTCCCCAAGTATGACTTATTTAGGCCCATCAAAATAATAAGTTGATTAAAAATTTCGGAGTGAATGAGTGCTATTTTGAAAAAAAAAATATTGATCTTATATATAAACTTTAATTTATCTTTGTTTTAGTCCTATTTACCAATTCTCTCTTTATTTTATACTCCTAATTTTCTACCTTCATGTTCCAAAAAGGCTCTAATTTTCTAGTTTCACTATAAGCCTAATTGGTAGAACATATTTTCGTGATAATAATGGTGTATAAACGAGCCCTTTTGTTAGACACATAATTAAGTTATGATCTCACGCGCTTAATTGTTTAATACTGTGTAATATAGTCAACATAAGAGCCTATTTTGTAACAATGATATTGACTGGATTGGCTAATTTTGCTCAAATTGATGAAGTTATGGCTGAAATGACTAATTTATGAAAAAAATTAATTATATTTTATTAATAAAATAAATATTTTTATGAGAATAGCTAAAATGGTCTTCTACAATAACTTCAATTCAATATGTCAGATATACTCGTTACTAGATTCATGTTCGATTATTCAATAACTACTTGAATCTTTAATAATCATTAATAAATTTATAAAATTGCAGTCAAAACACTTAAGTTTTAAGTAGATATGCTCCCTCTGTATGTTAATGTTCACTACATTAGGTTAGACACGTTATTTAAGGAGTGAAGTAGTAGGAGTAGTGAATATGTACATTGTAGAAAAAGTAAGAGAACGTGTGTAAGAGTATGAAAGACAATAAAAAGTAGAAAAAGTAGAGTAGTTGAGTGTTTTATAAAGGGTAAATTTACAAAAAAAAAAATAGAAATGTAGGGAACTTTTAAGTACAGCCCAAAAGAAAGTGTAGAGAACTTTTAAATATGGAGGGAGTATAAAATATATTCCAATAACTTATTCAGAAGTAGGGGTGTAATGAACGATACTCTCGAATCCAGATTGAACCATACATCACTATGTTTAAACTCGGCTTAAATAACTATTCAAACTCAAAATCTAGCTCGAGTTTGAAGCTTGTTAAGCTCGGACCATTAAATTAGATTCGAAATCAAGCTCGAACTTGAGTATATAATTCGAAAAAAGCTCGATTCGATAACAACTCTGAGCTAAACCCTGTACGTATAGTACTAATTTTTTACTGCTTAGTTCACCCAACCTCTCGATCCTAGATCCACCCCTGGGAGCAGGGGCGTAGCTAGGGGCCAACACTTGCCCCGACCCATCCCAAATATAAAAAATATTTATACTTTTAGTGTAAAAAGTTTCGTGTAAAAAGTTTTCCAAAAAAAACTTTATACTGACCTAGTTCGGTACAGAGCTCTAGCTCCGCCCCTGCCTGGGAGGTAGTATAATTCTATTTTACAAATGTGTGTGAGTGAATGAGGGAGAGAATTCATAAAAACGTATCCATTATTGCATTTAGATATACCTGCTGGTGGCTCTTGTTGGATCCTTGAATGATCTTGTTTTGTCATGGCAGCTTCAATTGCTGTCATTTTACAATGAAGCTAAGCTAGTAACTTCAAAAAGTGTGGCTCTATAGAGTGGATCGCTTGGTGTAATTTATTTTGCTGCATCGTCGTAACAGGGGTATTTATACTAGAGCATGTGTTCTTTGATGGAAAAAGCTACTACGTACATTCTTAGTTTTCATGGGGAAAGAATATTTTATTTGACCAAAATGTCTTTAAGAATATGTATTATAAATATTAACAAATAAATGTGCACGGTGCACATGTGGCATGAATGATAGCCACATAAATATTAACAAATAAATTATCTCTCTCCTTATTTGAATGATTTTATACAATTTTGGTAAATTTTTCCCTGCAATGTCAACAACAATGTCAACATCTAGACGGTCTCTTTGACATTGTGGAGAAAACTTACCAAAAGTGTACAAAATCATTCAAATAAAGAGAAAAAGAATTTATTTACTAATATTTATGTGGCTATTTCTCATACCACGTGTGCACCGTGCACATTTTAACATTGGAGATGCTCTAAACGATCAAAAGTGGATGGATGAAAATGTCTCGATGCAATATTGCACGCCAGATGCTCGAAAATTGAAAGACTACTTTTATTGGAGCTGAACTCTCTCAACATATATGAAAATTTGTCTCGTAGAAGTCAATATTCGGAAAACTCATTTCTTTCTTAGTTGCAACATCACAACTGAGGTATGAAAATATTTTACATCGTCACAATTGATGCATCAATAATTCTACTTTTACATTGTCATGAAAAATTGTCCCGAAGGAGTCAATATTTGGGAAACTCATTTTTTCTATCTTAGTTGTATCGTCACAACTGATGTATGACAAATTATACGGTTACATTGTGCAAAAAACACATTTAAACCTAGAATTATTCATGCATCAATTGTGACAACAGAATAACCCGACTAATAGGTTCACTCTTCTTTGTCATGTCATTCAAAAAGTATTTAATTTTATTTTTATAAGGTTTTTAATACATATTTTAAAAATGCGAATAATTAATTTTATATTGTTTTAACTCTCATATTAGCCTCAAAGTATTATAAAATGACAAGTTTAAATGTGTCTATTAGATTTATGCAATCGATAATAAAAAAAATTCTAAGTAGAGTTGTTTCGGAGTTAGATATGGACTAAAATCAAAGTAGAGCATATTACAGGGATGAAGAACAAAAAAATATTTTGTAGGGACCTAAAACAAAATATTTCATATTTGCAGGGACTAAAACCATATTTAAATCATAATTCTACTTTAATTTTACTTTGTCATGTTTAGTTTCATGTTCCAAAAAGCTGAATCATCAACCTCCAACCCAACAAGGCATTTAGAAGGATGCAAGTCACAGTGACTCAGTTTGCCCAATGGTGGTAGACTATGTACCCATACGCAACAAAGGTCCAATCCAACACACGAGTTGTAACTTCTACATGACCGTTGCGGGTTTGATCCTTGCAATTGATCGGTGTTCTAACTTTCTCACCACTGCAAGGTAGACTTCTCGCACGTAGTCAAATATACATACTTTGTATATTTTTAAAATCAAGGAATATTATGAAACGTGTATCAATTTCAAGTTTAGATTGTGCTAAATCACGAAATCATAACTTTTAACTCATAATGAATTATGAGAGTCATATTATATCAAATTTAAAAGGGGAAAATAATTAAAATACCCCAAACTTTGAAGGGGTGTGAGATGAGCACCCCAAGCTTGCATATGTAATTTAAATACCCCAAACTTTAAATAAAAAGTTATTTTAGCACCATAGTTAAGTATTATTTCTTTCAAAAATGTAAACTTATGGTGTTAATTGCATAATTTAAAATATTTTAGAATTCCTGAAGGCACAATTAGCATTTTAAACTTCCATTGAGAAAGAAATAACATTACACCCAATCTATATAATTGCAACACTTTTACTTTTCTATTTCAAATTATGCAATTAATCCCATAAATTTACATTTTTGAAAGAAATAATACATGAAAATGATGCGAAAATAACATTTTATATAAAGTTTGGGGTATTTAAATTACAAATGCAAGTTTGGAGTGCTTATCTCACACCCCTTCAAAGTTTGGGGTATTTTTATTATTTTTTCCAATTTAAAATGATCTCTACATTTTCATATTTTCATGACCTAAAGACCCATTCTGGTATTTGAATATAGCTCGATTGTATCAAAGACTCAATTGTAATTCCTTATTACGAATTGAACCTGGTCAATAGCTCCATTTCAAGTCATAACTTTAATATATCAATAAACTCAATTGTAATCCCTTAATACGGAAATAACTAGAAGTGAAGAAGTGTCTTCGGCTTCCTAAAGACCCATTCTCTTATAGTCTTATTTGAATAATTCAAAGACTAAGAATTAAAGAACGTAGTTGAGTTATTACTCTTCATATGTTCTATTTGGAACCTTTTGTCAGGCGTTGTGGAATCCTATCAATGTAAAAAAAAAAAAAAAAGGTACTACGATGGCAAGCCATCACCAAAGCATGTGGGATCGACTCATACCAGATTCCATGGGAAACATTTGAAACTGAGCTATGGACCAGGTTCAATTAGGGCCTATCAATGGAGAGAACTTTCACAAAACCCTTTCTCACATCCGCTAGAAGGGACCCCCGATCGAGTAGCAGATGGAGTTTGAGTGCATAGAGAACAAGGTGGAAGGGTAGTCAGAAAAGGCTTAGCAGGGGCATTTATGGGCGGCCTTAACACCTCCATCTCATACGCCATTTGTTTCTTCAAACCCAAGACTTTGAAAGAAATTATTAATCTGGCAAGGCTGTGGTGATCAGTTGCAGAAAGAGAAAAGGTGGAGTAGTCCCCACAACGCCCACTCCACCTCAGCTTCAACAATGGGGAACTCCGTTCTCTTCCCGCACCCTCTCCATTCCCCGGGGAAGTTGGACGTGACCAAATCTGGCGCAGATAGAAGTCTGGTCGTAGCAGAGCAATCTCTGACTGGAGAAAGAACGGGCTGAACGGGGCGTGGGCTAGCGATCTGGAGGCGGGGCTTCTGAATCCGAAAGAGGCTGCCGTGCGCAGGAAGCTTGAGTGGCTGCAACAGAAGTAGAGAATCTTCAGTTAGGAAACAGACACGCCTGGGAAATCAAAATCATAGCTACCCACATGGTTTGCAACTCGTTTTCAGGGTCAATCTAGGGGAGACCAAATTCACTGGAGGGGTTCAGAAGAATTCAAACACAATAGATGTGTCACAAGATATGGCAAAGCTCCTTCCATATAATCGGCTTTTTAGCTAGAGTGAAGAACTATAGGAGTTCAATTCAACAAAGTCGGGGATCAGACGCCACTAAACTAATTCAACAAAGTCGGGGATCAGACGCCACTAAACTTTAACCGTGTCTTGAAATGTCTTGTACAAAGTGTCCACACAATTCTAATGAAGTCCAGATATGTACAAAAAAAGTCTATTAAAATCTCATATGAACACAAATCACAATATGTTTTAAAATGTCCCAAATCAATACACCCCATATTGCTTGGCATTATTGAACTATTGAGTTGGTTTCTACAATGATACTATCATAGAAGAATATTAGTGTCTACTGTATTGTAATTGGCACAAAAACTTCTTGGGGCTATACCAGTGCACACCGCTAACAATATGACCGTTTTACTGTATTAACAGTTCAGCACATATTAGCATCCTACATGTTTTTTTACACAAATATTCTTACACAACTTATGAACTCTAGTTGCACTTTGGTTTTCTATAAGACCAACATTAGAGTATTGTTTGTTAATGTCATTTTTGTTGTGATGAGAAGACTGATAATCATAAACCGTACTCACACTGTCACAAAATGACCTACTAAGAGGTTTCCTACTAGACTGGTAAACAAGCTAATGTTACATTTTGTAATAAAAACGCAGCTTAGGTTACATTCGGTTTGCATAGCTACATCTTAATACACAAGTGAAGAACTTTAATCGGGATAAACTATGCAGCTTAGAATTCAACCTCATTTTATCTTCTGGTGTTTACCCAATTTCGATCGCCGTTGCTTAAACAAGTGAAGGTACAGTTTCAGCCATAAAACTGGATACAGGAGAAGCAGCACCTGCATTCAATTAAACAAGTAAATAAGTTTAACTTTTACACTTAAGTGACCATGACACTATACAATAGTACCGAGTAACTATTTATCATATTTTTTAAAATAAGTTTTATTTCAATAACATTTTTGAAAAAAAATCTCAAAAAAAAAAACACTGCTTGAAATGAAATAATTGAATTGACATGGCAAATAATAAACAAATAAGAAGCTTCATGGAGCTTTACTTATCTTGAGCTATCCTGACATAAGCAACAAACATTAGCGGCGGCAGTAAGATTCTCTTCGAGTTTGCATTCTTATTTATAAATTAATTAACTAATGCTTGATAGCCTACAAGGGGCTGTTTGATTTTCTTTTGCATTTTAAAAGATCAAAACCAAACATACAAAGAGGGGATTTACTTTAAGTCAGCCTCAGCCGTATAATGTTTCTCATAATGACCCTCTCCAAAAAAGGTTTCATACAATGAGGGTTATTTTACACTTACTCCAAGATAAGTGAATACCGTGGGTTATTTTGAAAAATGAAAGTATCACAAAAATGATGGTAGAAATTTCCCAGTATTATTAGTTCCTTAAACAGATATAATCCTTTCCCTGCCATTTCCCAGAATCAAACAAGACTAAGACAGTCAAAACCACAAAATAAGAACTTCCTTAGCATAATGAGGCAGAGGGAAATGGGGCAGTGTACATACCACAACAAAGTTATAATAACTGAAAGGGAGGCGATCTGTATACAACTTTTTCTCTTTTATAACAGGAAGTGCTTGGTACATGAGCCACACTAGAGCACAACATAATGTAAACTCGTTTAGAACAATGAAATGGATCGTCAACATAATTAGCATATTTATACACAGGTGGTCTAAATTTCTAAAAGCTCAACTAGCACTTACTTTCACCGGGAGCAATTCCAATGGGATACAGTACGATAAAAGCAGTGTACCTATCCCAAAACGAAAAAGAAGTTGTGGTGACAAATCAACACTCCTATTGTTCTAATGTATGAAGAGGGCATTTGGTAGACTAAAGAATCTATGATGCTTGTAGCAGAGAATAAATAAGCAGCTTTTGAATTACTTATTTGGCTGAAATGGGGGTTTACCAAATGTTTTATTGTTCAGAAAATTGACAAATTCAACCATATCGGCCAAATAATCCTACCAAATGGGCTCTAGATGATCAAACCTGATTAAAGTGACCCAATAGGGTGGCGTGCTAATGCAATTCAAGGCATAATGTGAATATCTTATAACCTGCATCAGACAACCCCAAAATAGGCATAGTATAACAATAAATTAGAGATCAATGTGATTGTGTAAGAGAGTAAGGGACTTACTTCAGATAAGCTCCAAGCTAAAAAAGTAATGAAAACTGCTGGCAGCTCTTGGACCTAAAGCAAGAAACAGGATGGAAGTAATAAGTGGAGAAATACATCAACAAGTAAATCATACCGCATATTTAAACTATATGCAAAAAGATAATATCATCATGGAGATATGGATTGATTAAGGTATTGAGAAGTGATAATATAAGAGGTAACTGAAAACCTCATTGATGGAGCGAACGAGAGCTAGTAGGAAATGAATTCTTCCACCCCATTGCATCAATGGTAGTAGAACTCCACTAGGAACAATCCCTTCAACCTCAAACACAAATTATTAAATATAACCTGGGTCAAATTTGTGTTAATTCAGCGAACACCATTTTTCCTTGTACTCCGTATTATACTTCAGATTTCTATTTTAAAGAGTCAACAAAGATACCAGGAACAATTCAAGACCTTATACAGTGGCCACTATCTTTTTATTTTGTGGCTTGATTCAAGTTAACCTAAAGATAGGTTTACTAATAATTTCAAGGATCTAAAAGATGAAACTCATCAACTCACCACTCCCAACTATTGAAACTATGACGTTTAAGACTAAAGTTTGACTCTTTTAAGTTTGTAATTACTCTATGTTAATCTCGAACGAAAAATTAAAACGGATAACAAATACGAGTAAATTTTAATAATTTTTTAATGATGTACAAATCTCAATGAGTGATTTTTTCAAATCTTGTATTGATAGTTTTAAGAAATCCTTCCCAATTCCGGTCCTGAGAACTGAAAGCTAGATACTGAGAAAGCATGACCACAATATACCTAAAGCGCCATGTACGACTTCCAGGAATGCCAGACTTTGCAGAAAACCTACGAAGAACAACATTAATCATGAATGTAATCAAATAGACTGACATATACTATCTAGGTACCACATGGGAGAAATGAAAAATAGGGATTTACATATAAGCTCTCCAGCAGAAGCGTAGGCCCCATCGAAAGACTTTGTGGAAGCTAAGCTGTTGGAGATTCTCCAAAGTGAAACTGCCCTGCATATAGAAATATGTATAGATTTAGCTCAAAATGTTGATGAACTGTGAAGGTCCAGAAAGAGAGGGGGCAGAAAGAAGGACTATTACCATCCAATGGCCTGAATGGAATTATAAAGGAAGAGGTAGCTGCTGCGCACTTGAGCGGACATTTGCTCCGGCGTGGATGGTATTGGAAGAAACAGCTGAACGATGGGTTCTGGGGTTTGTATGGCAGCCGCCTCAAATCTGATGTTTTGGATTCAACGGCTGATAATGGAGATGAGTCGCATCTTGCTCCCGTAATTTTCTGCACTTTCAGAGTAGTTCGACGGCTGAGTAAAGTGAGAACAAATATTCTATAGCTACCCCAAGACTAAAAAAATGTAGAAAAATGCTAGGGGTACACAATTTGTGTACACCCTTGGCATCCCATATAAATACTCCCTATTTTTATCATCATTTACCCCTGTTAGTAAATGAGATCATTCAAAAGTCTGTTAAATACTCCCTCCGTTCTGTTGGAATGTTCCCACTTTCCTTTTTTTGGGTGTCCCAATTGAAAGTTCTCATTTCCCTAAATGGAAAGTTATCCTACATCAAAACAGTGTCAAACAGTGCAAAACAGTGTCAAACAGTGTCAAACAGTGTCCAAACAGTGTCCAAATAGTGTCCGAACAGTAAAATTTACCCCTGGTAAGTTTATTTCCTTAATACTCCCTCCGTCCCGTTGGAATGTTCCCACTTTCCTTTTTTGGATGTCCCAATGGAAAGTTCTCATTTCCCTAAATGGAAAGTTATCCTACATCAAAACAATGTCAAACAGTGCAGAACAGTGTCAAATAGTGTCAAACAGTGTCCAAACAGTAAAATTTACCCCATCGTAAGTTTATTTCCTTAATATGTGTGTAGGTCAAACCGGGAACATTCCAACGGGATGGAGGGAGTATGTGTGTAGGTCAAACCGGGAACATTCCAACGGGACGGAGGGAGTAGTTTGTTAATCAGATTCGTTAGTCAGTTAGCGGCCCTATTACATATACTTGTATTCCTTCAGTTTTGTTAAGACAAGAATAATACGAAGCTCCCTTCTCTGCCTTTATTATTAAACTCTATTCATCTTTTCTAATTCCTCTGTAATTAGTCATCTTCCCCAACAAACTGGTATCAGAGCTCAGAAGATCGAAGGGAAGAAGCTGCGAAATTAAGATGAACAGTACCGTGTTTCCTGCTACACTTCCGGTTCTCGACGGAAAGAATTGGAGCAGATGGCATATTCAGATGAAGGCCATTCTTGGATTCCAAGAAATTACAGAGATTGTGGAGAACGGATTTCCAGATCTACCGGAAGGTGCGACTGAGGCACAGAGACAAACCCACAGAGAAAACAAGAAGAAAGACTGCAAGGCTATGTATCTCCTTCATCAGTGCGTGGATGAGGTTCATTTTGAGAAGATTTCCTCTGCAAATACCTCTCAAGAAGCATGGCAGATTCTTGAGTCGTGTTATAGAGGTGAAGAGCAGTTGAAGAAGGTCCGTTGCAGACCTTGAGAAGGCAGTACGAGTTGATGCAGATGAAAACAAATGAGAGAATTCCTGCATACTTCAATCGAATTACCACCATTACAAATGCAATGAAGAGATGTGGCGAGAAGATTACAGAGTAGACCATTGTTGAGAAGATCCTGCGAACCCTAACTCCTAATTTTGATCACATTGTTGTGGCGATTGAAGAGTCCAAGAAGCTTGAAGACCTGAAAGTTGAGAAACTTGAAGGCTCCCTTGAGGCTCATGAGCAAAGGCTCATTGAGAGATCTACAGATAGGTCTGTTGATCAAGCCCTCCATGTTCAGACCACTGGAAGGGGTGGTTACAAGGGAAGAGGGGGTTTTAGAGGCCGAGGGAGAGGAAGGGGTTACAAAGGGAAGGACAGGAATTCTCAGCAACAAAACTCAGATAAAGAAGAGAAAGATCAGCCTGAAAGCTCATCAAGAAGGGGTGGTTTGCAGAACTGGATAGGAGGAAAGAAGAAGGTAGATAGAACCAAGATAAGTGCTTCAATTGTAACAAGATTGGACACTTTTCCAATGAATGTCAGGCTCCTCCTAATCAGTACAATCAGAAGGCAGATGAGGCACATTTGGCAAAGGAAGAAACTGCAGAAAAGGTGGAAGATGATCCAGTTCTACTTCTGATGACTACACACCAAGAACAAGGGTCACATGCTGATAAAATCTGGTATGTTGATTCTAGTTGTTCTAATCATATGACTGGTCATAGAGATTGGCTTGTGAACTTTGATTCCAACAAAAGGAGTAGAGTTAGATTTGCTGATAATAGAGTTATTATGTCTGAAGGAACTGGGGATGTTATTGTGAAGAGGAAAGATGGCAGAAATGCCATGATTACTGATGTGATTTTTGTGCCCGGCATGAAAAGTAATTTGATCAGTTTAGGTCAATTGCTAGAAAAAGGATTTACTGTGAATATGCATAGCAGACAACTGAATTTGGTTGATGGTTTCAATAGAAAGGTCTTAACTGCTCCTCTTTCACAAAATAGAACTTTTAAAATTGACTTGAATGCTGTTGAAACTCAATGTTTTAGTGCTGAACTGCTGGATGATGATAGTTGGTTGTGGCACATGAGATTAGGTCATCTGAATTTCAGAGATCTTAACCTCATGAAAGTTAAGGAAATGGTCCTAGGCTTGCCCTCAATTCATGTTCCAAAGAAGATTTGTGATAGTTGTATGATCAGTAAACAGTCCAGATCTGCATTTGGTAGTTTTGCTGCATCTAGAGCTGATAGTCTACTGCATGTTGTGTATTCAGATGTGTGTGGACCCATGGAGGTTCCTACTTTGGGTGGAAATAGGTACTTTGTTACCTTTGTTGATGAGTTGAGCAGAAAACTTTGGCTTTACCTGATTAAAGCTAAAAATGATGTGTTCAGTGTGTTCAAAATGTTTAAGTGTTTGGTTGAAAAGCAATCTGGTAGTTGCATCAGAATACTCAGAACAGATGGTGAGGGAGAATATTCTTCCAGAGAATTTGGAAGTTTCTGCCAAGATAATGGAATAATGCATGAGGTTACAGCACCTTACACTCCACAGCATAATGGAATTGTAGAGAGGAGAAACAGAACAGTTCTAAATATGGTGAGAAGCATGCTAAAGAGTAAAGGGTTGCCATTAAGCTTGTGGGGAGAAGCTGCAACCACAACAGCTTATATTCTGAATCATTGCCCTACCAAGAAGTTGGAGTTCAAGGTTCCTGAAGAAGTCTGGTCAGGAAGGAAACCTTCTATTAAACATTTCAGAATTTTTGGCTCTCTCTGCTATAAACATGTACCTGAGCAAAGGAGAAGAAAACTTGATGATAGAAGTGTGTCTATGGTGTTTATAGGATATCATCCAACTGGAGCCTATAAATTACTTGATCCAAGGACTAATCAAGTGCATTATAGTAGAGATGTTCATTTTGTAGAGTCAAGTTGCTGGAAGGAAGAAACTCAGCAAACGGATTCATTTGTAACACTTCCTCTTGACTCAGAAGTTGGGGAGACAGATATGAGGTCACAAACCATTACTAATCCTGTAAGTAATGAGTTTGGTAGACCTAGAAGAGCAAGAAATTGTCCTCCTAGATTGAATGATTATCAGTTGATACTTGATAATGCTATTACTGATGATGGAGAGCTGGTACAACACATAGCATTGTTTGCAGATATGCAGCCAGTTGATCTCCATGAAGCATTAGACAGTCAGGTGTGGAAGAAGGCTATGGATGAAGAGCTGAAGTCTATCAATAATAACAATACCTGGGAGTTAGTTGAACCCTCTGCTGATAAGTTACCTGTTGCAGTGAGATGGGTATTCAAGACAAAACTCAATCCGGATGGTACTATTTGCAAACATAAGGCAAGATTGGTAGCCAAAGGGTTTATGCAGAAAGAAGGGGTTGATTTCACTGAAGTATTTGCTCCGGTTGCTAGGTTTGAAACAATCAGATTGATTGTTGCTTTAGCTACTGTGAGGAACTGGGAATTGAGACAGCTTGATGTTAAATCAGCTTTTCTCAATGGACCCCTTGAAGAAGAAGTGTATGTTTGTCAACCTCCTGGATATATCATTAAAGGAAGTGAAGATAAAGTCTAGAGACTGAAGAAGGCCTTATATGGATTAAGGCAAGCACCAAGAGCTTGGAACAAACGGATTGACACATTGCTATCAAACCTTGGGTTTAAGAAGTGTTATGTTGAGCATGGTGTTTATGTGAAAGTGATGAAAAGTGGAGATATTCTCATAATCTGTTTGTACGTTAATGATTTGTTGATAACAGGTAGTTGTGCTACTGGAATTGAAGATATTAAGACAAAGCTCAAATCTGAGTTTGAGATGTCAGATATTGGCAGATTGTCTTACTTTCTTGGCATAGAATTTTCACAGATTGAAGAAGGGATTCTAATGCACCAGAAGAAGTATATTCATGATGTTCTTGAAAGGTTTGACATGCTGAATTGCAATCCTGCTGAAACACCAGCTGAAGCTCAGTTGAAGCTTAACTTGGATGATGAAGAACCTGAAGTTGATTGCACTTTGTTCAGACAAATGGTTGGATGTCTGAGATTCATTTGCCACACTAGACCAGAGATATCCTACAGTGTTGGCTTGGTGAGTAGGTTTATGAGTAATCCAAAGAAAACTCATTTGACAGCAGCAAAAAGAATTTTAAGATACCTAAGTGGTACTATTGGTTTTGGAGTGTTGTTTTCTAACCAGGTTAATAACATAAGTCCAAAGCTAAAAGCTTATTCAAACTCAGATTGGTCAGGAGACATGATTGAAAGGAAGAGTACTATGGGTTATGTCTTTATGCTTTCTAGATCACCCATATCATGGTGTTCTAAGAAACAGGAAGTCATAGCTCTGTCTACTTGTGAAGCTGAATATATCTTAGCTTGTCATGCTGCTTGTCAAGCTTTGTGGTTAGGTTCTTTGTTAGAAGAATTGAAGATTGGTGTTGGCAGAAGTGTTGAGTTGTTTGTGGACAACAAATCTGCCATAAACTTGGCAAAAAAACCAGTTGCTCATGGGCGGAGCAAACATATTGAAACAAAGTTTCATTTTCTGAGAGATCAAGTTAACAAAGGGAAGATCATACTGAAGCATTGCAAGACTGAAGTTCAGATAGCTGACATACTGACTAAAGCTTTGAGAAGTGACAGATTCAAGGAGATTAGAAGACTCATGAATGTTGTTTGTTTGTAACTTTTGAATTATGAGGGAGTGTTAGTAAATGAGATAATTCAAAAGTCTGTTAAATAGTTTGTTAATCAGATTCGTTAGTCAGTTAGCGGCCCTATTACATATACTTGTATTCCTTCAGTTTTGTTAAGACAAGAATAATACGAAGCTCCCTTCTCTGCCTTTATTATTAAACTCTATTCATCTTTTCTAATTCCTCTGTAATTAGTCATCTTCCCCAACACCCCCCAAATAATTCTCCCCTCACAACCCTCCCTCCCTCCCTCCCCTGCGCAGAAGTCACGCCTCCTTGCAACTCGGAAGCACCGATTCGAGCAAACGACTGAAGAGAAGAGTGAGACATCCTTCATCTTCTCCGTTAGAACTCTTCTTGAATGGAGCTAAACGAGAATGATACATCCGAGTGGGTTGATGGATTACTCTTGGATAACATGATTTTTGGAGAGGTAGGTGATGAAGGTGAAGATGATGATCGTACGCCAGTTTCCAGCGAACTGGATGCGAGGTCGAGGGACAAAGATGAACAAGGTCCAGAGGTGGAAGGCTTGAGTATGTGTTGTTGTGTTGGGTTTGTTTTCTTGATTTTCTTGATTTTGTTTTCTTGATTTTTTGGTGTTTTTGGGATATGAAAAAGGGTTGTCTGTCTATCAGAGTAGTTATAAGTGTAGTGTCTGTCTACTGAAACATAGTAGGTTTGTTTTTGTTCTCTTATTCCTCAGTAGCAAAACACATTGCACATGGAAAGCACATGCAAGCTTGAGAGGATCACCGCGAGGTCCTGCCTTTTTCGGCTTCATTGACTGCATCTTTGTCGTCAATCTCCCAAAGCTGATCTCCAATGCACCACCGAAGAACTTATCTAGTAACGTCCCATTGCCTTCATCTAAATCGGAGATGATCGGAGTTGGACCAATAGAACGGAGCCCAGTTATGCGCTCAAAATCATTATAGGTAAACTTTAACAACTTGTCGTTGACGCAAAACCATAGTTCATCTTTAGGCTGGTCACACACTAGTCTCAACAAGAGGCTATGGACAATTTGGGCTGAGAACTGAAGCTCGGGCACATCAAGAAGATGGCCCCACGGCATCTTCTGAAACTCATCAAGCTGCTTTGGAGTCAAACCCAATTTCACCAACTTTGTAGCATCTTTATATTCAGAACACTGTGATATTTGAGCAGGGAAGTGGTCACAGACAGGAATTTGCAATTCGAGAGCCCTATGACATTTCCAAAAATGCACACAAAATAAGACAGACAACTCAATAAGAATGACAGACATCTATGTATCACAGCACAGACATTTACAAATTGTTCACAGACAGCTCACAACACAAGACAGACAAGGAAATATGAACGACAAACAAATGAAAACATCACAGACAATTATAAAGTTGTTACAGACAACTGAAAACAAATGATAGACAACTAAAAACACTACACAGACAATTCTAAGCAATTGACAGACAACTACAAAAAAAGACAGACACATGAATATGAATGACAAACATCTATTTAAAACATCACACTCATGTATGAACTCCTTACAGACAATTCAGAACATGTCATAGACATCTCATAACACACTAACAACATCTCAGACAACTCTTAAATGACATCCTTAAAATTAGGTCTAGTTTAATTAAATTAAATCAATTATGGTAAGGTAAGTACTGCACAAGGATGAAAATATTACCTTTTAGCAAGATTGGTTAAACTTGTTCGCACCATGGCTTCAAAGTTATCTTCTTTTTTCGTTGTACTTGGATTAGCGACTTGTAGAGTTGCAGCACAGCAGGGCGTCTACGAACTTGGACCAGCACCTTGAGGAACAGCCTTCAGTTGGATGGGTTTGGTTGTCCGTCTACAAACTTGGACCAACGATGATTTTTGGAGCAGCGCCTCGAGGATGCCTTCGTTTCTCCAAAGCAGAGCAGAGCCGAGGAACTGTGTCGCTAGATGGGTTCGGATTTCCGGCGTCGCAGGATGGGTTCGGTTTTCCGGCGTCGCTGATGGTTTGCTTGTCCCGCGAAGATGGCGGTCCGAATAGTGGAGTGGGTGCGGGAGTGTGGAGCGGGAATTGGGATGGATGGAAGGCAAAGGAAAATAGGGTAAAATTTTGAATTGGGAAGGAAAAGAAGTGAGGTAAAAAATATGAGAGTATTTATATGAGGTGCCAAGGGTGTACACAAATTGTGTACCCCAAGCAAAATTAAAAAATGTAACTCATGTCACTTTCAGAGTATGAGTCGCATCTTGCTCCCGTAATCACTTTCAGAGTAAAGTGATGGGTAGTTGAGCATTTGTTGTGCCGCGGGAGTAGCGGATGGCGAGAATAGGGAGCTCCCACACTTCAAAGTTCAAACAAGACTAAAAAAATGTAACTCATGTCAAGTAACCAAAAACAAGTTGAAAGATAAATTATTTAGGATGTTTTCTTTTGGACTAAAATTTGCTGGTCTGGTCTCATCTGATCTGGTCTGGTCTATTTAAGTCTGGTCTGGTCTTGTCTGAACTAGTTTAGTCTGGTCTGGTAAACGTCTGGTCTCTGTGTATTTTATAACTATTCAAGTCTGGTCTGGTCTTTTTAAGTCTGGTCTGGTCTGGTCTGGTCTGTTTAAGCCTGGTCTGGTCTGATCTGGTCTGGTCTGGTCTGGGACTGAAAACAGTCCAAAAGAAAACATTCTTAGAGATAAAGGCTCAAATTGGATATTATGGTTTCATCAGAATATGATATTGATCACTAAGGTTTCAAATGAATCAAATTGGACACTATGATTACATATGTATATCATATTAGACACTAAGGTTTCATAATTTATTTTATAGTTTTTTGACACTCGCTTATGATTTTGTTCTTTATTTAATAAAAAATGTTAGTCTTATACAATATTTCCTTTCCTGATAATAAACTAATTAAATTACCTTTATGATTTTGGAATATTTAATTTGAAGTTTGAGAATGTATTATTTGATATTAATTAATAACTTCTTATATTTAACAACTAGCTTTCAAGCCCGTGCGATGCACGAGCAGCATGTAATTTAGCTAATTTGAAATTTGATTTATTTCGGATCATATGTAATGTGATTTAAAAGAAAAATATATTTAATCTAATATAGAGCCTATTAGATAATATACTAAAATTTATAATAGCCTACATATGCACTATAGGTAGTTTTTATGTTTCTAATTCTAAATTTAAAAACATAAAATATACTAAAAGTTTACTCCAAAGTTACGTAGCTTTAAATTTAGAAACATAATAAGAAACATAAAATATACTATAAGTTTACACCAAAGATTACGTAGCTTTAAATTTAGAAACATAACAACAAAGAATAAGATGGTATACAAAATCAGATTATGAGAATCAGATTTTAAATTAACTAAAGTTATGTATCTTTATATTTTACTAAAGTTACGTAGCTTTAAAATCAGATTTTATAAGAATAAGAGTTACCAAATAAGAAGGTATACAAAATAATAAAAGATATAAAAAGTAATTAAATAATAATTATATATGATGACATGGCAAGATTATGTGGCACTCCGTATGCTCTTAAAAAGTTCCTCTTATATATATATATATATATATATATATATATATATATATATATATATATATATATATATATAGGGTTAGGATCACATACAAAGTATGCTTCCGATACAAAATGCAAATACATCTCATCCGTCCAAAATTATAAAATAGAGTTTGTATGTGATCCTAAATATATATATATATATATATATATATATATTGATTTAAAAATATATTAGTACTTTCATTCATATGATTTTTATGGAATTTCAAGAAATATCAATTTGTTAAATTGATTTAACAATATTAAAGAATTCAATGACATTATAATAGATTTTCTTAATTAGAACTTCTAATTATATATTCTAAATCTAAATACACGAATTAAGTTATTTTTCTTTTTTAGGTAGATAAAATAAAGGGAAAAAGGAATACTTATAGTTTCAAATTAAAGGTGAAAATCTTTAGTGGGTGTTCGAAAATGATCAGAAAAACGTTAAATATGATTCATTTGAAACTTTAGTGTCCAATATGAGATACAAAAGTAATCATAATGTCCAATTTGGTCCATTTGAAACCTTAGTGTCCAATATGAGATACTCATATAACCATAGTGTCCAATTTGACCCATATTCCAATTATTTACTATTGAGTATATGAAATAAAACATTAATTTCAATGTAAACAATTTAAAAAAGGTGTCTAATTGTTTAATTACCTTACGTAAATAATGAAAATGTTTTGCTTTTAATATCAAGACTATAAAAATAATATATGTAATTGTACAATGATTTTTTTTTGTTTCAATAGGAGTGGTTTATTTTGCGATTTAAAACGTGTTACGAAAAATGTAACTCACGTTGAAGAAAAACGTAACTCGCGTGTAAAATGTAATTTGCTAAGGCTAGTCCAAATGTAACACGTAATTTTTTGAAAAGCAAATAACTAATTTATTATTAAAAGATGACAAAGATACAAGAGAATGAATCTAAGGCTACAATGGGATGAGCCATAGAACGAAAAAAATCCAATGAATCCTTTTAGATGGTTAACCCCAATAATGTATTCTAGTCTAATAGTATTGATGTTCTTCTTGTTACTCGATAGAGAAAATTAAATTACAACTAAAAGACCCGACTTCACCAACCACCAGAAAGGGAGAATTGGTTTCACCCGCAACCAACAAAGGAAACTCAATTAAGAAGAAATTGTTCGGATCATTAGTTTGTCCTGCCACAAAAAAGGAGATCCAGTTGAGCGCAATCTTCTTCTTCTAGGCAGTTGTTTAGAAGGAGGGCGGGTAATTGAAGTTTCAGAAGAACTATGTTGAATCTGTATCGTCAAACATGAATTATGATCCACTCGATCAGTTGCACAGACGATGAAGACATAGTCTCTAGACATTGCTAGGAGAAGAACAAAACACACGTTCACATGAAGCAGACATAACTCTTAGCCAAAGAAGATGCCGGACGAAAACCAGAACACTAAAAGATAGAAATAAAAAAGAGAGACAACATAGCAAAACCTTTGATTCATTAATAATATCCAGAGAACATCACAATCGTCAAAACTTTGTCAATCTGA
This sequence comes from Cuscuta epithymum, assembly GCA_945859915.1. Lineage (NCBI taxonomy): Eukaryota > Viridiplantae > Streptophyta > Magnoliopsida > Solanales > Convolvulaceae > Cuscuta > Cuscuta epithymum. Next base: position 401,192 of record CAMAPF010001052.1, read on the forward strand.
TGCACGAATAATTCTACTTTTACATTGTCATATTTAGTTTTAATGTTCCAAAAGGTTGAATCTCCAATCCCAAGGGTCCCCACGTCCCGACCCGACAAGACATTTGGGAGGATGTAAGTCATGGTGACTCAATAAGTCCAATAGTTGTAGACCTTGTACTTTAATGCTCTACATTTTCATATTTTCTTGGGAGTTGGCTAACTATGTTGACTACACTTTGATATTTTATATGTACTAGATTTTCACCAGTGTGATGCATGGCAAAAAGTGACATTCAAAAATTTGAGGAAACATTGATGATTAAAGATATATTCTATCAGACATTGGTGTCCAATAGACTAACGAAAAAGTTACATAGCTTGAATATGTTGTAAGCAAAATATTTTTCTCGTCCCTTTAACGTTGTGAACTTTTATGTTTTGATTGTCTATCAGTTCAAACTTCAAAAATTTTATGAAATCCTTTATAAATCCACTATCGAGTCATATGAATTTAGACAGCTTCACGATAGCCATTCATTTATTTAATGAATTAATAATTGTTGATCTCACTATAAAATAAGTGACTATGGTGAAGCCAATTAAGCCATATGAATCCATAGTCTTTATTCTTGTTCCAATCACATTCTTTGTGGCCATTAGCCTATATATTTAAATTAAAAAAAATCAATTATAATATGAAGTACTACATGTTGGAAAATGTGTTAATAAATTGCATTAAATGATCATTTTGGGGCAATATTTTGAGTGTGTCCCACTTACGATTTGGGTCGGGTCAAAGTGGTTTCAGATTGTCCTTGTTAAGGGCTACAATTCAATATGTGGTACACTTAAAACGGATAACGGGTGAATGAGAAATTGATTCTCTGTTTGTCCCTGTATTCAACAATCAAACAAACAGAAATCTAAGAGTAGAGAAGAAAAAACTTTGTATTCAATACCAACAATGATTTTGACAATACAGAACAGGGGTATCGAGAAACAAAGGCTTCGGCTCTCTCTCTCACTAGAATAATATATATGCGCTGAATGATCTGAGAGTCTTGGGACTCATTCCCTCTAAGGCCATATTTATATGTCTAGGGAATGAGTTTATGTGACCTAAGCATGATTGAGCTTCTTTATTTAGATGGCCCAATTGCACACTTTACAATATTTCCTACTAATAGCTTACAAAGGTGTCAATGTGCTGAAATATCTTGACATAATAACTACACAAATACAAAGATATTTAACTAGATTGGACACCATAAACTATTCCCAACAATCTCCCCCTTAGTGTTCAACCGTGTTCAATCAGCATTGCAACGCAGATATCTTTGTCTTTGTATTGATTCAGCAATGTAGAGGAGAGCGTAGATTAGATTTGTTGAGTTGCTCCTCTTTTGTGTTGATCTTCAGTGCAACTCAGCTTCGTTTGTCTTCGTGTTGAACTTGACTTCTTATGAAGTTTTTTTTTAAGAAATCCTTGCAGTCTCTCCTTTGATGTCTTCTTGGAAATTTGATCTTTGATGTCGGGGGTTGAGGAATCTTGAAAATCTTGCTTGTAATCCTTGCCTTCCAGAAGTTACTCATGATCAACTTGAATGAAGTCCAATGGCGCCTCTAGAATGAATGTTTGTTTGATATACAGGCGCACTTGATTCATCTTCAGTACTTGAAGTATCCGATCTCTGTTTCCTCCAAAGTGTAGCCTTTTTGACTATTTGAAATGATTTTTTAGGAGAACCAGTCGGTTGCACAGTAGAAAATATCTTTGTCTCCTCTAAAATGTAGTCTTTCTTACTATTTGAAATGAATGTTTTTGTGGAGAACTTGTCGGTTGCACAACAAAAAATATCTTTGTCTCCTCCAAAATGTAGTCTTTTTGACTATTTGAAATGAATGTTTTTTAGGAGAACTTGTCAGTGGCACAGCGGAATGATGGTTGACTTGTGGGTTTAGCTGACCAATTGATGTGAAGCTAACTTGGCAGTTTTGATGATTTGAGAGAGTAGAGAACCGTTGTTGATTTTTGTGGTGGAGGAGAGAAGTGCCCTAGAATGATTTGTTGTGAGTAAACAACATGTGGGCCGCTCTCCCCTTCATGACGATACGATGAATCGGGGCGTCATGCCTTTATTCTTTTATTCTAGGTAACAAAATAGAAAAACAAACAGAAAGGTAAAAAGATAAAAACTGGATACACTGAGGTGTTCCGTTAACACAACATCAATGTAAACACTGATGTGTGTCCTGTATAAAATGATAGAAACATTAAAGCTTTAACGGGACTTCCAACCAATCATTGTGAAGCATCTGAAGTAGATGTCACTCTGGCTGTTAAGGCATGATCATGAAGATCAACAAAGAAAGTGGTAGCCCCCCGAGGTTGCGTAGACGCTCGTTATCATCACTATAGAGAAAAACTCTATAGCGATGGCCTGAACATGTTGGTGATTTCTATGTTGCAACAGCAGGACTTCCTTCCAATCATTGGTCTACATCTATAGTAGATGAGCCCTATGGAAGTTCTCGCGGGTCATGAAGACCGGCAACTGACTCTAAAAAGTGTCCGTGTCCTAGAAAAATCAAAACATTTGGGAGTGAGATAACTAGACACAACGTGATCAATGAAAATTCAGTGGCATGGGGCTCAGGGTCACTGTAGTTAGTATCACTCGCCTAAGAAGGAGACGGTGATGAGAGATGAGGTTCCCCGTGAAATATGATTAAACACATGTTTGTTGGGAGACAAGTGAGTGGTCTTGGGTAGGATTGTGCATGCGTCGTTTGGACAAAATGTAGCGACTTCTACCTGGGATCTAAATAAATTCAGTATTGAACCTATGGGAATTGTCCGGAGTATTTGAGTGGCTGGGAGTGATTATCTCAATTGAAAGCGCAATAGAGGTAGCAGACTTACGCTTGTAATTCCATCATAGCATCATTCAAGATTTTGACTATAATCATCATCTCATCCTCTATCACTTAAATCTTCAAACGAAAATTGGTGCGGTAATTCAACTTAATCCAAACCAGATTGAATAAATTATTTTTTTAAAACAATCTACAAGTAAAGAAGCAAACACAAATCACACAAAAATGTAACTTTCTAGCAAAAAAACAAAGGGAAACGCAAACACAACGCCATAAGTTTTGAAGGTTTCAAAGAATGAATCAAACGTACTGTATTCATGAAAAGCTATCGTAATTGATCCAACCCTGAGATAAACAACAACAGTTATATACAGAACTAAGGCCGATTGTCCTGCCACTCCCCAACAAAATGGTGTAGTGGAGCGTAAGCATCGTCATCTTCTCAATATGGCACGTGCCTTACGCTTTCAAGCTGGCCTTCCGCTTTCTTTTTGGGGTGATTGTATTCTTACCGCTACTTATCTCATAAATAGAACTCCGTCTCCTATTTTGAACAATAAAACACCTTTTGAAATATTACATCAACAATCTCCTAATTTTTAATATTTTACGCACTTTTGGTTGTTTATGTTTTACCTCGTGCAAGAAAATGTATATTTCTTAGATATCCGCAAGGATAAAAGGCATACTGTCTTTATGATCTTACGGATAAAACTTATTTTATTAGCCGTGACATCATATTTTATGAAGATATATTTCCTCTTAAAAATTTGTCTCCCTCTTCGGATAACCCATGTTCACCTAATATTTTACCGTTATCCATTTCAGACAATGAACAACTCTTTCCAGACACCCAACCACTATCTCACGTTCCATCTTCTGTCGCCGCACCAAATAATTCCACAAACTCCCAAAACCAATTTTCGACACTTGCCAATTTAAATTCAAATCCAACTTATGTGACTTCCTCTACTCCATTACCTTTAAACAATACAATTCCATTGCCTACCCCACTGACAATTGCCCCCCCCCCCCCCCCCCCCCCTCCACCCACCAAGACAATTAATCAACATTGTCTCCACCCCACTACTGAAATGGAGCCAAATACTATGCAACCCACCATCGACTCTGATGCATGCACACCTCCCATTCCCTTAACCTCACATAATTCTGCAATACTCCACCTATACAACCCCTCTCTAGACGCAGTAGCCGCCAAACCAAATTACCCCACTATCTCTCAGATTATCAGTGACATGTAGCGCCTGCCCAATCTCCTCTATATCCTTTAACTAATTTTATCTCTTCTAGCTCTTTTTCTGCAGGTCACGTTTGCTATATTAATAATATTAGTAAACATACGGAACCCACCTCCTACACAGTGGCATGCAAGAACCCTCTTTGGGTTAAGGCAATGAAAAATGAAATTTCAGCTTTAGAAGAGAATAATAATTGGTCCCTCCAACCATTACCGCCGGGAAAGCACGCTATTGGCTGCAAATGCGTATATCGAATAAAATAAAAACCCGATGGCATCATTGAACGCTATAAGGCACGTCTTGTTGCTAAAGGCTATTCTCAATTAGAAGGTTTCGATTATACCGATGTCTTCGCTCCGGTAACTAAACTCACTACCGTTCGCACTGTACTTAGCATTGCGGCGGCAAAAGGATGGTCTACCCATCAACTTGATGTCTCCAATGCAAAAGGAAGTGTACATGCAACTCCCACCCGGTTTTCACCGAAAGGGAGAGCACCGTGTTTGTCGTCTTCATAAGTCCATATATGGGCTTAAACAAGCTTCCCGGGCTTGGTTTTGCACTTTCTCCAGCTCACTAAGCCGGGTTCACTCTATCTAAAGCAGATTATTCTATGTTTATTTACAAACACAAGTTACATTTAGCAATTTTGCTTCTTTATGTAGATGATATAGTTATCACAGGAGATGACGTGCTCCTCATCCTTATTATAAAGTGGTATTTACCACACCATTTCCCCCTTAAAGACCTCAGCCCATTAAAATATTTTTTAGGAATTGAAGTTGCACGCTCATCATTGGACATATTTCTCAACCAACGGAAATGGTGTTGGACTTCTTGCTTGCAAGCTAACCATCACACCCATGGATTCTAGTACTCACCTACAGGCCGACACGGGCCCATTGCTTGATGACCCCTCTCGCTATCGGCGTTTGGTTGGTCAACTTCTCCACCTCACCGTTACAAGACCGAATATTACTTACTTTATTAACCAGCTCTCCCAGTTCATGTCATGCCCTCGTCAAACTCATTGGATGCTGCCTTACGTGTTGTTCATTACCTTAAAACGGCCCCTGATCGTGGTATCCTACTGGCTAAGGACACCTCCTTACACCTTAATGTTTATTGTGATGCTGATTGGGCGTCTTGCCCCACTACTCGACGCTTTACCTCCGGTTATTGCACATTCTTGGGGACTAATCCAATATCATGGCGGACTAAGAAACAAACAACTGTCTCTCATTCCTCTGCTGAAGCTGAATACCGATCTATGGCAACCACAGTTAGTGAAATCACCTGGATCCAGCTACTTCTCTCTGAACTAGATATACCGTGTAACCCAGTCACCTTCATTGTGACAACCAGGCTACCCTGCACATTGCAAATAATCCGGTTTTTCATGAACACACAAAACATGTCGAAATCAATTGCCACTTCATTCGTGATAAAATTCAAGAAGGAAAAATACGCGCAACATTATTCGTTCCGTCCCACCAGCAGCAACTTGTGGATATTTTCACCAAAAATCTTCTTCCTCAACCATTCACTAAACTTACATCCAAGCTCATGTACCGACTATAAGCTTGAGGGGGAGTGAAGAATTCAAAATTGAAGTATACTATATGTTATTCATTTATTGTATTTTGTCTTTATGTCCTTTACATAAACTAGATTCATTGTATAACAATTATTTATTTGCTCATCTTAATTTTATGACCGTTGCATGGTACTATAAAAAACATGCATGTCTCACATATGAAAAGTAATAGAGATTGCATTATTATCTCATTCTTATGTTCTCTTTCCTTCCTTTATTTTCTCTTTTATTTCTTTATCACTTCCACAATTAATACTTCTATTCAATATCAAGAACAGAATTACAATAGGAAGAGCAAACTCTCATACTTAACTATTACAAAAAAACAATCCTCACCAATACACTTCTACTCTAAGTGTATTTCACTCTTCACACACTTTTCTCACTTTCTAAACTGATGATAGGAACTACAATAGAACACTCTATTTATAGACTAGTTTGGAGACAAGAGGAAGTTGCATTAAAGCTTCCTAGTTATCTCTATATCTTCTCCCATGTTCATATGTTGGAGACCTCCTTTCAAGAGGGTGATAGATGCCCCTTGGCAACTTCCAAGAAAGAGGGTGGAAGATCCCTACAAAATATAGTATTTTGAAACAACCAACAATAGTTAGAGAAGCCGTGAACCCATCATCATCATCATCATCATCATCATCATCATCATCATCATCATCTAATGATCGTTGCTTGGATGTTTGCAGCATGGGCACCAACAACAACATACATAATACATGCAACCCGCAATCGGTGCACGGATATTATCATCAACAAAATTCCTGCACCAACAAAACTATGTGAAAATTTAAGGAGATGTGCTTAACACAATATGGTTTAGATTTGGAAATTATGTTTACTTAAGAAACAAAGGTTACATCCAAAAACAAAAAAAAAACAAAGATTACAAGCAAGGTTTATATCACAAAGTTATCCTACATTGTCATGTTTGCAATTATATATACAATGGCGGAACAAGAACAAGCCTTTGGATGTTGGGGGTACTCACTCACACATAAATTATACTACTTTCGTCTTAAATTGTTTTGTAAAGTCAACATTTTTTTGTCAACCAATGTTATAGTTAAATCTTTCATATTGATAAATAATTCAATTTTAATAATTGAAATTCACATATTCGGAAACTACATTAAAATCTCTATAAAGTTGCAAAAATCCAAATTAAAATTAACTCAAAATTAATATCCTACTTAAGTGAATAAAATGAACCTGTTTAAGTTTAAAAAGTCAAATTTGTAACTCAATTTGGAACGGAGAGAGTATATATCATCAATATAGTACGTAATAAACAAAACAATAAATAAACAAGAATGATTTGGAGGCAACAATCTTCGTCTTCAATATGCCATACTCTGGAATCACCTCTTAATGAGTTCTCATTCTCAATTTTAACAAATACATTTTTCTCAATTCAACTTCATAACTTCTATTCGAGGCTTTTAAACATTACTTTCAGTGCCATATTTATGTGATGAAAAAATTAAATTATTCGAGGAAGAACACATAATTCTCGGCCCTTTATATGAGTATAATGATAAATATAGCATTACAACAAACTAAATATACAAATCCACAATTATAATACAATGAACAATTTATTAACTAAGAATAATAATGATTAAAAAACTAAGTATAATAGTAAATAAACTCTAGGCTTGCAAAAAAATTTAAGAATTCATAAAATCGAATTAATAATGAATAAACTCCACAATAAACTTGCACACAAAATTAACAATTTGAAAAATGGAAATAGTATTAATAAACTACACAAGTTGTTAAATGTCCCACACCGGAAAAAGTTTGGATGAATAAAGTGCTATATTAATACATGAGCTACTCCTCCTATTAGGTTGATCTTTTAAGATGGAACCTCATGTCTTAACACAAGTACACAATAAATTTAATAACTTCTACCAAATGGGAAAAGGAAGGTCGGCCTCGGCAGGCAGGCGGCGGAAGCCCTGAAATTCCAGTTTCCCGCAAATCGGCAGGCCTATCGAGCAGGTGCAAGAGGAACCGAGAAAGTTGTCAAATTAGCTGATGGTTCACTTGGCTGCCAGAACGGTCGAAGCTTCGTTCACTCATTGTCTTGCTGCGTAGAAGAGGCTGCTTGACTGCTTCTGCCTGGCAGTCTGGGCACTTGGGCTGTTGGGCAGATGATAGATGGACCTCATTCACCGTTCTTATTAAAAGGTAAAATTGGGTTGGCCACTATAGGGGTGGGTCTTTGGTTTGGGCTGGAGGGGCTTGATGTATATTATTAATAAGAGAAAAATAATTAAAATATCCCAAATTTTGAAGGGGTGTGAGGTAAGTAACCCAAACTTACATATGTAATTTAAGTACCCCAATCTTTATATAAAAAATTATTTCGACACCGTGGTCATGATTTTATCTTTCAAAAATGTTCATATTTTGTGTTAATATCATAATTTAAAATAGCAAATTAAAAATGCTGCAAATATATAGAGTGGGGGTAGTATTATTTATGTTACAATCGGAGTTTAGAAATTATTCATGAATGCTAAAATATTTTAAATTATGAAATTAACACACACAAAATTAACATTTTTTAAAGAGATAATACATGACCATGGTTCTAAACTGCTAGAATAACTTTTTATAAAGGTTGAGGTATTTAAATTAGAAAGAATTGCCGGTTTATTACTACTCGGCTTTGCATTTACAAAACTATGAGCCGTTTTGGCTATTCCAAAAATATGACTCAAAAGGCTGAATCATATATAAACCAAAATCCCTAGCCTCTCATCGTAACCAGATGGGCATTTCTTCATTCAAGACTTTGTTTCCTCTCTCCATCAGCCGTAGACGCACCACACTGCCGCCACGGACGCACCGTCGCTCCACCACACTCCAGCCGCCGACGCACCGTCGCTCCACCGCACTCCAGCCGCCGACTTCCTTCCGCTCGACCGCACTTCAACCGCCGCCGCCCCACCGCCCCACTACAACTCTTCTTCTTCTCATTCTTCCTTGTCTCAGCTTCTCCTACCTGCCACTGCCATCAATTGAGCCGTCGGCTAGGGTTACATACGGTGGTGCGGTTGCGGGCTTGGGTTTGAAATTGGGGCTTAGTTGTGAGGCTGGGATTTGGATCTAAGTGTACTGGCGGAGCAGATCTGTGGGTTGGAAGGGTCTGGGGTTGGCCTGTGGGACAGGGAGGGGCAATCAGGGTAAAGCTGGGGTGCTGGGTGGGCGGAAGTCACCGGCGTTGTGACACCGCACCCGAACGTCCTTGAAAAACTCAATATAAAAAAAAAATTAATTTCTATGTATTGAATTTTCGATTTCCAAACAATTGTAAAACAATTAATGTTTTACGTAGCACATGATTGATTTTTGTATTGTTCAAACTCGTATGTTGGTGTCGGGTTTGCAAATACTTATTTGGGCCTTATTAATGAACATAAGAGCCCAACATTATCTAAATAATGTTACATAATCTTTCAAAACAATTTGAGGAAGGTCGGGCGGCCCAAACATTATTTTGGGCCCAACCTGCTAAAAATAGCAAGTATTCAAGAATGGCATCGTAGGCCCACTCGGGGGTGACCCACACGGCTAGTAGTCCAATATATGAATGACAATGTCAAAATAAGTGATAGTATGATTAGAGAAGAATACAAATGCCTATGGTCCCATCTTCGACATTTTTGAGCTAAATAATGGGAGTATGATTTTCCTTCTATAATATTCAACATGTAAGTTATTGGGATGATCCTACACATGTTGGGAATCAATAATATGATTTATGAAGTTGACTTGGCCTACATAAATTATAAGGAGTACAAAAAGACATCTCATGACAAGGATAAAACAATAGGGTCCATCTTTTCATTTTGGAAGTATTGGTAGGTATTTTGGACCCCAAATTGAATGGGATCATTTGGGAACCATCCCACATGACCTTGGTACCTGCAAGACAAAGAAAAATGGGTGAGACAACTATGTGGGGCGGACATTTGACTTGAGAGCTACAACATTACAAAAAAAGAAATAAAAGAGGAGGTCCACACCATGTTTAATTGCAATCAAACACCCTACCCTTTCTTTTTGTGAACCACATGCTTAGATATCATTTTGAGAGCTCCTAAACACCTCCCCCTCACCCCCCATTCGAACTGAAAGGGATAAGAAAGAAGGGAGAGCCTCACACTCAAAAGAGAAAGAGATAAGGGAGCTGGCCGCAGGGTTAATCTCCAGTTCGTGGAGCTCACTGTTTGGTTCGTATCTTGAGAAATACTCATCCAAAAGGGGCGTGTGAGGTGTCCACTGAAAGCTCTCAAGAAGAGGAATCCATAGACATGCGGTTTGAAGGAAACGGAGCAGTTTAAGGCCTCCAAATCGTCCGAACAAAACGCAACCTTGCAGAATACGTTTTTGTATTCAAAGTAAGTTTGAATCCAAAACCTTCCTCCCTATTGCCTAAATCATATAAATGATTGAAGAACTATTATACACTGATTGGAGTGTATAAAATGTTATTATTATGTGACTTTAATTGATGTAAAGGTTAGATACTAACCTAGATGCAAATATTGGAAAACTAGGAATCGAGTTAGCCGGAAAACACCCGTTCTAGGGGCTGTTTTCGTATCAACGATTCGGGGTTGAAATAGCAACTTGAGGAGGCTGTTTAGCACCCATTTTCAAGCAAGGAACTAGTTCCCAATCTTCCTTGGCCGAGGCTTTGGTCATTGGATCGAGAAGGAAGGTTTTAAAGCTCATTTGAGGTGAGGATCGACATCTAATTGCTTACAACTTGTAGGTTAAGCATGAGATTACCTAAATGCCTAAATCATAATTTTTCATGGATTATGATGATTAAATATTGATGAAATATTGATATGGTTCCCAAAGAATGAAATTGGAAATGATTTGAGGATGTATGTATAATATGAGATTAAATGAGTTATAAATGAACTATTTTGTGAAATAGGAATTTTACTCATGTATTAAACATGTGGATACATAAATGGATATTATGTATTGAAGTGGAATATTTAAGTTGATGCTACATACTTATAAATATGTAGAGAATTACAAAATGAAGATATTTGTATAATGGCAATAATCTTAATAGTATTGAAAATACTAGTTAGTGATTATTTGAAATTGTTGATAGAATTGATCCTAAGTATTGGATTGTATGGAATGAACTTGAATGTACTTCAAGTGTATAAAATGACTTAGTATGAAACTAAGGGCATGTTATGGGCGGTCATTGAGAATGACCCGAGGTAGATTATTGAGATGTCAATTCTAGGCATAGGGTTGCTTAGGAATTGGACTATAATGAAGAATTAGAGCCGGACTTTGTGATTTGCATGGAAATGTAGTTGGTCCGAGACCTTGCCATGTAAATTGTGATTTGCATAGAAATGTAGTTGGTCCGAGACCTTGCTATGCAAATGTGATAGGATGTAATTGTGATTTGCATGGAAATGTAGTTGGTCCGAGACCTTGCCATGTAAATTGTGATTTGCATAGAAATGTAGTTGGTCTGAGACCTTGCTATGCAAATGTGATAGAATGTAAATTGTGATTTGCATAGAAATGTAGTTGGTCTGAGACCTTGCTATGCAAATGTGATAGAATGTAAATTGTGATTTGCATAGAAATGTAGTTGGTCCGAGACCTTGCTATGCAAATGTGATAGGACGCAAATGTAATATAACGAACTTGACATAAAGGATTGCATAGAAATGTAGTTGGGCCGAGCCCTTGCTATGCAATGGTAATGTAATGAACTCTATGAATTGTCGTGGCTCATAGTCACGGGGAATGGAAATGGCGATTTCTAAATGAACATGGGCCCACGGGCCGACTACTTGACTTTTATATAAAGTAAGTATATTTTCAAACGAGGTAACTTGGGGTTACCACTATATTGTATTATCACCCTATTTGAGGGTCTTGTGTTTGAAATACTTGTTGTATATCTATTAGATGCCTGCCACACCAGCACTTTATAGCCGTATAGAGTGCTGACCCCTTCGGGGGCGTCCCACCACCATTTTTCAGGTTGAGGCTAGAGCTTGCTTCCTGTGCTCGTTGCTCGAGAGATCATCTAGGGGCGAAGACTTGGTTCGTGCTTCCTCCATTCGGATTTTAAACATTAATAAACATGCTCATGGATATTTTATTATAGAGCCTGCGTGCTCATGAATAGCCCTGTGTGGCCCTTTTGTTTTAAACAATGTTTTCCGCTGCGTTATGAATTACTTATTATGTTTGTTTATGGATGACTTGTGTGTGAATGATATTCATGACGCCTTGTATAATATGAATGTGTTGGACTGCGGTTGACTATTCGTATTGTACGGCGGGTTGTCGACGTGTCCGGGGAGGTCCGGGGCGTGACAATTAAGTTGGTATCAGAGCCTTAGTCCATAAACTTCATAATGAAGTCTCAAAATTCTCTTTTTGAAAAGATTTTGAAAACCATGAGCATAGAAGTTTTGTACTTGGAGAGCTTTTGGTACTTGGGTTGCAAGGTCTCTAATTGTTAAGATGGTACCCTTAGCAATTGGTATGGCGGTGACTCGAGCCAAAATGTGTCTTAAGTACCTATCCGTCAATTGACATTTGATACGAGTCTAACGACTCTTTCCAAAATTTCTTTCAGAAATGGACGGTGGTGGCAGGGTTACGAGAAAGAACCTGATGGGCCGTGCACCGGTAGCGACCGGGCAGGGAAGCCGTGGGGCCTCTAGAGTATCTAGAGGGGCGAGCCGTGGAGGCCGATCGCACACTGTGAGCGGCGGTCATGTGGACACCGAGGATGAAACCTATTGGTCCTATGAGGACTCGACTTACCAACCGGAAACCGAGCCGGTTGAGACCCCTTACGAAGGGGATGACGATGATGTAAGTGATGACGAGGAGGAAAATAACTCCTTAGCACGAATCGAAGCGTTACTCCAACAGTATCACCGTGAGCGTGAGGAAAGGAGGGAACGCCGAAGGCGCCGAGCTGGTCAACCTTCGGGTGGGGCTTCTGGAGTGAGAAGCCATGCCGACTCTAGGACCCACATCGAACCACATGGGGGCCGAGGTGATGGGGGTCCAACCATAAGGATCTCCAAGTACATTAAGGAGGCAAGGGACTTGGGGTGCAAACCGTTCGATGGGACGGGAGACATCTCGATTGCCGCTCAATGGATCAAGAGGTTGAATGAGGCAGCTCTTGACATGCAACTCACCCCCGAATTTAAACTAAGGGTGGCGGTGAGACTGCTCGAAGGGATGGCATCCACATGGTGGGACGGAGCCAAGGGAAAGTATGGCAATACCGTGACTTGGGAGAATTTCCGACAGGAGTTCTTTGCCCAGTACTATTCTGATTTTGAGGTGAACGTCAAGAGGAGAGAGTATACCCTCCTGACCCAAGGTGGCAAAATGACGGTGAGGCAACTTGAACACAAATTCAGGGGGCTCGCGGAGTTCATACCGGAGTATGTTTGTGACGAGAACCGGATGGTAAATCACTTCTGGGATGCCTTGGACTTGGAGGTACGTGAGAGGGCAACACAGTTGCCTAACATGACCTTTAGCCAAGTGGTCGAGCAAGGGTTGAAAGGGGAGAAACAATGGGAGGAGAGGAAGAGGAGAGATGCCGAAGAGGCGAAAAAGAGAAAGGGGGAGAGTCATGGCCCTCAAGGTTCCAATAAAAAGGGAAACCATGGAGGAGGATCTTTCCGAACACCACCGCCCCCACCTAGGGGGAACCAAGGCCCGAATGGACAAGGATCACGGACCTCGGGGGTAGCTCGGTGCAATAATTGCAAAAGGAGCCACTTTGGTAAGTGTCGTGACCCTCCTAGATGCTTCCAATGTGGGGATGCCGGGCATTTGAAGACGAATTGCCCACAATTGGGTGGGGCAAGGTCATCGGGACCAAGTAGCGGGGCTACGGGAAGTAGAAACCAAGCCGGGGGTTCCCAAGTAACCAGGGGGCAAGGGGGAGCAAGCGCGAGTAACGCGCCGTCCGTGAATCAAGGAAGGACGCAAGCTAGAGTCTACGCAATGACCGAGGCTGATGCTCGGGCTAATCCCGACTCCGTCGCAGGTAATACACTTGTTCGGGTCATTTCTAGGCTTATTTTGATCATATACGTCGTTGGGATTAAGTACGGGCCACCCCGGGGTCAAACTGGGTGAGTTAGGCCGAATCGGGCTGGAAACAGCCACTGCTGGCCAGGCACGCCCGAAGGCACGCCGTGCCTGGAATCGTGCCTGGAAGGCAGTGGCACCCGAAGAGAAGAAAAAAAAAAAAAAAAAATTTGGGCCAGGCACGGCCTCAGGCACGCCGTGCCTGGCGTCGTGCCTGGGAGGCAGTAGCGCCCAGGGCTTTTTCCCAAGCCAGGCACGACCGTGCCTACCCCAGGCACGCCGTGCCTGGCACCCAGAATGCCGAAACCCGATTTTTTCGCACCGTTTTGCGACATTAAGACCTTTTTCTTGATCCCTAACACATGTGTGAACATAATAAACCTCTCTAAATGTGTAAGAATGGTAGGAAAGGTATCTTACATGACTTATAAATGTAGGAACACTAAAGATTAATGGGAAGGATGCGCGAATCCTTATCGATACCGGGGCGCAACGTTCATTTGTGAATGAAGCGTTCGCCAAGAGGTTGGGAGTGCAATCCGCACCATTGATGCAAACCTTAGTGGTGTCAACACCACTAGGGGATGACGTGGAAAGAACTTGCCACTATCCATCGTGTGAGGTGGAAGTGGAGGGCCAAAACTTGTCGTGTGATTTCGTGCCGCTGAGTATGATTGAGTTCGATGCAATCCTGGGTATGGATTGGTTTGAGAAGCATCATGCTAGGGTCGATTGTTACACGAAAGTACTTGAACTCGAAGTCAATGAAGGGGTAACCTTACGCTTCGAGGGGGATAGGGCAAAATCCAATAGTTGCGTCATATCCGCTGTGAGGGCTAAGAACATGATGAGGAAGGGGTGTCATGCATATCTAGCATATGTAGTGGACAAAACCAAAGAAGAGACGAGTATTGACGATGTGAGGGTAGTATGCAAGTATCCGGACGTCTTTCCTAAAGACTTACCGGGACTTCCACCCGATAGGGAGATTGAGTTCGTGATTGAGGTCGAGCCCGGCACCAAACCAATCTCCATACCGCCATACCGTATGGCACCCGCTGAACTTAACGAGTTAAAAACCCAATTGCAAGAGCTTTTGGATAACGGTTTCATCAGACCAAGCCACTCCCCATGGGGAGCACCGGTCCTTTTTGTGAAAAAGAAGGATGGAACACTTCGAATGTGCATTGACTATCGTCAACTGAACAAGGTCACAATCAAGAATAGGTATCCCTTGCCTAGGATTGATGACTTGTTTGATCAACTACAAGGAGCAACCGTGTTTTCAAAGATTGACTTGAGGTCGGGGTACCATCAATTGAAGATTAAGGAGGATGACATACCGAAGAGTGCTTTCCGCACGAGATATGGGCATTTTGAGTTCCTTGTTATGTCGTTTGGGTTAACAAACGCCCCGGCGGCATTCATGGACTTAATGAACCGAGTATTTCACAAATACTTGGACCGATTCGTGATTGTGTTCATTGATGACATCTTGATCTACTCAAAGAGTGAGGAAGAGCATGAGGAGCACTTGATACTTGTTCTTGAGACACTACGGGAGAAGCAACTCTATGCCAAATTTTCTAAATGTGAATTTTGGCTTAAGGAGATTGGCTTTCTCGGGCACGTGGTTTCAGGATCGGGAATTGCAGTTGATAACAAGAAGATAGAAGCCATTACCGAATGGGAGAGGCCAAAGAACGTCAAGGAAATTCGTAGTTTCCTTGGATTGGCAGGCTACTACAGAAAGTTTGTGGAGAAGTCCTCTGTTCTGGCATCATCATTGACGAAGCTCACTCGTAAAGGAGCTAAGTTCGTGTGGGAGGACAAATGTGAGAAGGGGTTCTTAGAAATGAAGAAGAGGTTAACCGAGGCACCGGTACTTGCACTACCCAAACAGGGTATGGGGCACGATGTCTATAGTGATGCGAGCATCCAAGGGGTTGGATGTGTGTTGATGCGGATGGGAGGGGTAATTGCCTATGCTTCACGACAGTTGAAGAGGCATGAGGTAAACTACCCTACTCATGATTTAGAGCTGGGAGCAGTGGTGTTTGCATTGAAGATATGGGGACACTATCTCTACGGGGAGACGTGTCACATACACACTGATAATAAGAGCTTGAAGTGTGTATTTACTCATAAAGAGTTAAACATGAGACAGAGACGGTGGATGGAGTTGATAAAGGACTACCATCTAGTTATTGAGTACCATCCAGGTAAGGAAAACGTTGTAGCAAATACCCTCAGTCAGAAGAGTTCGTCTGGGGCATTGCTGACTAGTTTGAGGGCATTGAGAGCCCAATTGGATGTATATCCGCCTGTAGAGGAACGTGAGGATGTGAACTACGTTGTGCAACCGATTAAGGTCATTGATAGAAAGGTGAAGAAACTGCGGAGTAAAGAAGTCCCAATGGTTAAAGTCCTTTGGAAGAGCGATCGTGTCGAAGAAGGGACATGGGAAATAGAGGCTTTGATGAGGGAGTAGTATGCTTCCCTATTTGAGTAGAGTTGCGAATTTCGGGGACGAAATTCCTGTTAAGGGGGGGTGAACTTGTGACACCGCACCCGAACGTCCTTGAAAAACTCAATATAAAAAAAAAATTAATTTCTATGTATTGAATTTTCGATTTCCAAACAATTGTAAAACAATTAATGTTTTACGTAGCGCATGATTGATTTTTGTATTGTTCAAACTCGTATGTTGGTGTCGGGTTTGCAAATACTTATTTGGGCCTTATTAATGAACATAAGAGCCCAACATTATCTAAATAATGTTACATAATCTTTCAAAACAATTTGAGGAAGGTCGGGCGGCCCAAACATTATTTTGGGCCCAACCTGCTAAAAATAGCAAGTATTCAAGAATGGCATCGTAGGCCCACTCGGGGGTGACCCACACGGCTAGTAGTCCAATATATGAATGACAATGTCAAAATAAGTGATAGTATGATTAGAGAAGAATACAAATGCCTATGGTCCCATCTTCGACATTTTTGAGCTAAATAATGGGAGTATGATTTTCCTTCTATAATATTCAACATGTAAGTTATTGGGATGATCCTACACATGTTGGGAATCAATAATATGATTTATGAAGTTGACTTGGCCTACATAAATTATAAGGAGTACAAAAAGACATCTCATGACAAGGATAAAACAATAGGGTCCATCTTTTCATTTTGGAAGTATTGGTAGGTATTTTGGACCCCAAATTGAATGGGATCATTTGGGAACCATCCCACATGACCTTGGTACCTGCAAGACAAAGAAAAATGGGTGAGACAACTATGTGGGGCGGACATTTGACTTGAGAGCTACAACATTACAAAAAAAGAAATAAAAGAGGAGGTCCACACCATGTTTAATTGCAATCAAACACCCTACCCTTTCTTTTTGTGAACCACATGCTTAGATATCATTTTGAGAGCTCCTAAACACCTCCCCCTCACCCCCCATTCGAACTGAAAGGGATAAGAAAGAAGGGAGAGCCTCACACTCAAAAGAGAAAGAGATAAGGGAGCTGGCCGCAGGGTTAATCTCCAGTTCGTGGAGCTCACTGTTTGGTTCGTATCTTGAGAAATACTCATCCAAAAGGGGCGTGTGAGGTGTCCACTGAAAGCTCTCAAGAAGAGGAATCCATAGACATGCGGTTTGAAGGAAACGGAGCAGTTTAAGGCCTCCAAATCGTCCGAACAAAACGCAACCTTGCAGAATACGTTTTTGTATTCAAAGTAAGTTTGAATCCAAAACCTTCCTCCCTATTGCCTAAATCATATAAATGATTGAAGAACTATTATACACTGATTGGAGTGTATAAAATGTTATTATTATGTGACTTTAATTGATGTAAAGGTTAGATACTAACCTAGATGCAAATATTGGAAAACTAGGAATCGAGTTAGCCGGAAAACACCCGTTCTAGGGGCTGTTTTCGTATCAACGATTCGGGGTTGAAATAGCAACTTGAGGAGGCTGTTTAGCACCCATTTTCAAGCAAGGAACTAGTTCCCAATCTTCCTTGGCCGAGGCTTTGGTCATTGGATCGAGAAGGAAGGTTTTAAAGCTCATTTGAGGTGAGGATCGACATCTAATTGCTTACAACTTGTAGGTTAAGCATGAGATTACCTAAATGCCTAAATCATAATTTTTCATGGATTATGATGATTAAATATTGATGAAATATTGATATGGTTCCCAAAGAATGAAATTGGAAATGATTTGAGGATGTATGTATAATATGAGATTAAATGAGTTATAAATGAACTATTTTGTGAAATAGGAATTTTACTCATGTATTAAACATGTGGATACATAAATGGATATTATGTATTGAAGTGGAATATTTAAGTTGATGCTACATACTTATAAATATGTAGAGAATTACAAAATGAAGATATTTGTATAATGGCAATAATCTTAATAGTATTGAAAATACTAGTTAGTGATTATTTGAAATTGTTGATAGAATTGATCCTAAGTATTGGATTGTATGGAATGAACTTGAATGTACTTCAAGTGTATAAAATGACTTAGTATGAAACTAAGGGCATGTTATGGGCGGTCATTGAGAATGACCCGAGGTAGATTATTGAGATGTCAATTCTAGGCATAGGGTTGCTTAGGAATTGGACTATAATGAAGAATTAGAGCCGGACTTTGTGATTTGCATGGAAATGTAGTTGGTCCGAGACCTTGCCATGTAAATTGTGATTTGCATAGAAATGTAGTTGGTCCGAGACCTTGCTATGCAAATGTGATAGGATGTAATTGTGATTTGCATGGAAATGTAGTTGGTCCGAGACCTTGCCATGTAAATTGTGATTTGCATAGAAATGTAGTTGGTCTGAGACCTTGCTATGCAAATGTGATAGAATGTAAATTGTGATTTGCATAGAAATGTAGTTGGTCTGAGACCTTGCTATGCAAATGTGATAGAATGTAAATTGTGATTTGCATAGAAATGTAGTTGGTCCGAGACCTTGCTATGCAAATGTGATAGGACGCAAATGTAATATAACGAACTTGACATAAAGGATTGCATAGAAATGTAGTTGGGCCGAGCCCTTGCTATGCAATGGTAATGTAATGAACTCTATGAATTGTCGTGGCTCATAGTCACGGGGAATGGAAATGGCGATTTCTAAATGAACATGGGCCCACGGGCCGACTACTTGACTTTTATATAAAGTAAGTATATTTTCAAACGAGGTAACTTGGGGTTACCACTATATTGTATTATCACCCTATTTGAGGGTCTTGTGTTTGAAATACTTGTTGTATATCTATTAGATGCCTGCCACACCAGCACTTTATAGCCGTATAGAGTGCTGACCCCTTCGGGGGCGTCCCACCACCATTTTTCAGGTTGAGGCTAGAGCTTGCTTCCTGTGCTCGTTGCTCGAGAGATCATCTAGGGGCGAAGACTTGGTTCGTGCTTCCTCCATTCGGATTTTAAACATTAATAAACATGCTCATGGATATTTTATTATAGAGCCTGCGTGCTCATGAATAGCCCTGTGTGGCCCTTTTGTTTTAAACAATGTTTTCCGCTGCGTTATGAATTACTTATTATGTTTGTTTATGGATGACTTGTGTGTGAATGATATTCATGACGCCTTGTATAATATGAATGTGTTGGACTGCGGTTGACTATTCGTATTGTACGGCGGGTTGTCGACGTGTCCGGGGAGGTCCGGGGCGTGACAGGCGTTGTCTTCGGCGGCGGTGCCAAGATTTGGGTGGAAGTCACTGAGACCGGACTTCGGTGGTAGTCACTGGATTAGTGACCGGAGTTGTGCGGCAGTCACTGACAAGCGACCGGAGTTAGGTAGAAGTCACTGGATTAGTGACCGGAGTCACTTTGGCCGGAGTAGTAGTAAGTGGGACCCACTCAAAATATCTCCACTTATTGTCGGAAGTCACTGGATTTCCGGATGCGGCGGTTCCGGAGGCGGTGGTGCCGGAGGCGGTGGTGCCGGAGGCGGCGGAGGTGGTGCTAGGGTTGGCGTCTGGATGTGCTGGTGGCTACCAAATATGGACTACTAATTTAATAAATACTTCCTCCGTTCTTAAATAAATGCAACGGTCAACATTTCACACTTGTCGAGACACAACTTTGACCATTAATATATATAAATTTGTATTAGTAAAAAATTTAAAAAAATTAGATATTGAAAATTTACAATGAGATAAATTTAACAAAAAAAAATTCATAAAAAAATATTTATACATTAATAAATAAAACGTAGTCAAAGTAGAACATGTGAGTAGTGTAAAATTTTATATGTTGCATTTATTTAAGGAGTAAATGACTTTTAGTCACATTTTTAGAAAAATTTAAAACAGATCACTTTTTTATCTTTTTTATTCATTTTAGTAATATTAGAATAAAAAGGCCTTTAAATTACATATGCAAGTTTGGGGTGCTTACCTCACATTTCTTCAAAATTTGGGATATTTTAATTATTTTTCCCTATTAATAAGTAATAACTATATGGTACTCCGTATATGATTATTGGATGTGAATATGTGATAACTAGTTAAGAGCCACATGTTGAGAATCTTTCATTGTTTTAGTCACATCAATGTATTTTTTTTCAATTATTATATCCATGCACGTGTAAAATCATGAGGGAGTAAACTTAATTATATAATCAGGAAATTATAAATGTAAAGGCGTAAAGCAACTACATAATTTACAATACATTATACTTCGTATAAAGTATAAACGATGCACAATTTGTATATGGATACATGAACTATTGAAATATACTTACCCTTTCGGCTTGCTTTGCCAAGCCCAATACTTCTTATTGGGTGCAGAATCCTTTGGATAGCCTTTAATTTATAAGTTGAAGGAAATGATGTTAGTTGAAGATATTACCACAAATTTAATAAAAAGATAATGGACACTTTCTCTAATAGAGTATTGTTTCCTAATGAGTAATGATGGTACACTAATCGTTTATGAGTATTGGATGTTTCCCCCACACTTTTTATATACTCTCTACTACATATTTAAATGCACTTTCTAGTCATACACCATGCATACATTTTAAATCATACTCCGACCCGCACGGGCAGCTCAGTTAGTTGAGTTGTGGGAAATTTGGAACATTGATCAAGGTTCGAAACCCGTAGCGGCCCTGTGGAGGTTACAACTTGTGCATGTTGGGCTAAACCTCTAGTGCGTATAGGTAGGGTGTGGGTTGATCGATATACTATGTGCATATATTATACTTATATTAATGCTCGAATAATAATCTAAAGTTAGTTAGGGAATAATTTCTTCTTAAGGAGTTTGAATTAAAAGATTTGTGTAATTTTAACATCATACATACATTATATTTTAGATTCACTCCAAACTACCTTGAAGACTTGAAATAGTTTAACCAGTGTATAATTTTTAATTGTGCTTGATATTTTACAAGATTGAGTACTTTTATCTATTAAAACTAAAATAAACATTACAAAAATAAAATTATTTTTGTTTAATAGATATCTTTAGTCTTAAATCAATGAAATGTTCTCTTATTCATTAGTTGAAATCAAGAAATTAATAACAATATTGATGTTCAAGAAAAAAAATCGAAGTTGACTAAAATAGTAGTCCATTAAGATAAATTACTTTAGATTGTCTCTTTTATAGTTAATAGTATGTTTTATACTACATATTATTTAATATTGTAAGTTAATTTTGAAAATTAAAAGTTAAGGAAGCAAAAACTTATAAATTCAATTAAACTATGCAAATTTTATTAAAATATACTCCCTCAGTCCCAAAATGGTTGGCCAATGTTGACTTGCACGTGGATTAATAAAGTAAAAACTGTGTGGTTGAAATTTGTGCAGAGGAGAGAGAATTAACTTTAGCCACATATTTCTTACTTTAAATGGAAATGGCCAACCTTTTTGGGACGGCCAAAAAAGGAAATTTGGCCAACCATTTTGGGACGGAGGGAGTATATAATAGAAAATTTTCAAGTTCCAAGGGCACAGTTTCTACGTGCCCCTAAATCCCTTCATGTATTAATGTATATATTACATCTGTCCCACTAACATTCAGACATGATGAGGTGATGCGCTTGTTAAGAAAAGTGAGTTTATGTGGTTGATATTGATTAATAAATTAATAGTAAATATAGAATTTAGTGTATGGAACAATATTATCGGTATAGACCGAAATGGAAAGATGTAACAATCTGGGACGTATCATTCTATTTTATATTTTTACATATGTGTATCGTGTATGAGTGTATGGGTCAAGGAATTCAGAGAAATGCATCCATTATATTTCATTTATATATACCTGTTGGTGGCTCTTGTTGGATGCTGGTGTGATCTTCTTTTGTCATGGCAGCTTCTATTGCTGTCATTTTACAATTAAGCTAAGCTAGTAACTTCAATAGGTGCGGCTTTATAGAGTGAATCGCTTAGTGTAGTTATCTGCTGCATCGTCTTACCGGGGGTATTTATACACGGAACATGTGTTCTTTGATGGAAAAAGCTATTACGTGCATTCTTAGTTTTCATGGGAAAATATTTTTTATTTGATCCAAAATGTCTTTATTTATGTATATGTGTTTTACCTTCCAATGAAAAGTAAATCAATTTTTTTTCTTCTTGAACTTATTATGTGCAATAGTGCATTATAAATGATCAAAAGTGGATGGAGGATTGGAGGAAAATATCAGTGCACTCCAGATACTCGAAAATGGAATTATTCGCACTTGATATGGAAAAATCATTTTTTAATGAAACTGAACTCTCTCTACGTATATGAAAAGTTGTCGGTAGAAGTTAATATTCAGAAAAACTCATTTCTTTCAGTTGTATCGTCACAACTGATGTATGAAAAATTCTACTTTTACCTCAGCTCATCATAACAGATGTATGAAAAATTCAACTTTTATACATCATCACAATTGATGCATGAATAATTCTACTTTTATATTGTCTTGACAAACTGTCCCGCTCAGAAGTCAATATCTGGAAAACTCGATCATTTTCTCTTTCTTAGTTGCATCGTCACAACTGATGTATGAAAAATTATACAGTTACATTGTCAAAATTGATGCATGAATAATTCTAGGTTTAAATATGTTTTAGTCACTACAAATATGATACACTTTGTTTTAAATCCTGCAAAATGTTTTCTTTGTTTTTCATCCCTATAATTTATGTTGATTTTCTTTTTAGTCCAAGACTAATGATAACAACCTCCGTTTGACAACAGAATAACCCGACTAATAGGTTTACTCTAATTCTTTGTCATGTCATTCAAAAAGTATTTAATTTAATTTTTATAAGTTTTTTAATACATATTTTAAAAATGCGAGTAATTAGTTTTATATTGTAAACTCTCATATTAGCCTCAAAGAATTATAAAATGATAAATTTAAAGGAAAAAGTACAAATATACCCCTGTAGTATGGGTGTGAGAACAAATATACCTTTGTTCCACTACAAGAATAATTCACGTGATTTAGTGGCGGAATATCCGTCGCTAATTCCGCCACAGAAACCCTTAGTGACGGAAATCACTGATGGATCGTCCGCCAGCAAATTCTCGAAGCAATTCTGTTTTATGGCGGATTTTCAAATCTGTCGGTGATTACCTCACCATAGCAATATGAACCATCTCGGTGTATCTATCGGAGGTCCATGGAAGATTGATTTTCCCTTCGTAAAGTTTTCGGTATATAACCGAAATGGATGATCATCTGGTAGGAACTTTCGGTGATTATCAAACCAACTATGCTTTTTGCTACGAGATAGCCATAATGCCTCTGTAAACAAACTCACTACAACATGGCTGCAAACTTCCCCTTTGTACTCCATCCAGAAAGCATGGCATAAGCGGGAAAATCACTGATTGTCCATAACAAAACAGCTCGCGTATTGAAATTCTCCCTTGAGAATGAATCATATGTTATAGCACCAACTAGGGCTGGGCACGGGCCGGGTCGGGGCGGGTAATACAAAATAAAATGGAACCGCCGGTTCAATTGTACGGTTCGGTCCGGTCCGGGTATTACAATTTTCAAAATAGGAACCGGAAATTACCCGGCCCGTTTGAAATGGGTCGGTCCGGTCCGGGTTTTACGGTTTCTATTCTCATGTCTTGAAATTAGTAAAAACTCACGAAGTTCCAAAAATCAATAATCAATAATATAGGACATTAGCAAGTTTCAAAATAACAACATAGTGGTGCATATATAACACAAGTGAAAAGTCCAATACTCCATATTTTCTTGTATATAAGTTTCAAACAATTAAAGAAATTCCAAAAATATGCAACATAGCCAAAATACATATTTGATAACATTTGTATTTAAACATGTTGTCTAACATCACATATTTAAGTGATTGCTTTTTTATATATTAAATTTTCAGTATTTGCCAAAGTTGACATGCACATTCATGGTGGGTGGTAAACACAATTTATATGTGTTGGGTTAAGGGCCCAAGCCGAGGTCCGGCCCACTAACCCATTTTGCCAGACGAACGTCCAGTGAGAACACTAGGCCAGCCCACAGGCCCATGTTCCTTGAGGATGGACGAACGTCTGGTGTTGGGGGACTCAGGCCCAGCAGCTCATCCCGACGAACGTCTATGCAGGGACAAGGAGCAGAACCACGGGCCACCAGGGATGGCGACGAACGTCCACAGAGCAAGCCTGTAGTCATCGGAGAAAACCCAGTCCACATGGTGAGTATCTATTAAGGCCAGGAGACGAACAGCCGATATCTCTCGAGGGTCACTTGGAGCAATCCAACTCACTTCCCGGGTGGACGAACGTCCCCACTGATCCGGCGGGAAACCTAGATTCTGGCGGGAAGTGCATTTAATGCTAAAGATTTGGTAGTTGGGACACCAGCGGTCCACAGGCTGCCACGTCACTACAGCCACCTGCCCATTGGCGGGTATAAATAGAAGCATTTATTCCATTGTAAAGGGTTGGCAACTTTCTATTCTTAGCATACTAGTTTCAGCATTCTTACTCGCAGCATTTCTAACTGCCCTGTAAGACGAACGGCCGACGTGCCTTTTTTAGCAAGTAGATTGTACTTAGGGGAGTTATTACGAAGTTAATAATACCTATTTACATTGCCTGCTATTACTCTTGTTTCCTGATCCATCTGATAGTTGTTGGGCTAGATATTCATACACTCACTCCACTCGAAACCTTTGGGCTTACGTGTTGGGTCCACGGGTTGAAGGAATAAACCTCAACACTGGCGCCGTCTGTGGGAAACTGAGCAAAAAGTTTCCAGAAACTCTCCCAAACAGCTACTAAGTCTACCTACAGCAAAAACGATGTCAGGAAGCAACAACCAGCGTGATCTCTCCGAGCGTCTGGAGTCGAGCCGCCGGAACCGCGGCCAGAACTCGGAACTATCCGCGACTATATGGACTTCCGGAGGAAATGGGGGAATCACTGACCTCATTCCCCTGGAGGCCAGGCAGGATCCCCACCTCATGCGGGAACTCGCAGACACCATGCGTCGCTTGGCAGACGAACGGGAGGCCCGAGATCGGGTGTACTCTGCAAGCACCCAGCGAACGCCCCTCTCTCCCGTACGCCGCATGCAGTCGTACGATGATACGACAGGCTCCAGCGACCACCGGCCCTCCGTCCACGAGCGGCTAGGTGGGGGTTCAGGCTCCCGTGAAACGGGAGGGCGGACCAGGGTTAGCATCGCTGCATCCAGGGCCCTCACACCATCAGTTCCTCGCCAGATTCCGCGGGGAGACGAGACCCCAAGGGTCAACACCGTTGGACGACGTTTCCAACGGCGAGGTGCGCAGATCTTCAGGCGGCCGCACGATGTTGTGGCCGCTCAGCAGAACGCCACCCCCGAAGCCGCGCCCCCTGTGTCCCCCGGAAGGGCCGCACAGGACGCACGGCTGGAAGCCATGGAGAGGCAGATAGCCGAGATGAATAGGCGGACGGACGCCGGCTCGGCCACACCCTCCTTCTCTCTCACATCACCTTTTACTCCACGGGTGATGAGCGTCGAGATCCCCCGGGATTGCAGACCCCCGGGGAACTTGGTGTATAATGGGGCTGGTGATCCCAAGGCCCATCTGATAAGCTACCAAGGAAACCTGTCCATGCTGGGAGCATCGGACGAGGCCATCTGCAGATTATTCTTCAGCACCCTCAGGGGGCCAGCTCAGGAATGGTTCGGCCAGTTGAGGCCAGGCACCATTGATTCATACGAACAGCTTTCCCGGCAGTTCATGGCACAGTTTGCTGCCAGCACCACCCCCAGGAAGGACGTCACGGCACTCGCCCACATCAAGCAAGGGCGGGACGAACCGCTGGCTAGGTTCCTGGTGAGGTGGAGGGACGAGGTACTGCAGGTCGACGATCTGGACGAACGTCTGGCAACCAACATGTTCACCAGTGCGCTGGCCACAGGGGATCTGTACCGGGACCTGAGGAGGAATCCCGGCACCAGCTACACCGAGGTTTTGGCTCGGGCACAAAAATATGCCTCCATTGAGGAGGAGATCAGGCAGCGGGACGGAGTTCCCGCAGCCCAGCCTAGGAAGATGGCGGACAGGCTCGGACCCAAACCGGGACCCGGGCCCTCACCCCCAAACAAAAAGAAGAGGATGGACGGAGCGATGATCCCGTGGAAGGCTCCCTCCGGAGACAACCAGACGCGGCCGGACGACCGCTATATACCATTGGCATATCCAGTGAGCCAGATCTTCGAGGCCATCAAGGACAAGGGCCTCCTAACGGAACCTCAAGATATGAAGAAGTATATGGGGCTTGACCAGTCGGCCTACTGTGAGTACCATCAGAGGGTCGGCCACCTGACGGACAACTGCAGCCAGTTAAAGAAAGCGATCGACGAGCTGATCCGTCAGGGATACTTGGGCGAATTCACCCAGCTGCTGAACAAAAACAGTCAGCAGAAGCCGACCCCAAGGCACAAGACATGGCGCCGCGACGACCGGCGCGAGGCAGAACCTCAGGACGTGGATTATCGGAGTGCAGATAAGCGTCCGGAGGGATCCCTCGGCCCGAAGGGCAAGAAGAAGAAGTTGGAGATCAAGGTGATCTTCGGGGGCGCTGAGACAGGAGATACACCCGCCGAACGGAAAAAATTTGAGAGATCACTCTATGTGGGTTCCGTATCAGCACCCCCCACCAAGCGCAACAAAATCGAAGCAATTACCTTCGGCCCCGCTGATCTGCCAATGTCGCCAGCACCGCACAGGGACGAGCTGGTGATCAGCATGGACGTGAACGATGCCATCGTCCGCCGCGTCCTTGTTGACACCGGGAGCAGTGTGAACGTCCTCTACTGGGAGGCTTTCGAAGGAATGAAGCTCAGGAAGGACATGCTGCACCCCCTACGCACCCCGCTGTCCGGCTTCACCGGGGATTGCATCGACGCCGAGGGCACCATCATCTTGCCAATAGAAATCGGCGACGGTCCTCATACGGCCCGAATTAGGTGCTGTTCTGTTCGTCTTATTCTTATTACTTATTGCTTATTCTTATTTTATTCAGATCAGATCAGATCAGATCAGAAAAATTCAGATCAGATCAGATCAGATCAGAAAAATTCAGATCAGATCAGATCAGATCAGAAAGATTCAGATCAGATCAGATCAGATCAGAAAGATTCAGATCAGATCAGAAAGATTCAGATCAGATCAGACCAGATCAGAAAGATTCAGATCAGATCAGACCAGATCAGAAACATTCAGATCAGATCAGAAACATTCAGATCAGATCAGATCAGAAAAGTTCAAACATGATTTATCATTTTTATTATTATATTAAATATTAATTATTATTATTAATATTGTTATTACTCTTATGATTATTATTATATAATTATTATTAATAATATTAATAATAATATGATAAAAAAAAGATATTAATAATAGTTATAATATTTTAATATAATAATAGTAATATAAATGCAATTGTTAAGAAGACTATTATTATTATTATTACAATATTATAATAATAATAATAATATGATTAATATTATTATAATATTATATTATAATTATATGTAATTATAATATTAATTACAATTATAATTCTTATAATTTTAAGTATAATCAATTGTAATTATTATAATTATATCTATAATTAATTATAAATATAATTGTAATTAATGATAATTATAATAATTATAATTATAATTACAATCATAATTATAATTATGATTATAATTATAATTATAATATAATATTATAATAATATATTACTAATTATAATAATAATCATATTATTATTATATTATTGTAATAATAATATTATTATATTATTGTAATAATAATATTAATATAATAATATCGTTATAATAATATTAATTGTATTTATATTACTATTATTAAATTATAATATTATAATTAATGTTAATATAATTATAATTATTATTAATTATAATTATAATAATTATAATTATACTTATAATTATATTATAATTATAATTTATGATTATAATTATTATTTTTATTATAATTATTAATATTATTATTATTATTATTACTATTGTAATTATTTTACGGAGTAATTATAATAATATTGATAACTATAGTTACAATTATAGAGATAAATATTGTAATTATAATTACAATTATAATTATAATTTATTTAAATTATATTTGTAATTGCAATTATAATAATTATAATTATAATTATAATTATAATTATAATTATAATCATAGAAATATTCGAATCAGATCAGATCAGAAAGATTCAGATCAGATCAGAAGGATTCAGATCAGATCAGAAACATTCAGATCAGATCAGACCAGATCAGAAACATTCAGATCAGATCAGAAAGATTCAGATCAGATCAGATCAGATCAGAAAGATTCAGATCAGATCAGATCAGATCAGACAGATTCAGATCAGATCAGATCAGATCAGAAAAATTCAGATCAGATCAGATCAGAACTTAAAAAATTCAGATCAGAAACATTCAGATCAGGCGAAGAGAACAGCTTCTTAGCATGACGTTCGTCGTGGTCCGCCTAAAATGCGCCCACAATGCCATTCTGGGCCGACCCGGCTTGGAAGACTTGGAGGCCATATGCTCCGTACGGCACTCATGCATCAAATTCCCCACCGACACTGGAGTGGGAGTGGCACGTACGGACCCGCATATGGCCAGGGCCTGCTACACGAAGGCGATGGAGAAGCTCAATGAGCGGGAGGCTCGGGTCAACAGCATCTCCGAGAAGGCCAAACAGGCCGACTTGGATGCTCATCTGGAACCAGCAACTCTGCTGGAGGAAATCGAGCTCGACGACCCGACGGACAGGAAGGTGTCCATCGGTGCAGATCTAGAGCCGGAGATCAGGACGGGGGTCATAGCTGTCCTGCGGAGGTTCCGAATCTTGTTCGCCAGAGGACCGGAGGACATGCCGGGATCGACCCCAACCTCATATGCCACAGACTCGCCGTACGGCCGGACGCCAAGCCTGTACAGCAAAAGAAAAGATACATGGCGGCCGACCGACGCGACTTCATCAGGAAGGAGACGGCAACTCTCCTCAGCATTAAACACATCCGGCCGGTCATCCACGTGGAGTGGCTGGCCAACGTGGTACTAGCCCCAAAAGGCGACACTTGGCGGATGTGCGTCGATTACTCGGACCTGAACAAAGCTTGTCCAATGGATCCTTACCCCGTTCCGAGGATTGACTTGCTGGTGGATGAAACGGCAGGCTGCGAGCTGCTCAGCTTCATGGACGCGTTCAGGGGCTACCATCAGGTGTTCATGCACCCCGATGACGCCGAAAAAACAGCGTTCGTTACGGCAGACGGCGTGTATTGCTACATCGTCATGCCGTTCGGCCTGAGGAACGCCATGGCTACTTTTCAGAGGATGATTGGGATGTTGTTCAAAGACGTACTTGGGAAGACAATGGAAGCTTACGTGGATGACATCCTGATCAAGAGCAAGAGAAAGGAGGACCATGTCCAGGACATGGAGAGGGTCTTCGGCATCATGGAGAAGGCCAGCATGAGGCTCAATCCGAAGAAGTGTGCCTTCGCCGTCCGGGGCGGCAAATTCCTCGGCTACATGATGAGCGGGCGGGGGATCGAGCCTAACCCGGAAAAGGTGAAGGCAATTATGGACATGGAGGCCCCGAAGAACCTGAAAGATGTGCAGCGACTCACCGGGCGTCTGGCGGCCCTGAGCAGATTCTTGTCCAAACTGGCTGATAAGGCGATTCCTTTTTTCCAGATCATGAAAAAAGCCAGTCCCTTTGAATGGACCCCGGAATGCCAGGCTGCCTTCGAAGATTTCAAGGTATATCTCTCTTCTCCGCTCGTCCTCACCAAAGCGGATCCCGGGGAGAGATTGTACATGTATCTGGCGGTAGCCGACCTGGCTGTGAGCGCCGTACTGCTAAAGGAATCTGAAGGCGTCCAGCGGCCGATATACTTTGTGAGTAAAGCGCTGAACGGCCCCGAAACGAGATACACACTGATGGAAAAGACGATCCTTGCCTTGATTGCATCCATCAAGCGCCTGGCGCCGTATTTCCAAGCACACCCGGTGACCGTCTACACAACGCAACCCCTCGCCACCATCCTCAGAAATCCAATGGCGAGCGGGAGGATAACCAAGTGGTCCCTGATGATCGGCCAGTATGACGTGGACTTCAAACCAAGGCCGACGATCAAGGGACAGGCACTGGCGGACTTCATCGCAGAATGTACCGCGCGCACCGAGGACGAAACCCATGACAGCAACGACTTCGATAATTGGTGGGAGATGTACACCGATGGGGCCTCGAGTGCGCGGGGCTGTGGCGGGGGAGCAGTGATCACTTCCCCCAAAGGGTTCAAGGCCTACTACTCTATGAAATTCGAGTTCAAGGTCACCAACAACGAGGCTGAATACGAGGCGCTTATCGCAGGGCTGAAATGCGCGAAAGCCCTCGGAGCAGCCCGTCTGAAGGTGAGAATGGACAGCCAGCTGGTGGTAACCCAGATGAACGGTACTGCGGAAACCAGGGAAGAGAGAATGAAGGTCTACAAGGAACTGGCGGAGGAACAGACCGCACAATTTGAGCAGGTGGTCCTTGAGCAGGTGTCGCGGGTGGAGAATGCAGAGGCGGATATACTGTCAAAATTGAGTAACCCCCCAACCGATGATCCGACATCCAGCATCCCCCGACACATCAGAGGCTTCGTTAGGCAGGAGGTATTCCTAACACCGGCGACGGACGTCATCCAGGTGGAGGTTATCTCCGTTGCCGAACCTAACTGGGCCAGGGAGATAGCAGATTATCTCAGGGATGGAACACTCCCCGAGCCCGAAGGGGATGGCAGCACGGGAAGAGCTGCGTGGATAAAAAGGCGTGCCCCTAACTTTGAACTGATCGACGGGCAGCTCTACAAGAAGACGTTCGGCGGACCCTACCTCAGGTGCCTTCCGCCGAGCCTGGCAGCGGCGGTGATCGAGGAAATTCATGAAGGGATCTGCTCCAGCCACCAGGGCCCCCGGACCTTGGCCAGGAAAATCATCCTGCAAGGCTATTATTGGCCGACCATACAGCAAGATTGCTTCAATCACACCCGGAAGTGTGCAGTATGCCGGCAGTATGCACCTGTCCCTGGCCGTCCAGCGAGTTTCTACACCCCAATGACCATCGCACTACCCTTTGCGAGGTGGGGAGTAGACCTGCTGGGTCCTCTGCCCACGGCTGCTGGTGGAAGGAAGTTCGTCATCGTGGCAGTGGATTATTTCACGAAGTGGGTCGAGGCCGAACCATTGGCCTCCATCACTGAGTTTCAATGCCAGAAGTTCGTCTGGCAGAGCATCATCTGCCGTTTCGGGATCCCAGAGCAGATCATCACAGACAACGGGCGGCAGTTCGTCGGCAGAGGCTTTGAGGCATACTTGGCAAAGTGGGGCATCAGACACTCGAAGGCCTCGGTGGCCTACCCGCAGGCCAACGGCCAGGTGGAGAACATGAACCGGACCATCATGGATGGGATCAAGAAGAAATTAGAAGACTACGCCTCCACCTGGCCGGAACAGCTGAATTATGTCTTGTGGACATATAGGACAACGCCCAGAACGGCGACTGGGGAGACCCCTTTCGCCTTAGCTTATGGGTTCCAAGCTAAGGTACCGACGGAAGTATTGGTACCTACACACCGCACCAAGCACTTCCAGCCGGAGGACAACGAGGCCAACCTACGAGCGGAGCTCCATTTCATTGAGGAACGGAGGGACCTAGCGGCTCGTCGCATGGAAGAATATCACAGGGCCACCCAGAGATACTTCAACAAGGCTGTGAAATTCCGCGAAATAGAGGCCGGGGACCTCGTACTCAGGAAAAGAGAGAAGAGCAAGCCGCTCGAAGGCGGTAAAATGGCGAAGAACTGGGAGGGACCTTACCGGGTCATCAGAAGATACAACCAGGGGACGTTCCTCCTCCATACCCTGGAGGGGAACCATGCCGGGATGTGGAACGTTGAACACCTGAAAAAGTTCTATCAATAGTTAGGGGCTGATGTCCTTGTTGTATTCCCACTCCCATGTAAAATGACCGGACGTCGTCAATAATAAAGGCCCCCTGTTTTTTACATCACTTCTGTTCTTGCCAACGACCGCTAAAGAAGGGAATCTCGATGCAGATACACCTGTTCCTCCTTGTGATGTCTGCGGATACCGAACGTCTCCTCGAAGTAGGGACGCCGGTAGGACCAAGGACCAAGGACGAACGAAGCAGAAGGGAATCTCGATGCAGATACACCTGTTCCTCCTTGTGATGTCTGCGGATACCGAACGTCTCCTCGAAGTAGGGACGCCGGTAGGACCAAGGACCAAGGACGAACGAAGCAGAAGGGAATCTCGATGCAGATACACCTGTTCCTCCTTGTGATGTCTGCGGATACCGAACGTCTCCTCGAAGTAGGGACGCCGGTAGGACCAAGGACCAAGGACGAACGAAGCAGAAGGGAATCTCGATGCAGATACACCTGTTCCTCCTTGTGATGTCTGCGGATACCGAACGTCTCCTCGAAGTAGGGACGCCGGTAGGACCAAGGACCAAGGACGAACGAAGCAGAAGGGAATCTCGATGCAGATATACCTATTCCTCCTTGTGATGTCTGCGGATACCGAACGTCTCCTCGACGTAGGGACGTTCGGTAGGACCAAGGACCAAGGACGAACGAAGACCATAGATTACCTCCCTCAACAAAAAAAAAAAAAAAAAAAATAATAAAAAAAAAAAAAAAAAAAAGATAGGGAGAAGAGGAGGGTAGCTCCTATACGGAAGGGAATCTTGCCCGGGTGTGCCAGATCTTCCCCCACCGCCGAAGGCGAACGCCTCTCGATGTAGAGGTTAGTAGAGACGTGGAGGGGGCTAGACGAACCAAGGGAGCCTGCCAAGATAAACCTGTTATCCCACAAATGACCATGGATCGATGGACGTGGGATAACGAAGACGGGAACCCGTGAGGGTAAACCTGTTCGTCCCTGCGAGTCCCTTGGGTACCGAACGTCTTCTTCGAAGCAAGAGACGCCGGTAAGACTAAAAGGGCCACGGACGAACGAAGAAGGAGGGAATCTCGATGTAGATAAACCTGTTCTTCCTTGCGATGTCTGCGGATACCGAACGTCTCCTCGAAGTAGGGACGCCGGTAGGACCAAGGACCAAGGACGAACGAAGACTAAAAGACTCCAAAAAAAAAAAAATGCCAGACGAGCATGGAGCAAAGAATGATTTTTATTCCTCGGCACTGTTGGCCGGAAAATTACAATGTATGAGAGTACAATACAAAAAATGAAAAATTGTACAAGTACAAGATAATGAGCAGAGAATCACGGCCGATCGGCGTCCGGAGCTGGAGCTTGGGAAGGGGCCTGCTTGGATTTGTCACTAGCTGCGGCTTCCTCCTGCTCCTTCAGCAGCTCAAGGGCCCCTGCATGGGCATCTGCCATCAAGACGTCGAAACCAGCCGCCTCCGGATCGAAGGGAGCCCCA
This sequence comes from Cuscuta epithymum, assembly GCA_945859915.1. Lineage (NCBI taxonomy): Eukaryota > Viridiplantae > Streptophyta > Magnoliopsida > Solanales > Convolvulaceae > Cuscuta > Cuscuta epithymum. The sequence goes on from CAMAPF010001052.1 coordinate 435,064, forward strand.
AAGTGACGCTCGAACGTCGGGAGATTCTCCGCTACTAGCCCAACCATACCTTTGCGGTAGGTATCATCGGCGAGATCATCAAGGAAACGCCGTCCGGTGGGGGTGGCCTGGAGCAATTTGACTCCGTCCTGATAGGCGTCCGGGCAGGTGGCTAGGAATTCTCCGACGAGTCTCGGAAGGAACTTCATGGCCATGGTGTGGATGGCACCAGTGTAAGCTTTGGACTTCTGGAAGGCAATGGAACCAGACTCTTTGATTTTGGCAACATCGGCCTCATAAATGGGGACATGATTGTCCACGCCCGTCTGGCGAAGCTCCACCTTGGCCTGCTCTACGGCCCACATCCGGCTGCGGAGATCCACGAGCTCGGCCTCCTGCTTCTTGAGGAGCTCCTTCTGAGAGGCATTCTCCTGAATGAGCTTGTCATGGGCATCAGCTTTCTCTTGAAGAGTGCCGGCCCTGCCTTTTGCATTCCTCAGAAGGGCATCACATTCAGCCCGCACTCTGGCCGTCTCCCTGCCCTGGCGTTCGAAGGCCATCCGAGCCCTGTGGAAGTAAAGCCCGGCCTTGTCCAAGGTGCTCTGGCCACACTCCAAAAGATCCTCAGGGGCCTCCTGAGCAGCGAAATCCTGCGGGACCTTGAGATTCAGCCCACACCAAATGGAGGACGCCGTCTGGCCAAAGAGCATCATAGACTCTTTACGGGGGCCGACCCCAGAAAACTCGATCAGGCCAAGGGAGGACTCACTGGCTCCTGGGGGAGAGTTCGGACGAACGTCGCCAGAACCGTTGGCGGTTGGGGCATCATCATCTCGAAGGCGGCGGACGTCAGAAGTCCTCGGGGGAGAGGCACGGAGATTGATCCGTGAAGGGCGTTGCCGCTTGAGGGGACTTCCGGGTTCCCCATCAGAATCATCGGCCACTATAATAGCCTTGGAGGCAGTACCCTCGACGCGCGGTTTCTTGGAGGCGCCGGCTCCCAAATCTTCCTCAGTCCGGGCCCTGGTCACCCGAGTTTCAACCTTGGGGACGAGCGGCTTCCCGGGCTTGTCATGCCCCTTATGTCCACGACCGGCGGTAGACGGAGCGGTATTATCTCGGCGCATGATGGACGTGGGTGGAAAAACTCCTGCATAAAGGGAATCAAGACGTTCAGAACCATAACAACGAAGAGAGGTTAAAACAATGCAAGTACAAACGGACGCACCTAATCCAGCCTGAGCTTTAAAGGGCTCGGCCACCAGCAACCGGAGGTTCTGGATGCCAAGTCCGGCTATGCGCTTGGCATATCCAAGCTCCTCGTCCGTCATGGGCGGCGGGATCGTCTTCACGGGGTAGGCATTCCACCGATCAGAGAATGGCATCGGTGAGCCTACTCCGGCCAGGAAGAAGCGCTCTTCCCAACCGTCTGGGTTCCCAGCGTTGTTCGAGAACAGAACCATGGACGGACGGGCGATCAGGGTCAAATACCCCGTACGTCCGAAGGTGGACAGACGGAAGAAGTGGTGCAGCAGGTCCACGGTGGGGGTCACACCGACGCTGTGGCATCTAATGATGAAGCCAGCGATTATCCGATAAGCGGCAGGGACGAGCTGCGCAGGCACAATCCCGAGGGCCCTGAAGAGCTCCAAGTGGAAGCTATGCAAGGGGAAATTCAGCCCGGCTATCACCGAATCTAGGTGGACCACCACATAGCCGGGCAGATGGCGCATGGGATTCCGAAGACGCCGATCGTCGTAGGTCCTTGGTGGATAAAACCATTGACTGATCAGTCGCTTGTCAGCGTTCGTCAGGCGTTGAACTTGACGCCGGACGCATGAGAAGCTGAGGCTATAACGGGGAGGCCGGGGTGGCATTCCCCGCTCATAATATTCCAGGTCGTCACCGGAAGAACATCCATCGTCAAAGCGACTTTCGGAAGACATGACAACGAACGGTACCTTTGGGGTTCGAGATTTCCGATACGGTTTGAGAGAAGTCTAGAGAGAGAAGACAATTGTGCAGCGTAAGGAGAAATGTGAGTGGATCACTTGGGTCCTGAGTATTTATAGGCAACACCGCGGAATTGCCCCAACCGAAGCAGGACACGTGGCGCCTGGGTACTGGTACCTACCACGGTATTTAAGGCGTCTCGATTTTGTCGCCGCATAACCAACACAAAGACATCCGGGTCCGTGCCACGAACGTCCCTTGCGGAGGGCTCACCGGCTCGGAGGAATTTGAAGACATTCGCCTTCCCTTGCTTCCTTATTTCCCCGGCTGACCCTAGCGTCGGCGGCTGATGAGGGCACACGCATCAACTGACGACGTCCCTCTTGCAGTACACCAGTCTTTCATGTCACGCAATGTGGACGAACGTCGTCACCAAGCGCTGTTTCAGGGAAATACGCCCATATGTCCATACTCGAAACGTGTACTGACAAGGCAACTACCGACGAACATCTTCCCACTGTCAAGATACCGCGTGGGCGGTAAAGATGTATCGAGACGCCGGAAGGATTCCTTATACTACAAACAGTGGACACAGAAAGGATGAAGGAAAAATCACGTCCATTGGTGGTGGACGGAGGATGAACGTCGCCTTTCCACACTTCATGCCAGATGAACACGCAGAACAGACGAACGTCCCGCGCATGGTTTGAATGTTCATATCACGCGACGACGGGCGGACATCGTTATCAAGTGCTGGTGCTGAGAAATACGTTCCTATGTCTACACTTCGAGCATGCACCATAAACCGCCGACGAGCGTCGCTCCATTGACAGAACGCTTTGAGTACGTACGGAGGTTTGACTTCGGGACGCTTTTGCCTGGAAGCAAGTAGAGGACAGATACGAACGTCCTCTCGGACTCTGACCTTGCTACAAGGCATGTCGGGCCGCCGAAGGGGTTTCCATACAACGAAGGACAAAAGGAAGGAAAATAACAAGTGGAAATCATGAACATGGAACAATTATGGGCAAAAAGATGTATATTCTTCGGCTCTAATGGCCGGACATTACAAAAGTATGAATAAGGAAATACAACTACATTATACAAAGTAAGGGGATTCCGGTCGGCTGCCACCCTGATTCTGCTCCTCCTCCTCTTCCTCGGGCTCGGGGGACGGGGGTTCCGGAATTTCCCCTCTAGCCTTGGCTTCCTCTCGCCGTTGATCTCTCCCCAACTTCCCCAAGGCTTGGAGCAGCAGATCGTCGTCCGTGTTTGAAGCAAGCTCGAAGTCGGCCCCCTGCAGCCTTGAGAAGATGGGAAGGGTGGCCTTGACCCCCTCATTATAACCAGCGGCGAAGGAGCTGTCGCCGACCTCGTAGAGGAATTTATGCGACAGGGGGGAGCTCTCCAAGATCCGCACGCCGCTCGCCAAGCGCTGCCGAGGCGGGATCTTCGCCAGCGCTGCAGAAAATACATCGCCGAAGGCCCCGGCACAGTAGTCCCTGGCGGAGTCCATAAACTCCCCAGTGTTCCGATAGCCGGAGGTATCGACCAGCCACTCCGGACTGGCATCCCTTGCAGTAGGGTGCACCGGGACAAGCTTGAAGCCAGCTTTCTCAAGGCTGGCCAGCTGCTGGCGGGACTCTGCCCGCAGGGCGGCGATCTCCTTCTCCTTGGCAGCCGCCTCCGCCTCCGCTCGACGAGCGGCCTCCCGAGCCGCAGCAATGGCCGCGTCAGCTTTAGCCTTGGCCTCCTTCAGGTCGGCCTCCCGGGCAGCTTCAGCTTGGAGGACAAGGAGCCCAGACTGGATGACAGAAGAAAAGATAAGGATCAGGGGACGAACGCCAAGGAAAAAATATGTATACTCAGACCTAGCAAGGAGAAATTACCTGAAGAGCGGCTGCCAGGGCAGCGCTTGTCGCCTCAGACGACGAACGACGGGGCAGCTCGAGACCGGCCTTGAGGGCCATCTCCCTCCAAAGTTCTTCCGCCGGGCGGCTCAAAGGCAGGGACCCGGCATCTTCAAGCAGGGGGCCAGTGGAGCCTGCCTCGCGGCCCCGCTTCTGTTTCTTCTCGGGGACCTTCTCTGTCCCCTTCTGAGGAGCCGTCTTCGTAGGGACGACCGGCGGCGGCAGGGCGGCTTCGAGAGCAGGGGCCCCGGAACCCTGGGCCAGCATGGTGGCGATTAAATGCTGCTCACCCTCGGCAGTTCGCCGGGCAGCATCAGAGGCCGAGGAGTTGGACTCCGAGGCAGGGGCGTTTTTGGCTTTTGCAAGTGCAGCTTTGGCAGCGGCCGCCTTGGCCTTCCTTGTCTTCAGGCACTCGGCATGATTCATCTGGTCTCTATCGGGTGGTGAACCTGCAAGAAACAACCAAGGGTTAGAAGACGAGCGGGAAATAGAATAAGACACTCACCTCGAAGGACAGGACCGCCCGGTGCCCCGAGACGAGCGTCGAAGGGTAGAAAAAGTCCAGGGACACGGGCGGGTACCTATGCCTGCCCCAGAGAGTGCCTCGAAGGTCAGAAATCCGGCTATGGGACGGACGCCACCCTCCAACACCTTCTCCGCATCCAAAAGCAGATCGTCAGACGGCTCCGGTGACTCAATCTTTGGGGGATACCCATTCCACCGGAGAGGGAGGGGGGGGCCCGTCGTATCGAAGGAAGAAGAAGCGGTTCTTCCAGTCGTGGATGGACGAAGGGTAGTTCTTGAACAGCCGCCTCCCAGGACGTGCGGCCACACTCAGATACCCGTCGGCATTCTGGGGAGTGACGCGGTAGAAATAATGGAAGAGCTCCAGAGTGGCATCGACCCCCGCAAGTTTGCAGCGCACCAAGAAGGCCGATATGAATCTGTAAGAATTTGGCATGAACTGCGCCGGGGCCACCTGGAAGCAGTGGAAGAACTCCACATAGAATGCATGAAGTGGAAACCGCAGCCCGGCTTCAACGGAATCCAGGTGAAGCATGATCATCCCCGGACGTCTCCTCATCACATGCTCAGCACCTCTCACACTCCAGACGAACGGCGGAGGAAGGAAGGTACGGATTTTATTGAGGGCCACGCGGGAGAGGACTTGGTCATGGTCAAGTGCACTCCTGATCGGGCAGATGTGGCGCTCCATATCCGTGGGGATGCCCAGATCATACACCTCCACATCAGAACCGGATTCGGCTTCCTCTCCGGAATCATAATCAGCAGGACGCTCATTCAGGGGGACTGCATCAATAACATCTACTGCCCCGTCAGCACCCCCGTCCCCGGCGTCGCTCCCACTATCTTGAGACACATCATCCGGCTCTCCATCAGCCCGGATGGTCCCCACCGTCGTGGCCGAACCGGAGGTTCCAGAAACACTAGTTTTTCCCAGGGAACGTGCATTCGCATTTTCAGAAGAGGAGCCCGAGGAGGAACCCGACGAACTGGAATCAGAACTTGAGGAAATCTCCATCGAAGTCATCCCGACTAGAAATCAGAGTAAAGAAAAGAAGCAGAGGGGGGAAATTACCTTACAAAGGGGTTAGCCGAATTCAGGAGACTTGAAGGGCTGCGAAAAATCGAGAGCAAGAGAGCAGAAATTGGGAACCCTAATTCAGAGGGAAAAACCGGTATTTATAGGAGAAACACCGATGGGGAAACCAACGAGGGGCTGACACGTGGCGAGGAGCGTATTCCGGCCCACGCGCTGTGCGTGGGATGGGAACGTAATGATGACACTTCCTCGGGAAAATGCACCGCCGCAACATCAGCCGTCACCTCGTTTCCTGAACCGTCAACAGCTGTCAAGCACCATGACCACGAGCGTACGTTTCCACCAGATGCAATAAACACAAGTACCAAGATACGGACGTCTACCCCGGGGAGGTTCATACTTCCTTATGTCCTGCGCGTGCTCAGAACATCAGAAGTGGGGGACTTGTGTTGGGTTAAGGGCCCAAGCCGAGGTCCGGCCCACTAACCCATTTTGCCAGACGAACGTCCAGTGAGAACACTAGGCCAGCCCACAGGCCCATGTTCCTTGAGGATGGACGAACGTCTGGTGTTGGGGGACTCAGGCCCAGCAGCTCATCCCGACGAACGTCTATGCAGGGACAAGGAGCAGAACCACGGGCCACCAGGGATGGCGACGAACGTCCACAGAGCAAGCCTGTAGTCATCGGAGAAAACCCAGTCCACATGGTGAGTATCTATTAAGGCCAGGAGACGAACAGCCGATATCTCTCGAGGGTCACTTGGAGCAATCCAACTCACTTCCCGGGTGGACGAACGTCCCCACTGATCCGGCGGGAAACCTAGATTCTGGCGGGAAGTGCATTTAATGCTAAAGATTTGGTAGTTGGGACACCAGCGGTCCACAGGCTGCCACGTCACTACAGCCACCTGCCCATTGGCGGGTATAAATAGAAGCATTTATTCCATTGTAAAGGGTTGGCAACTTTCTATTCTTAGCATACTAGTTTCAGCATTCTTACTCGCAGCATTTCTAACTGCCCTGTAAGACGAACGGCCGACGTGCCTTTTTTAGCAAGTAGATTGTACTTAGGGGAGTTATTACGAAGTTAATAATACCTATTTACATTGCCTGCTATTACTCTTGTTTCCTGATCCATCTGATAGTTGTTGGGCTAGATATTCATACACTCACTCCACTCGAAACCTTTGGGCTTACGTGTTGGGTCCACGGGTTGAAGGAATAAACCTCAACAATATGTTTTAATAACAATATAACAAAAAAATATAACAAAATCGTCTTTAACAAATAATTAAATTCGATGGAAAGGAATAATTCAATAACAATAAAAAGTAAAAAAATATTTAGGAAACATTTAATCAATAATTTGAAAACAAAAGGATGTTACTGCAACTCAATTTGAAATCCTACTTCTAGCACAGGAAACAAAACTATTTCAAAACCGGTTATCAAAAAACTATTAATAAATTAATATACAATATTTATAACGGGCCGGGCCGGGTACCCGTTATTTTTTAATTTTGGAACCGGTCCGGTTCCTTAAAAAAAATTACCCGACCCTACCCAGACCGTTTTATGGAAACAAAAAAGGAACCGGCCCGTTTTGGACCCGAACCGCCATTACCCGGACCGGACCGCGGTTCCAAGACCCGTTTGCCCACCCCTAGCACCAACGTGCCACAGTTCTCTCAACTCTTCAATTAGTGGTTGCAAATACACATCTATCCCTTTTGTTGGATTCCTTGGGCCTGGAACCAATATACTTAAAATTAGAAACTGTTTTTTCATACACATACCTAGTGGCAAGTTGTATGGTGTAACGATTACAGGCCAACAAGAGTATTTCTATCCAAATGGTTGAAACCCATCTGTAGATAAACCAAGCCTAACATTTCTCGGATCTCCATCAAAATCAGAATGAATATTGTCAAACTAAATCCATGCTTTTGCATCCGACGGATGACGCATTACCCCTTCTTCTCTTTGGTGAACTTTATGCCACCTCATTTTCTCCGCTGTAGAATCGGATGCATAAAGTCTTTGTAGTCTAGGAGTAAGCGGGAAATACTCCATTCGTGCACCACATCAAAACTTACACTCCATTAGCTCACTGGCCCTTTTCCAGTACGTAGATCATGCACCCCTTTGGACAACAATCAACTTCACATTCCTAACAAAAATAGTTTCCTTTTTATTTTATTAAAATTTGGTATGGGCTTGTTTGGGATTTCAGTGGGGAAGAACCTGTTCACAAATTGAGCAATTCTATCTGTTGCAGCTTCAGATAAATTCATCTTAGTCTTTATGTTCAAAATTTCATTCATTATGAGTCATTGGACAACCATCAAAACATGGTTGACTAGTCATGTCCAGCATTTCGTACATTTTCTGTGCCACTGCACTAGGCTCATCATCATGCACATGAATACCATCTTCATTACATGTTGGAAGTTCATTCCTTACTGCATCCTCAAACATTGATTTGTACGGATCATACTGAACCTCAGATACATTGCCATGAGATGAGCTAGCATGATCCTGATAAACAAACCCATTTGAAGCGTATGTCTCCCCATGTGCTCCCCATACATAGTAATCTTCAATGAAACCTTTCTCAAATAGATGTTGCTTAACAATATCCCAACTCAACCATTTTTTGTTCTTACACTTTCTACAAGGACATGCTATCACACCATTGGAGTATAAATTCACTGCTCGTTGAATGAACTCGTTAACACCTTCCTTAAAATCTTCATTTAGAAATCCCCTTCTCTCAAGCCTTTCGTACATCCATGACCTAGCATTGCTCATGTTGAAATCTAAATATAAAAATTAATAAAACAAATTACATCTTATTTGAAGAAACTAATTAATTCAATATTTAAAATACTTATTTCTTTTTCATTCTTCAAAAACTTGCTATTATCAATATATGTGTTACAAATAAAAACATCTTTAAATTTTCTATTCTAAAATTAATATTTATGAATTTGAAATGCTTCATTTACAACGGAATAATAATAACTTTTCCATTTAAAATTAGAGAGTTAATATTTTAACATAATAAAAACTCTTTATTTTTAAATATCGAAGCTATAATTTACTTTTGGTGTTTTTTGAAATTTATTTTATCTATTTAAAGTAATAAGGGTAAATTTGCTCTTTTATACGAACATGAGGGGTTGTTTTGCATTTTTTAAAAGTTCAGGTATATACATGCACTTCAACAAATACTTCAGGAGTATATTTGTTCTCAAAAATAGAACAAGGGTATATTTGTTCTCACACCCGTATTACAGTGGTATATTTGTACCTTTTCCTTAAATTTAAATGTGTCTATTAGATTTATGCAATTGACAATAAAAATTCTAAGTAGAGTTGTTTCGGAGTTAGAGATGGACTTAAATCAAAGTAGAGCATATTACAGGGATGAAAAACAAAGAAAATATTTTGTAGACCTAAAACAAAATGTGTCATATTTGCAGGGACTAAAATCATATTTAAATCATAATTCTACTTTTATTTTAGGGAAAAGTACGGGAAAAAAGTACTTGTGGTTGGGCTCTTTTTAAGATAGGGTCGTGTATTTCATTTTTTATCGAAGTGGTTCATGTGTTTGAATTTCGATATCATAAGAGAGTCATGCCGTTAAAAATGCCCGAGAAAGACGGTTAATAGTAATACCGATTTTCAAAAGTGTTCAAAAAAATAAAAGAAAAGTACTTGAAGGTGCGACTGAACAAGACGGCCGCTAGGTCATCTATCTTTTTTGTTTCCAACAACCCTTATCACAAGAAAGTCCACTGGAAAAGTGATATTAGCGAAATCATTTTCAAAAAATAGTTCAAACAGATGCGAAAAATCCCACGGCGAAGGTGGTTTAGAAGTCATCTTGATGAGGCACGCCTTCCAGTATTTTTCTTTTAATTTTCCGGGCACTTTTGAAAATCGGAGTTATTATTAATCGTCTTTCTTAGACATTTTTAACGGTGTGACACTCTTGTGATAACGGAATTCAAACACATGAACCATTTTGATAAAAAAAATGAAACATATGACCCTATCTAAAAACAGGTTCAATCACAAGTATATTTTATTTGCTTTTCCCTTAACTTTACATTGTCATATTTAGTTTGGGAGAATGTAAGTCACAATGACTTGATCAGCCCAATGGTGTCAGATCTTGTACCCGTGCGCACCAGAGGTCCAATCCAGCACACATGAGTTGTAACCTCCACACAACCATTGCAGGTTTGATCCTTGCGATTGGTCAATGTTCTAACCCCAAGGTAGACTTCTCGTGGGTAGTTAAGGAGTGAATATGAGATTTGTATATTTTTAGAATCAAGGAATATAATGAAACAACGTGTATTTTTCATATTTTATACGTATTCGTTACCCAAACAAAAGTATACATATTCACCATCCGATATTCAGTGCATTATTCATGTTCAACCATTACAATTTTATTCCTTTAAAAAAAACCATTACAATTTTATCAACGCCTTTATAAAAAAATAAAACACTACATTAGTGTGTTGTTAAGTAAATACATAAATCTTACTTTTATACATACAGGGATAAATTAAAAGAAAAGCGTAACTAGTTATTCCACCCTATGTTTTTACACCCAAAATTTGAATATGACACATAATAAAAATAAAACATTACATCAGTGTGTGGTTAAGTAAATTACATATTCTTACACTTATACATACAGAGATAAAAAGAAAAGCTTAGCTAGTTATTGCACCCTATGTATTTGGCCAAATTACCAGATTGGTAAAAAAAGGGTTGCTGGACAGATTGGTAAAAAAACCATTTGAGACAAATTGGTTAAAAAAAAAGAAGTTCTAGTGATAAATTGGTCAACTTTTGTAGAGTGACAAACTTTTGATCCCCGACTTTAGAATTCCCGACATTTCATATTATAAGTATTGTGAAATTGACATTTGCAGTCTTTTTACTTTGATTTTGTCATCAAAAGTGGAGGTCTAAAAATGTCAACGACCGTGTTTGTTAATAGTGGTTGTTTGCTAGCTCATAGCCGGTTGAATCAATAGATTGATATTAGCGGATTCCGTTAGTTTTTTTTAACTAACCGCTTTCATTAGCGTTTTGAAATACAATGTAAATAACATAAAATTTGCAATTAGCTTTTCAAACGTAAAATGACTGTTAAAAAATGAATTTAAAAGTTTATATATTTAAATAAATTTTAATTCTTTTTATTTTTAATAAGTCTTGGAAAAAGTTTTAAAAAATATGTTTACGTTTATTTTAAATAATTAATAACACTATCATTTTTAAGATATGTATATTGATGCGAGTACACACATATAAATTCATATATTTTTAGTATTAGTATTTTAAATATGACTATTTATTAGTTTTTTAAATCTACTCCATTTAAAAAATCTACTCCATATGACTATTTATTAGTTGTAATTCTCCCTATTTCTGGTGTCGTTTGGGTAACAGCGAGTTACACCAAAACGCCGTTTTCTATCAACAGTAAACGCTGCTAAATGTAGCGTTTTGCCCACTGATCTGCTGAAATACAAACAGGCCCACTGTATGAATGAAAAGGACCAAAAATAGGTAGTCAAAGCTACCGCCAAATATTGCCTTGTATGAGAACGGACTTTAACAATTGGTATGTGAGCCGTTTTCCCTGTTGGGATCCCTCCTTAATTGGAGAGGTTCTAGAAAATTCTAGAGCTTTCTAGATAAGTATAGAATTTTCTAGAACGTTCCGGAGAATCCTAGAGAAGTCTAGAACTCTCTAGAAGCTTGTGGAACAGTGTAGATTCCTCTAGAATATTCTAGAGATGTGTGGAAACTTCCGGAAGCCTATGGAAGAGTATGGAAGGATATGGAAGAGAGTGGAAGAGTATGGAGACTCCTAGAGTATGTGGAGCATTCTAGAGAATCAATCCCCACCATTCATTGTGAAGGTGGAGTAGTATAAATAGGGGTAGGGAGATTCATTCCTAACCATCCTAGCAAGAGAGAATCCACTTCTTAGAGTGAGAAAGTTAGAGAGTCTCTTTGAGAGAGAAGAGAGATAGCTTGGGAAGTTCATATCCTCAAGCTTGAGTGAGCCACCATCGAGTGAGACAATTTTGTAACATCCTTGTAAATCCTACTATTCTTTTGTATAGTGGAAGAATCTCCATATTGGAGAATTTAAATCGTGTGCTCCTATCGCTACCTAATTTCCTAAGTGCCTATCTTAACTTCACGAAGCGGGAAAGTCCGGAGTATTTTTTTTCAACAGTGGTATCAGAGCCAGGTTCACCTGAGATCGTCATTAGCTCGTGCAGTTCAAGATGGAGGATAAAGTCGCTCATGATGGAGACATGTTCAAGCTCTGATACCACAACAGTCGATGCTTTGAGCTACTATCTTCATCTTTACCACGGGAGAGAATATTTCCTCAAAGTCGATGCCTTTTTCTTGACCGAATCCTTTGACCACCAACCGAGCTTTGTAGCGAGGCTTTGAGCTAATATCTTCAGTCTTGATTCAAAGCAAAGTCCAACAAATGAGAAAGAAATGGAGGAAATGAAGAAGATTTCATCCTCATCGGTAGTAGGCAGTCTCATGTATGCAATGATATGCACAAGACCAGATATCGCCTATGCAGCTGGAGTCGTCAGCCGCTTCTTGGCCAACCCTGGGAATGAACATTGGGTAGCGGTCAAATGGATCCTCCGATATTTACGAGGAACTTCCAAAAGATGCTTATGCTTTGGAAAAGGAAAACCTGTGTTAGAAGGATACACAGATGCAGACTTGGCCGGTGATATTGATTCAAGGAAATCAACATCGGGTTACCTAACTACTTTTGTAGGGGGAGCTGTTTCCTGGCAATCAAAGCTGCAAAAGTGTGTTGCATTATCCACCACAGAGGCAGAGTACATCGCAGCTACTGAAGCTTGCAAGGAGATGTTGTGGATGAAGAACATTTTGCTCGAGCTGGGAATAGATCAAGAAAGGTACGTGTTGAAGTGTGATAATCAAAGCGCAATTTACTTGGCGAAAAACTCAACATTTCATTCCCGCACAAAGCACATTGACACAAGGTATCACTGGATCCGAGAAGTCCTCGAGAAAAAGAAATTGCATCTTGACAAAGTTCACACTGACGAGAACTGGTGAGACATGATGACCAAGGTAATACCGACAAAGAAGTTCGAAGATTGCTGTCAAGGTGCAGGTTTGCTACTACCCCCCAATTAAGTTGTGAGGGGGAGATTTGTTGGGATCCCTCCTTAGTTGGAGAGGTTCTAGAAAATTCTAGAGTTTTCTAGATAAGTATAGAATTTTCTAGAACTTTCCGGAGAATTCTAGATTAGTTTTCAACATACAAAGTAATGTAAGTCTTTCATCAAAGTCTTAATTAATATATAAACTAAACGAATAAAAATTATATTAAAAAATAAAAAATAAAACCAGAGAATTACTTGTGAAATTGAAATTTCAAATTTGGAAGATATTTTTGAGAAAATTAGGAGAGTGTTGATTGCTGAGCAAAAAAAACGAATTAAAGTCCAAAGATGAAACCTTGAAATTAGGCCTCCCTAACGGGAAATGATGTCAGACCGGGGCCATTTGAGGCCCTTCCCGATAGAATTTCATGAAAATTTTTAAATATATTCTTCATGAAATCTATAATATCTCCACAAAGTTTCAGATTAAAATTCAACCTGAAAGTCAGTTAAATAAATTATTGAAAGATAGTGCGCATTATTTATATACACAAAGCGCAGTGTGTTTCAATATTTTATTTAACTGACTTCCCGGTTGATTTTTAAACTAAAATGTTGTGAATGTAATTTACACTTGATGAAAAATACTCTAAAAAAGTTTCATAAAAAAATTCTTCCATAAAGCCCCCCAAATGACCTCGGTCTGATATGAATTTATTGTCCTCTATATATTTATCCATTTATTTATAATTATGGGCCCCTGTAAATGTTGGGCCCGGGGCACAAGCCCGGCCTGCCCTTGTCTAGGGCCGGTTCTGACAGGCTCCATGCCATGGAGCAATCGTTCCAGCGAACCCTTAAAGAATCACTGGACCGGGAGCGATAGCTGGTATCAGACAATCGTGAAAGTGAATCAAATGCGCCTAGAAGAGACCGGGGATTCGAAAATCAACATCACTCAGGGCATCGAGGAGAGGCAGACAACCCATTTCCTACTTTCATCTCCATATCTGTCATGTGAAATTCGAATTTCTAAAATTTCAGGGAGGTGACACAACGGAGTGAGTGAGCAAGGCAAAACAACACTTTGCCTATCGTGTGAACAGATAGTCAGCTTCGCTTCTTATCACTTGACGGACGAAGCGAACGGGTGGTGGCAAGCCATCACCAAGGCATATGGGATCGACCCATACAAGATTCCATGGGAAACATTTGAAATGGAGCTATGGACCGGGTTCAATTTGGGCCTATCGATGGAGAGAACTTTGACGAACCCCTTTCTCACATCCACCAAAAGGGACCCCCGATGGAGTACCAGAGGGAGTTTTAGTGCATACAGAACAAGGTGGAAGGGTAGCCAGAAAAAGCTTAGCAAGGGCATATATGGGCGGCCTTAACACCTTCATCTCAAACGTCATTTGTTTCTTCAAACCCAATACGTTGATAGAAATTATTAATCTCACAAAGCTACACGATGATCAGTTGCAGAAAGAGAAAAGGTGGATAAGAGTAGTGCCCACAAAAAAAAAGTGTCTAACTGTCGATTGTATTGTAATTGGCACAAAAACTTCTTGGGACTATACCGGTGCACACCGCTAACAATATGAGTGTTTACTGTATCAGCAGTTTAGCACATACCGGAGTACTATATTAGGGAGTGTTTGCAATTGCTTCAATTTTAAAAAAGTGTTTTTTTAAAGTGATTTTGGTAAAAGTGATTAATAGGAAAAGTTGGTAGTGTTTGAGAAAAAAGTGATTCTGAAAAAGTAAAAGTGGTTCGGTCCGGGTACCCGTTATTTTTTAATTTTGGAACCGGTCCGGTTCCTTAAAAAAAATTACCCGACCCTACCCGGACCATTTTATGGAAACAAAAAATGGAACCGGCCCGTTTTGGACCCGAACCGCCATTACCCGGACCGAACCGCGGTTCCAAGACCCGTTTGCCCACCCCTAGTCCTGACATAACCAACAAACATTAGCGGCGGCAGTAACATTCTCTTCCGGTTTGCATTCTTATTTATAAATTAATTAAAAGACATTATCCTAAATAAGACTAAAACATGGTTAAAACTCCAAAATAGGACTTGAAGTTTTAAATTGCCTAAATGGGACTCCAGATTACACTTTTGCCCTTCTGCAATTAAAACCCAACTTCTCGCTTCTCAATTCCGCTGTAATTCATCGATGGTTCTGCCTTCTTCTGCAATTCGTCGGTGCGATAGAATTCATCGCTGCAGCTCCCCACATCCCTTCCTCCCAAGGACAGCAGCTTTGCCAACGGCTTGGCCACGCACCGCAGCTCCGCTGTCGACCATGGTATCCTCCTCCTCTATTCTTTTTCTTCTTCTTCTTCTTCTTCCTCTTCCTCTTTCTCTTCTTCTTTCTCTAAGGAAGTTAAATAATTAGTGAAAATTTGTGCATATACAAATATACAATGACACTTTAAAAGGCTACACCACCCCTAATATCATGTATTCTACTCAAGCCTAAAAACTTTTTCGTTTAGGGATGTTTCATCACTTTTGGATTTGAATTTTCTGGTCCTCTGTTTTCTTCTCCTTTCTGTATATTTTTTTTTGGATTTGAATTTTATTTATTAATTTGGATTTTTGGATTTGAATGGTATTTATTCAGTAAAATGTCACTTGTATAATATGAGAATGTCAAAATTATTGGTTATTTGAAAAAATAAATGTCACTTTTGTGGCACTACATTTACCAGGACGACAATCTGAAAATGTCACTTTTGTTTCAAAAAAGCCATGAAAGTGACATTATTACTCTGGAAATGTCATTTTCTTCTTTAAATTTGTCACCTTAGCAAATGCCTTTAAATGACATAAAAGTGACAAAGGATCTGCCCTCCAGTGACTTTGTGCAGACCTCCATGAGGAGTGCCACTTTATATGCGAGAATGCCATAAAATGCCTTGAAAATGCATTTTCTTATGGTCACATGACATTTTCAGATTGTCATCTTGATAAATATACTGTCACAAACATGACAGTTCTTTCAAATAACCAATAATTTTGATATTCTCATGTTATAAAAGTGGCATTTTTGCAAATAATCAAAATTAACAAATTAATAAAAAAAAATCAGATTCGAATGTTATAGTTGATTAGTAATTTGTTGAAACTCTGCTCCTAATTTCATGTTTTTATATCCCAATTTAAGCTTGAATCTTAAAAGTTCACAAATTAGAAGAAAATAAAAAAACAGATAAAAAAAGAGGAGGAGGAGGAGGAGGAGGGGGGGGGGGAGGAGGAGGAGGAGGGGGGGGGGGGGGGAGGAGGAGGAGGGGGGGGGAGGGGGAGGAGGAGATTACCTGGGAAATTACAGAAGAGATGCCCGACTATGGAACTTTTTCGACGTGAATAGAGGATTGCGGCCATGGAGGTTCTAGCGTGAGTGATTAATGCAGCTATGGAGATTCAATTTTGGCGTCCATGGGAGGAAGGATCGCTGCGTGTCTGGAGCAATAACGATGGAGGTTGTTGTGCGTCACTGTGTGCATCGCTCTTTTAATTAAGGGTAGTTTTGTCTAATTACCTCTTTTTAGTCCTATTTTTGTGAAATAAAACAGAGCAGTCCTAGTTTTGCAATTCTACCTTATTTTAATCCTATTTAGGTAAATCTCTCATTAATTAACTAATGCTTGATAACCTACAAGGGGCTGTTTGATCTTTCGCATTTTAAAAGATCAAAACCAAACATAAAAGGGGGGATTTACTTTAAGTCAGCTTCAGTCGTATAATGTTTCTCATAATGACCCTCCCCAAAAAAAACTTACAATGAGGGTTATTTTACACTTATTCTACGAAAAGTGTATACCGTGGGGTCATTTTGAGATATGAAAGTGTCACAAAAATGATGGTAGAAATTTCCCAAAGTGTTATTCTTTCCTTGAACAGCTTTAATCCTTTCCCTACTATTTCCCAGAATTAAACAAGACTATGACAGCCAAAACCACAAAATAACAACTTCCTTAGCTTAATGAGGCATAAGGAAAGGCGACGATGTACATACCACCAGGGGTGGAGACAGGGAGGGGCTGGAGGGGGCCACGGCCCCTGCAAGGAAAAAAATTCTTAAGTATATATTATATATAAATACTTTTAACCTATAGAAAATATGTTGATATTTTAAATTTTGGCCCCTGGATTGTAAAATTTTTAAGGTCTAGCCCCCTTAACCATAGATTTCTGGCTCCGCCACTGCATACCACAACAAAGTTATAATAGCTGAAAGGGAGGCCATCTGTATACAGCTTTTTCTCTTTTATAACTGGAAGTGCTTCGTACATGAGCCACACTACAGCACAACATAATGTAAACTCGTTTAGAACAATGAAATGGATTGTCAACATAATTAGCATATTTATACACAGGTCTAAATTTCTAAAAGCTCAATTAGCACTTACTTTCACCCGGAGCAATTCCAATGGGATACAGTACGATAAAAGCAGTGTACCTATCCCAAAAGGAAAAAGAAGTTGTGGTGACAAATCAACACTCCTATTGTTCTAATGTATGAAGAGGGCATTTGGTAGACAAAAGAATCTATGATGCTTGTGGCAGAGAATAAATAAGTGGCTTTTGAATTACTTATTTGGCTGAAATGGGGGTTTACCAAATGTTTTATTGTTCAGAAAAATGAAAAATTCAACCATATCAGCCAAATAATCCTACCGAATGGGCTCTAGATGATCAAACCTGATGAAAGTGACCCAATACGGTGGCGTGCTAATGCAATTCAAGGCATAATGTGAATATCTTATAACCTGCATCAGACAACCGCAAAATAGGCATAGTAGAACAATAAATTAGAGATCAATATGATTGTGTAAGAGAGTAAGGGACTTACTTCAGATAAGCTCCAAGCTAAAAAAGTTATGAAAACTGCTGGCAGTTCTTGGACCTAAAGCAAGAAACAGGCGTGGAACTAATAAGTGGAGAAATATATCAACAAATAAATCATACAGCATATATAAACTATATGCAAAAAGATTATACCATCATGGATACATGGATTGATAAAGGTATTGAGAAGTGATTATATAAAAGCTAACTGAAAACCTCATTGATGGAGTGAACGAGAGCTAGTAGGAATTGAATTCTTCCACCCCATTGCATCAATGGTAGTAGAACCCCACTAGGAACAATCCCTTCAACCTCAAACACAAATTATTAAATATAACCTGGGTCACATTTGTGTTAATTCAGCGAACACCATTTTGCCTTGTACTCCGTATTATACTTCAGATTTCTATTTTAAAGAGTCAACAAAGATACCAGGAACAATTCAAGACCTTATATAGTGGCAACTATCTTTTTATTTTGTGACTTGATTCAAGTTAACCTGAAGATAGGTTTACTAATAATTTCAAGGATCTAAACGATGAAACTCATCAACTCACCACCCCCAACTATTGAAACTATGACGTCATTAAGACTAAAGTTTGACTCTTTTAAGTTTGTAATTACTCTATGTTAATCTCGAACGAAAAATTAAAACGGATAACAAATACGAGTAAATTTTAATAATTTTTTAATGATGTACAAATCTCAATGAGTGATTTTTTCAAATCTTGTATTGATAGTTTTAAGAAATCCTTCCCAATTCCGGTCCTGAGAACTGAAAGCTAGAAACTGAGAAAGCATGACCAGAATATACCTAAAGCGCCATGTACGACTTCCAGGAATGCCAGTCTTTGCAGAAAACCTACGAAGAACAACATGAATCATGAATATAATCCAATAGAATGACATATACTATCTAGGTACCACATGGGGGAAATGAAAAATAGGGATTTACATATAAGCTCTCCAGCAGAAGCGTAGGCCCCATTGAAAGACTTTGTGGAAGCTAATCTGTTGGAGATTCTCCAAAGTGAAACTGCCCTGCATATATAAATATGTATAGATTTAGCTCAAAATGTTGATGAACTGTGAAGGTCCAGAAAGAGAGGGGCAGAAAGCAGGACTATTACCATCCAATGGCCTGAATGGAATTATAGAGGAAGAGGTAGCTACTGCGTACTTGAGCGGACATTTGCTCCGGCGTGGATGGTATTGGAAGAAACAGCAGAACGATGGGTTTGTATGGCAGCCGCCTCAAATCTGATGTTTTGGATTCAACGGCTGATAATTGAGATGAGTCGCGTCTTGCTCCGTAATTTTCTGTGCCTTCAGAGTAGTTCGACGGCTGAGTAAAGTGAGAATGGTGATGGGTAGTTGAGCATTTGTTGTGCCGCGGGAGTAAGTTGTTAAACAACCTAGCTTTTATGGAATTCGAACCTAAGGAGCAGATCCTAATGAGCTTTCTTAATCGTCCCGAGCTCGAATATAATTTATATATAATCAAAATTTAAAGGTGAAATTCATACTAATAATCTATACTTTGAGCTGTTCTACAATAATAATCCATACTCAAGAAATTTTATAAATAATACATACTCGTGAACCCATTCACATAAATAGATAAATGAAACGGAAGTAATAATTCCGTTTGATATTCTCTCATCCCATGAACCCATTCTACTATTTCTCTGCTTCTACATGTATGCCGTATTACCCATCTTCCTCACCAGTCATACTCCTTTTTTTTCAATTTTTCCATATCAACCAAATACTTAATTCATTTGATATCATTTTCCAATTATTTCAGCAATTCACTCCCTATTTTAATGATTTAACATATGGATTTGATTAGCCGAACTGTTGTCTTTACATATGGCAGTAGGCTCGTATTCCACTATTCCTCTTCTTCTCTTTAACCTTTCTCATGTGGTCGTACTCATCTTCTCTTTTGTGGATATTAAATTGTATGATTGGAAAAAATCCCTAATTTTAAAGGTGAAGAACATCTAAATACCAGTTCCCAAAACTAAAATTGAAGCCCCAATATCCTCAATCAAATTTTTGATGTTCGTGGAAAAGTAAAAAAAAATAGGTGGAGTAAAAAAACTCAACAAATTGAAGATAGAAAAGTAAAAAAAAATAGGTGGAGTAAAGCACAAAATCAAGCGGTCATGGAAGATGGATAAAATTTGTTGAAAGAGGGAAAAAAGTTATAGTGAGTGGCTGGGATGAGTATACACAGAAAGAAGAAAGGTAAGGCCGTAAGGGGGTGTGCACTATGATGAAGGAATATCAAACGACCGTTACCTCCGTTTGATTTAATGTGTTTATGTGAACCCATTTACAAGTTTGGATTATTCCTATGAATTTCTTGGGTAGGGAGTATTAGCGTAGAAACCTTAAAAGTACATATTATTGGTATGAATTTCACCAAATTTAAATATACTTAGTATGATTTTATGAGTTTAAACATTGTTTACTAACGAACCTATCGAGCGCTCGGTTCGAACATCGAACGCCTATCGAGCCGAACACGAGCCCCATTTGTAAAGCTCGTCGAGCTTCGAGCTCGAACTCGAACACCATTAATTCCTTATCGAGCCGAACTCGAGCTTTAGGTGTTCGGGCTCGGCTCGGCTCGTTAACCGCCCTAAGCGGGAGTAGCGGATGGCGAGAATAGTACTCCCACACTTCAAAGTTCAAACAAGACTTAAAAAAATGCAACTTTTGTCAAGTAACCAAAAACAAGTTGAAAGATACTACGTAAATATTTAGAGATAAGGCTCAAATTGGATATTATGGTTTCATCAGAATATGATATTGAATACTAAGGTTTCAAATGAATCAAATTGGACACTATGATTACATATGTATATCATATTAGACACTAAGGTTTCATAATTCATAGTTTTTGGACACTCGCTTATGATTTTGTTCTTTATTTAATAAAAATCGTTAGTCTTATACAGTATTTCCTTTTCTGAAAATAAACTAATTTAATTACCTTTATAATTTTGGAATATTTAATTTGAAGTTTGAGAATGTATTATTTGATATTAATTAATAACTTCTTATACTTAACAATTTAAAAATATATTTAGGACTTTCATTCATATGATTTTTATGGAATTTCAAGAAATATCGATTTGTTAAATTGATTTAACAGTATTAAAGAATTCAATGACATTATAATAGATTTCTTTTTAACTAGAACATCTAATTATATATTCTAAATCTAAATACAGGAATTAAGTTATTTTTCTTTTTTAGGTAGATAAAATAAAGGGAAAAAGGAATACTTATAGTTACCAAAGGTGAAAATCTTTAGTGGGTGTTCGAAAATGATCAGAAAAATGTTAAATTTGATTCATTTGAAACTTTAGTGTCCAATAGGAGATACAAAAGTAATCATAGTGTCCAATTTGGTCCATTTGAAACCTTAGCGTCCAATATGAGATGCTCATATAACTATAGTCGTGTCCAATTTGACCCTTATCCCAATTATGTACTATTGAGTATAAGAAGTAAAACATTAATTTCAATGTAAACAATTAAAAAAGGTGTCTAATTTTTTAATTACCTTACGTAAATAATGAAAATGTTTTGTTTTTAATATCAAGACTATAAAAATAATATATGTAATTGTACAATGATTTTTTTGTTTCAATAGGAGTGGTTTATTTTGCGATTTAAAACGTGTTACGAAAAATGTAACTCGCGTTGATGAAAAATGTAACTCGCGTGTAAAATGTAATTTGCTAAGGCTAGTCCAAATGTAACACATAATTTTTTTGAAAAGCAAATAACTAAATTATTATTAAAAGATGGCAAAGATATAAGAGAATGAATAGTCTAAGGCTACAATGGGATGAGCCATAGAACGGAAAAGATCCAATGAATCCTTTTAGATCCTTAACCCCCAATAATGTATTCTAGTCTAACAATCTTGTTCTTCTTGTTACTCGATAGAGAAAATTAAATTACAACTAAAAGACCTGCCTTCACCAGCCACCGGAAAGGGGGAATTAGTTTCACCCGCAACCAACAAAGGAAACTCAATTAAGAAGAAATGGTTCGGATCATTAGTTTGACCAGCCACAAAAAAGGAGATCCAATTGAGTGCTAGCTTCTTCTTCGAGTGAGGCAGTTGTTCAGAAGGAGGGCGGGTAATTGAAGTTTCAGAAGAACTAGGTTGAATCTGTCTCGTCAACCATGAATTATGATCCACTCGGTCAGTTGCACTGACGATGAAGACATAGTCTCTAGACATTGCTAGGAGAAGAACAAAACACACGTTCACATGAAGCGGGCATAACTCTTAGCCAAAGAAGATACCGAACAAAAACCAGAACACTAAAAGATATAAATAAAAAAGAGAGACAACATAGCAAAACCTTTGATTCATTAATAATGTCCAGAGAACATCACAATCGTCAAAGCTTTGTCAATCTGAGAGAAGAAGCCATAAGAGTAGGTCGTCAACGAGCTCGCCCGCCTAGGGATTCCCTAGGGTCGGCTCATGTTGAGTGTCGTGACTTCCCCAATTATCTGAACTCCTAATAATGGTTCTAAGGAGTATGTAGTTAATGTAACTCGTAAATATGAAAATGTAATTCACACACATGAAGATGTAAATCGTGCATAAGAAGATGTAACTCGCGCACATGAAGATGTTAGTCGCGCAAAAAAAATGTAACATGTAACTCCAAGAATCGTCTATAAATGTAACTCACACATGTGCAAATGCAAATGGCACATATGAAAATGCAATCTCATGTTTTATCAAATGTCAATCGAAATAAACATACTCAATGCTTTAAAACCCCACTAAAAACATATCAAAGAGATAAAAATATATTATAGAAAAAAGTACATACATATGAAAAAGTATATTACAAAAAAGTGTGTGAACATAAAAAATATTACATAAAAAATGTGTATGAGTTTGAAATGCAAAATACTTATGTCATTGAGATCAATAAATTTTTTGTTATGAATTGGTAAAAGAATAAAAATAGATTGAGTTGTAATTTAAGTTGAAGATAAATTAAAGAAAGAAAAAATTGTAATTACATTTGTAGTACTTCGATGGAGAAAGAGAATAGAATTGAAGAAAAGAAAAATAAAGAGAAAGAAGCCAGTGAATGGAGAGACTGAGTTGCGTAATAGTTGGATCGTTACACCGTGTATACAAATTAATGATCTCACAATATAATTTGTCATGCTCATTAATGCTTGGTACACTTTATTTATGTTTACTTAACATTTTATTGTAAGACGTGCCCACAATTGCTAGTATTATTATATCAATCTTTAATTTTTGCTCTCATTTTAGTAACTCTTTTTATGTCCTTCATCACATATAATTGTGTCAAATTTGACCAGAACGATGAAGAACAAAGCAAAAATTGTGTAATTGATATTTGTGTAGAGTGGTAGAAATAGTAAGAACTATAAATTTATAGATTAAAAAGGAAACTGAAAATGTATTTGAAACAACAGAAAGGATATATGAGAAAATTATAAAGAAATGGTGCCAAATAGGACCTTATTTTAAGATGTTTAACTCCTAAATAGGACCTAATTTTAAGATGTTTCCAAAATTGACCCTGTTTCTAAATCTAATACACAAGCTTCTGTTTTTCGTTATTTTCTTTCTCGTCTTCCTCGACATTCATTATTGCCGACTTGAGCTACGTTCGCATTCAGCTTCGCCGTCTTCATCTTTACCTTCAGCTAATATCTGAATCATCTTTTACCTTCACCTGCTGCGATATTCACCTACCATCGATCAACTGCTAATGTCTATCACTCACCTGTGATTTGCGACGATCATTGTTTTACAGTTGGATTATTGTTTGAGCAGTTCAAGTTGTAATCGTGTTTAATGTCAGATAATTGTATTATATTTCATGTTCTTAAATTGTACGATCATTGTGTATTAGAATTGATGACATTGTTGTTTACTTGTTGATTATTAATCGTATTCATTCTATTTTGATTATATTTTGATTTGTTTTCTATCTCTACCTTTTTTCTGCCTTCTTTTCATGTTTCTGATTACATACACTTTACTCTTCTGAATGTTATGTGTTGTGACATTGTTTATAATTCATGTCATTATTCTAAACTGATGTCATTTGTTATAAGTCCAGGTGTCACATACATCGATAGTAATATTCTTGTCACGGTTAACGTTGATGGCTTCTAGAATTATGAAAATGTGTTTCATAATAAACAAACTATTGTTATTAGAATTACTAACATTGT
Source organism: Cuscuta epithymum (assembly GCA_945859915.1). Lineage (NCBI taxonomy): Eukaryota > Viridiplantae > Streptophyta > Magnoliopsida > Solanales > Convolvulaceae > Cuscuta > Cuscuta epithymum. The sequence goes on from CAMAPF010001052.1 coordinate 458,816, forward strand.
TGTTTACTTGTTGATTATTAATCGTTTTCATTCTATTTTGATTATATTTTGACTGTTTAAATTTTTTTCAGTCTCTACCTTACCCACAGAGGCATCGAGCCCAACCTAGAGAAAGTCAACGTGATCCTGGAGATGGAATCCCCCCAAAACGTAAAGGAAGTCCAAATCCTAACTGCGAAGCTGGCATCCCTGGAAAGATGTCTATCCACGTCAACTGAAAAATCTTTGTCAGTTTTCAAATCTTGAAGAAGAGCAACGAGTTCAAATGGTCTCAGGAATGCCAAACTGCCTTTGAAGATCTCAAGAAGTATTTACTGTCAGAGCTCCTACTCAGTAAACCTAAGGCAGGTGAGACACTTATCCTCTATTTAGGAGTGTCACAAAGTGCAGTCAACTCTGTTTTAGTGCGCAAGGAAGGAACCGTACAGAAGCTGGTCTACTATACAAGCAAGGTTCTTCATGGCGCTGAGCTTAGATACCCAGCCCTGGAGAAGACTGCACTGATAGTATATGTAGTGGCCAAAAAACTTGCTCATTACTTCCAAGCTCCCCCAATTAAGGTATTGTCAGACCTGGGGGTGGGTACTCTGTTCAAGACGGCCAAGACTGTGCGAGTAGTGAAATGGTCTTTGCTAATCAGTCAGTACCAAGTACGTTTCCAACCTAGAACATTAATCAAAGGTCGGGCTTTAGCAGATTTCGTAGTGGAATGCATAACACGAGATATAGCTGAAAAAATGCGCTGAGATGAAGAGGATTGGTGGAATCTGATGACTGATGGTTCATCATCAGGGTCCAAAGGTCGCGGAGGAGGGGTGGTCCTCATCACCCCTAAAGGTTTCAAAACACATTATGCCCTCATGTACTTATTCCCTCTATCAAACAACGAAGTAGAGTATGAGGCCTTGCTTTCCGGCCTCAGAATAGCAAGTCACTTCAAAGAACAGAAGCTGAGGGTCAAAAGCGATTCTAAGCTGGTAATCAAACAGCTTAGGGGGAATATGAAGCCAAAGAAGCCGAATGCAAAGGTACATCGACGCAGCCCCAGAGCTCATAAAAAATTTTGATGAATCTGATCTGGTATGTGTTCCACGAGCACAGAACGGGGAGGCAGATATCTTGTCAAAGCTAATGACGTATGCGCCTGAACATCTCACTCGCATAGCTCGGATAAAGGAGTTAAGCAAGCCAAGTATCGAAGTAACCAAAGATCAGGAGATTTTGCCCATTAGACTTGCTCAAAGATACTGGATTGATGATCTAGTAGAGTACAAGGAAGATGCAACACTACCATCAAATGAAGAAAAGGCAAGGGTGATCTGGAGATGAGCTCCAAGCTATGTGATCCAGGACGGGAAGCTTTACAAACGAAACTAAAATGGTGTGCTTTTAAAATACCTAAGGCCAGAACAGGCCCTTCAAGTGGTAAAAGAATTGCACGCTAGGATATGCTCTTCACACCAAGGCGTGTTTACTTTAAGCAGAAATGTAATCTTGCAAAGAGATTTCTGACCAACCATTGTGAAGGACTGCGCCGATTTCCCACGAAAATGTGAGGTCTGCCAGAAGTTCCAAATAAGCCCTGGGAGACCCGCCACCCTCTATACCCCTATAAGCACCGTGATCCCGTTCTCGAGTGGGGAATCAATCTTGTGGGACCCCTTCCGTAAGGCTCAGGAGGTCAAAAATTCATTATAGCTGCAATTGATTACTTTACCAAGTGGGTAGAGGCCGAACCAATGACCACTATCACTACTGAGCAATGCAAGAAGTGTGTGTGGAGAAACATATTCTGCCGGTTTGGAGTTCCTATACAAATTATAACGGATAATGGAAAACAGTTCGATTCCGATCCCTTCAAAGATTTTTGTGGGCAATGAGAGTTGAGGCTAACAGAGCATTTGTTGCTTATCCCCAATGCAATGGGCAGGTGGAAAATACAAATACGACAATTGTTGATGGCCTCAAGAAGAGGCTAGAGTCCATGGGAACGACCTGGGTGGATGAACTAAACAACATACTCTAGGCATATCGGACAACCCCACAAAAAGCCACTGGTGAGATCTCTTTCGCTTTGACTTATGGTTTTGAGGCTCGGGCACCATTCGAAGTAATAGTGCCAAACATGAGGGTGGAAGACCAGGACCCATAAAATATTGAAGATATGCTAAGAGTCGAGCTCCACTTAATTGAAGAAAGGAGGGGTTGAGCCTTCATCAGGTCTGAAAACTATAGGCGACATGTGAAAGAATATCATGATGCCAAGGTTTGACCAAGACTGTTTGGCATTGGGGAATTGGTCCTAAGAAGAAGATCTGCCAGCAAAACCTCTAGATGAAGGAAAATTTGCCAAGAATTGGGAAGGCCCCACAAAATCAAGGGGATAGTTGGCCCCGGGACTTACAAATTGTGTACTCTTAATGGAAAGATGGTAGACAGGGTATGGAACTCTGAGCACTTGTTGAAATTCAACCAGTAAGTATGTATTCTTTTTTGGAATATGTCTTAATAAAGTTTTGTTTTATTCACAAATATCCTTTTCACTTGAATGAACTTGCGAAGGTTTCTTAACCAACCAGACTGGAAAAAAGGGAAAGGTCATGCCTAACTAGTACTCGCAAAAAAAAAAAAAAAAAGACATACAATTCCGGACTCATCTAAATTCTAGAAGCTCAACTTAATCTTACTAAAGATAAGAGCAAGAATAAACAACCTTTCTCAAGGTTAAATAACCTTTATAAACAAAAGAAGATTTCCTTTAAATAGGAAAAGACAACCTTATTCAAGGTTAAGATTGATTTTACAAGGCTAAAGATGAACTAAGGGAATGAACTTTGCACCGAAGAAGCTTATAAAGCTTCACCAATTAAGAGGCTCATCACAAGTTCAAAGTAACCTAGATGAAAAGCCCACCTAATTTGGCTCAATCATTAAGAGCCTAAGGGTTAGACAATTGGTAAAGTCTTCCTTAAAACAGGAGAGATGACCTTGCCAGGAAATTCATAGTACAAGAGTGACATTCATGTAATTTCCATGTTTATGTTTGTGGTTTTAATTCGTTTAGATTGATTGTTACGTTGGAAATTACACACTTTTGGTGTAATAGTTTAGTTTTTAAAATGTTTTTAAATTGTTTAGATTAGGTTTATTCTGAGCTCAAACAGGTCCAAGATCACTCTAGGGACCATTGGTGAACATCACAAGTGGAAGGAAGGTGCAAAAGTTCCAAGAAGAAATGAAGATCCTGATTTTTGGTATTGTACTCGGTCGAGTATGCCCTATACTCGATCGGGTAAGTCGCTGAAAAATCAAATCGGATCAACCCGGGAACAAGGCAACATGCAGGGGAGATTTTGACCACGATCGAGTGTCCATACCCGATCGGGTGGCCGACATACCCGATCGGGTATACCCCATTTTTTTACACTTCTGCGAAGCAACCGAGTACCCGATCGAGTGCCCTTACAGCTCGATCGGGTACATGACCCTGCAAGCCTAAAAAGCCTATAAATATACCCCATTTCCTCCACAATAAATCACCAATTCCTATATACTTCTAAGCTCAGTTTAGACAAGTTATTTCTTTATATTTTCTTCATGTTTAGTCTCCAAATGAGGAGCTAAACTCTTCCATCTTGGTTTTGCTACTTTGAAGCTTAATGAATTGTAAGTTGTGAGTTATTTTCTTTAATCTTCTTCCTTGAATATTAATTAATTCATATTCCTATTTCATATTAATATTTTGAGCATTACTTAAAGGATCAACTTGTTTTGTTTCATATATTAATTAATACTAGAATCGGTCGATTAATACGCTTGTTATTAATTCGGTCCTTTCACAGTAGTAAACTTGGGTTGTTAATGCATGCGTCTCATGGTTAATAACCTAAGGGGAATTAATTATATTGATTAAACCGATAAACCGCTTGTGTTGAGGTTATCAATCTCAATCGTTTTCATCTCTATTTTATTGCTACTATCGAGTGAATATATGGCGCGTGTTCTATATTAACTCGGTAGTAAGTTTTATTAATGAACGCGTCTCGTTATTAATAACTACCCTCGATGAATTGGATATACTCCTTGATTAAGAATTCGAGAGGAAGATAGTTAAAGATATAACCGGGATCGACGAACATTTCATTAAGTGGATAAAAGCAAAGCCAAGTCTTCTTCTCATTAATTAAACCACATAAGTCGTTCATCTTTGTGTTTAAATATTCTTAAAATTTCTTCAACAACAAATCTAAAAACCCCCCTTATTACTAGTAATAAAAAGAGAAGTATTCCTTTCCATGCGGATACGAACCTTACTACGCTATACTACGTATAAGTGTTGTATTGTATTATTATTTTGAGTGCACACCACGACAAAGTGCACGTCAAAGAGAAATAAGGATATTGTGACTAAACAGACTGGGGAACCTAAAGCGACAAAGTAGTCAGGGAGGCCTGGAGGCCATCCCAGAGCCTGAGATTACATACAGATGTCCCAATTGAAGGCAGATTTATAGCTTAACTCCCCAGGTGGTCTTAACAGCCAAAGGGAAGCAAACCGACCTAGAGTAAGGCTGGAGGGCCTCATGATTCAAGGAATGCAAAACAGGCAGATCAAGAAAGAGCATAAAATATATGCAAGCAAAGGAATGTAAAGATGCTTGATTACAAGCCACCCTATGGTGGAAAACAACAACACACACACGCCGGGAAAAGATGTTTGTTAAGTGTTTAAAGATGTCCGAAGGTTAAATTTAATTACCAGCAGGAGAAGGAGGAGCTTCGGAGGCAGGGCCGTCTTGGGGGGCTTCGGGGTTGGCCATCAACTCAGGCATGCCCCAAGAGGGAGCAGTGAAGGAGGGTCTCTTCTCAACAAGGCTTCGTAGGTGGACTTCTGCATATCGAACTTGCCCAGCTGGAAGCGCAGTGCCCCCTCCTCGCCCAACTTTGATTCCCCCTAAGGAGTTCATAGCCACTCCAGGGCTATTTCATCTCGGCGGTTCGCAATCACCTGCTCCACCTCTTCCCGGAATGCCTCACCATATCGGAAGACGTGGACAGCAATGGGGCCAGCCTCTTTTGCCTTTGTCTTCAGCTCCTCCTCCTTAGACCTCCATGCCTCTTCAATAGCCCTATGGGCGACAACAACATCATCTGACTTCTTCCGCAGCTCCCTAGCCTCTCTCACCACAGCATTATCTCTGGTGGCTTCTAGGTCTGCCACCACCTTCTTATGGTGGTCTGCCTGCCTTGAACCTCTTCTTGCTCCCCAGCCAGACGGCGGGAGCCGAAGGCAGCAAGGATAAAGGCCTAAGATCATAAGCAATAAAATTAAGTAAGACAGCCCTAGTAGAAAGCCAAAGACGGCAATCAAAGAGAGAAAGAGTATTGCCTCAGAAATGGCGTGAACCGCATGCTGGAGAGCCGGCCTTGGGGAGAGGTTGTTGAGCTCCTCCGTGTCGACTGGAGAAGTAATGGCCAGAGCTAAGGATACTAAGTTGATCGTTTGGCGGAACTAGGAAGCAGAGCTAGAGCGCATGATCAGATCAACCTTGTGGAGAGGTGTCAGGGCGACCCCATGACTGCCACCTTCTAGGGACTGGCTGTGACACCGCACCCGAACGTCCTTGAAAATTCAATTTAAAATTCAAAGTCTATATATTGAATTTCCGATTTCCAAACAATTGTAAAACGATTATTGTTTTACGTAGCGCATAATTGGTTATTGTACTGTTCAAACTCGTATATTAGTGTCGGGTTTGCAAATACTTATTTGGGCCTGATTAATGAATGTAAGAGCCCAACATTACCTAAATAATGCTACATAACCTTTCAAGACAAGTTGAGAAAGGTCGGGCGGCCCAAACATTATTTTGGGCCCAACTGCTAAAAATAGTAAGTATTCAAGAAGGGCGTCCGAGGCCCACTCGAGGGTGACCCACACGGCTATTAGTCCAATAATATGAATGACAAATGTAAAAAATAAGTGATAGAATGATTAGAGAAGAATACAAATGTCTATGGTCCCATCTTTGACATTATTGAGCTAAATAATGGGAGTAAGATTTTTCCTTCTATAATATTCATCATGTAAATTATTGGGATGATACTACACATATTTGAGATCAATAAAATGATGTAGGAAGTTGACTTGGTCTATATAAATTACAATGAGTACAAAAAGACATTTTTTGACAAAAGATAAAACAATAGGACCCATTCTTCCATTATTGGATGTATTGATTGATATTTTGCTCCCAAAATAATTGGGGAACAACATGCTGCTCCCCATCTCTTCCTTCCACCTGCAAGACAAGAAAAATAATGTTAGGGGGCGGCCACATCTGACTTTAGGGGCTGGACTTGACAAAGGAAGAAAGAGGGAACCCCACCTAGTCTATTTTCGCACAAAAGGATGGTGCTGGTTGTCTCCCTCCATAAGTGAAGTTATACTCGACCAAATAACGTGAATGAGGTGTCCTTGGATAGCCTTTGAAGTCTAGTTTCACATTTGAGTGGTCTCTGTGCGATAGAGGAGAGTTTAACATACACAAATCGAGCTGGAGTGAACTGCTGTCTGTAAACTCGAGCAGTGAGAGTGCTGAGGCTGTTTGGTTGATATCTCAAGTTATACCAGTCCAAATAAGTCGTGCGAGATACCCAAAGAAAGATCTCAAGACGAGGAATCCGTGAAGGTCTGGTTTGTACCAATCGGAGTACTGGAAGGGTTCCAAATCAACCGAGCAAAACACAATCTCGCAGGAGCGGATTTAATCTTCTAAAGTGAGTTTTAACCCCAAAACCTTTCCTTTCATTTTCCAAATGATATGAACGATTGGTGGAACTATTATACACTACTCCAAGTGTATAATATGTCCTTATAAAGGTATTTTATTTATGTAAAGGTTAGATACTAACCTAGAGCAAAATCTTGGAAAACTAGGAAACGAGTTAGCCGGAAAACACCCATTCTAGGGGCTGTTTTCGTATCAACGATTAGGGGTTGAACTAGAACTTGGATGGGGATGTTTAACACTCATTTATAAGCAAGGAATCAGTTCTAAATCTTCCTTGGCCGAGGCTTTGGTCATTGGATCGAGAAGGAAAGTTTTAAAGCTCATTTGAGGTGAGGATAGACATCTAATTGCTTAAAACTTGTAGGTTAAGCATGAGATTACCTAAATGTCTAAATCATAAATTTTCATGGATTATGATGGTTAAATATGGATGAAATATTGATATAGTTCCCAAAGAATGAAATTGGAAATGATTTGAGGATGTATGAATAATATGAGATTAAATGAGTTATAAATGAACTATTTTGTGAAATAGGGATTTTACTCATGTATTAAACATGTGGATAGATAAATGGATATTTATGTATTGAGGTTGAATGTTTAAGTTGCTGCTACATACTCATAAATATGTAGAGAATTACAAAATGAGGATATTTGTATGATGACAATAATCTTAATAGTATTGAAATACTAGTTAGTGATTATTTGAAATTGTTGATAGAAGTGATCCTAAGTATTGGATTGTATGGAATGCACTTGAATGTACTTCAAGTGTATGAAATGACTTCGTATGAAGCTAAGGGTAAGTTATGGGCAGTCATTAAGAATGACCCAAGGTAGATTATTGAGATGTCAATTCTAGACATAGGTTTGCTTAGGAATTGGACTATAATGAACAATTAGAGCCGGACTCTATGATTACATGGAAACGTAGTTGGGCCGTGCCCTTGCCATGTAATTGTGATTTGCATGGAAATGTAGTTGGGCCGTGCCCTTGCCATGTAATGGTGATTTGCATGGAAACGTAGTTGGGCCGTGCCCTTGCCATGTAAATTGTCATTTGCTTAGAAACGTAGTTGGGCCGTGCCCTTGCTATGCAAATGTGATAGGATGTAAATTGTGATTTGCATAGAAACGTAGTTGGGCCGTGCCCTTGCTATGCAAATGTGATAGGACGTAAATTGTGGTTTGCATAGAAATGTAGTTGGGCCGAGCCCTTGCTATGCGAATGTGATAGGATGTACTTGACATAAGGGATTGCATAGAAATGTAGTTGGGCCGAGCCCTTGCTATGCAATGGCAATGTGATGAACTTATGAATTGTCGTGGCTTATAGTCACGGGGATTGGTGATTTCTAAATGAACATGGGCCCACAGGCCGACTACTTGACTTTTATATAAAGTAAGTATATTTTCAAACGGGGTAACTTAGGGTTACCACTATATTGTATTATCACCCTATTTGAGGGTCTTGTGTTTGAAATACTTGTTGTATATCCCTTAGATGCCATCCACACCAGTACTTTATAGCCGTATAGAGTACTGACCCCTTCGGGGGCGTCCCACCACCATTTCAGGTTGAGGCTCGAGCTTTCTACCTGTGCCCGTTGCTCGGGTGATCCTTTGGAGAGAAGACGTGGTTCGTGCCTTCTCCATTCTGTTTTGAACAATATTAAGCATGCTCATGGATATTTTACTATAGAGCCTGCGTGCTCATGAATAGCCCTGTGTGGCTCTTTTGTTTTAAACAATGTTTTCTGCTGCGTTATGAATTACTTATTATGTTTGTTTATGGATGTTATGTGTGTGAATGATATTCAAGACGCCTTGTATAATATGAATGTGTTGGACTGCGGTTGACTATTCGTATTATACGGCGGGTTGTTGACGTGTCCGGGTAGGTCCGGGACGTGACAATTTAATTGGTATCAGAGTTAGGTTCCATAAACTTCATAATAAAGTCTCAAAACTCTCTATTTCAAAATGATTTTGAAAACCATGAGCATAAACGTTTTGTACTTAAGAACTTTTGGTGTTTGAGTTGCAAGGTCTCTAATTGTTAAGATGGCGCCCTTAACGATTGGTATGGCGGCGACTTGGCCCAAGAGATGTATTAAGTACCTATCTGTCAGTTGACATTTGAAACGAGTCTAATGACTCATTCTAATTATTTCTTTCAGCGATGGAGGGTGATGGTGGTACTATGAATAGCGAGAACTCAGAAGGGTTTGCACCGGGTGGAACCGGGCATGCCAACCGAGAAAAGCCCGTAGGAATAAATGTTCACGAAATTCTAGAAGCTCGAATCGTGAGTGGCGGTCATGTTAAGACCAATGAAGAATCACCTTGTCATAGCAAAATTGAAACACTCAAGGCTTCGGGTGACGAGGGAGATGATTTGAGTGATGAGAAACTTGATGGTGCACCCATTGAACAAATGGGCATGGTCATAGACTGGATTCAACGTGAACGTGTGAGGCTTATACAAAAACGCCAAGCTAGGCAAGCTGAGGGCGTACCGTTAGTAGGGAAAAGGAGGCGGGGAGACAACGATTCCCAAAGACATTTAAGAAGGACAAACGTTGAGGGTGACAAAACCTTCAGGGCGCAAGCACTATCACTTGAGTGGAATCGGGGCTCGGGTGGCCAGAACTCGAGGTCAAAGGGTCTGAGGGTACCTAGGTGCAACAATTGCAAGAAACGCCACTCGGGTAAGTGTCACGACCCTCCTAGGTGCTATTAATGCACAGAGGCCGAGCACACGAGAGTGAGCTTCCCACAAATTGTACAAAACCAAACTTCGGGGTCAAGTGGTAGAACTACAGGCAACGAAAACCAAGTTGGGCTTAAGCAACCATGGGGCAAGAAGGGAGCAAGCACGAGCAATGCGCCATCCGTGAACCAAGGAAGGACACAGGCTAGGGTCTATGCGATGACGGAGGCGGATGCTCAAGCTAACCCGGATTCCGTTGCAGGTATTACCTTTTGTATACTTGTGTTTTACCCTTGATTATTCCATAAATTGAGGTTGCTAGTCGTTGGGATCTTTGCACGAAGCTTTGGGGTCAAATGGAGCGAAATCGGGCTAAAGCCGGGCTGATTTCTGCCAACGCACACCAGGGTGGACCATACGCACGGCCGTGCGTTGGTCCGTGCGTTTGTCCGTGCGTTGATGGCAGTAGCAACCGGAAAGAAATTGCTACACGCACGGCCGTGCGTTTGTCCGTGCGTTGGTCCGTGCGTTGGTGGCAGTAGCAACCGGAAAGAAATTGCCTCACGCCCGGCCGTGCGTGGATGGACGCACGCCGTGCGTACCTCCGTGCGTCCTCCCGTGCATCCGTGCGTACCCCTGTACCTCCGCCCGACTGATTTTAGAGAGTAGGGGGCTCGTGATGGTACCATGGATCACAGCCATGACCCAAGATTGAATTAAAGTAACGCCCATCGACGGGATCGGCCCATTAATCGGGTTTAATAATAAACAATAGTCGTTGGGCCTAATTAGGAATCCAAGCCGCAAAATGAACCCACAACTAGGTCAGGCTGGGCAACTGACCTTGAGCCTGGGTGGAGTTCTGGCGAGGTCGGGCTCTTCCTAGGGCTTATGTGGCAGGCTATCATTCGAGCATAGCTATCTCCCAGCGGCGGGAAATAACGGAAGGAACGTGGGCCTAAAGGATGCAATCATGCACAACGTTCGAGACGTTACATGACTCTATTCTAACTAATTGCATTAAATGTATCAGTTTGTCCTAGAATACTAGAACCTAAGGTCTATAAATACTTCTTGTACATATCCAACCAAGGATCCGATTTTCGGAATTATAATACTTCCTTAAGCTGCCTAAATTTCATCTGCTCTTGTAGATTAGCTCTCGTGGTTGGATTAAACCCCATCAACACATTTAGATACTTCTAGACATCTCCAATATGTTTCAGAATTCTCGTAAACTTATCAAATAAGGAGTGAACCCAACAACTATCCTACAAATGTAGGATGTCTTCTTTTGAACTACTTTCAGTCCTAGGCCATATCCACTACAACAAAACAAGCCTTTGGCAACATAACACTTATGCTATGTTTGACACTCCGCTTAAGCTCAAAAAGGGGTGAAATTCTTAAATTCAGTTAATTAGAATAATAGTAGCCTTGTTTGGAAAGAGAGCTGAATTGAGCTTAAACTGAAAAATATTGTCGGGAAAAGGGTTAAATATGGCCTCAAACTTACATAAAAAGGTCAAATAAGGCCTTATATAGGAGGCTCTGTCCGGCCGTCACCATATGGGGCGGTTCCTGGTGAAATTTTTTGATGAATTTTTTTGAGCATTTTATTCATTAAGTCTAGTTTACTCATACCAAATTTCAGCTAAAACTTCAATCGGCAAGACATTCAAATAAATTCTTGAAGATAATTGCGCTTTCTGAAGTATTTCATAACTCCATGGAGCAACCTTTGCTCCTCTCGCTGAACCTGCCAAAGCACAGTTACACACACACACACACACAACCATTTGTATCGCTCCTGATGCTGCAAGAGTCTGTAATTGATTTTCTTCATCAATATTGCCGGAGTGGGTCGGACCCATCGGCCGCCACAGCCTTTGAAGGAGAACTATCATGAATCTTTCTCTCCCCCTTTTTGCCGCTTCTCCCGATCGTCGAGCCTGATCGAAAATATATGCTTCATTGTCCGACCGAACTTTCACTACTTCCCCCGGATTGTAACAGAAATCAGTTGATCCAAATCTCCATTGCCGGTTTTGAAGGTGTTCGATTTTATCATGCGTCTTTGCTTCGGTGCAGAGGGCATGCTTGATTTCTGGCCATAAACCGATCAACGATAGAATCCATCTTGCCAAAGCCCAGTCCACCCTCCCCGGCTCAGTATCAATAGTGAACCATGAAGATAGGGAGAAATTCAGCGCCGTCCTTCACCCCATGCATCTCCCCGTGGCGAAGTAGAACTTCAGTCACAAAGGCGTTGCAGGCCACGCCAGGAAGAAGACGACCACCTCTGTGTTTTTATCTATCGACATCTGCAATTAGCTACTCTGAATAACAAGTGATAGAGGCACATAGGTGCATCGGTAATAGGTCCAATACGACACAAGTGGTAGCAGAAACGTGGTTGTAAATGGAGTAGAAAGTACTAAAAATATATGCAGTATCTTGAAATCCTTGATCCAAGAGATGGAACCTCCCACCCCAGGAGCCCTCACACCCCGACCCGACAGGATGGTGAAGGAGTAAGTCACGGTAACTCAATTAGCAAAGTGACAGTAGGCCATACACCCTTGCGCACCAGAGGTCTAGCCTTATTTCAGGTTCTGTAACCTCCACTCGGTCGCTGCGGGGATTCGAACCTTGGTCCATTGATCCAAATTTTCTACCACTCGACCAACTGAGCTACCCGTACGGGTAGTTTCTTGAAATCCTAATAATATAATATGAGTGGCCATATGCATTTGTGGAAGAAACGTGTACATATCTATATACACTACAATCTTAATTTTTATTAAAATGTAAAAATTATTATAAAAATTATTTTTTATATTCTGTATTACTAAATTAAATGTCCTTTAAGGTAATTTCATATTATCCGGAAATTTTTCAGTTTTTTTTTTGCCAAACAGATCTACTTCACTCAACTCGTATTTCAGATTCAGCATTTCTTCATTCAGGTTCAGACAATAGCATTTGATTCAGACAATAGCTCCTAATTCAGACATTAGCTTCCAGCTACATCTCGTTGTTCCAAACATAGCCTTAATAATATGTAACACTTTCGAATAATTGTTGCATAATTCCATCACTGTGATGTTTTTGCAACATTTAAAAAAATATGTTGCATAAATTTAACTTTAAATTCTATATGCAACAAAAATAAAAATGTTACAAACAATGTGTTACAAAAAGTCAAATTTGTTGTAGTGATATATCATACCATACCAGACAAAATCAGACCATACTTAAAACAAACCAGACTTAAACATATCAGATCAGACCATACTTGCATAGTTATATATTACACAAAAATACAGACACTTACCAGATTAAACCAGTTCAGACCTGATTAGATCATACAGACTCCAATAGACAGGGTCATACCAGACTAGACTAAACCGACCAATTTTGGTCCAAAAAAAACATCCTTATTTGCAAACATTAAGCTAGACATGGTCATACCAGACATGTTTTTGGAAACATTACAATTATAAACTTAAAGTTGACATCATAAAACAAGTAAAACTTCGATGTACACAAACTTAAAGCTGATTGTACTTGATTCAAATCAACTTGAAACTTGAGCTAGGATAAAACTTGATTGTACTAAATTCAATTCTCAAGTTGACTGTCATTCATTATTTGCAACAAAAATAATATGACTAGCATATGGGGATCCCAACTTCATACATTAAAGCCCTTAAAATTAAAATGTAAAACATTTAAAGACACACTAAAGTCAATTAGTTTTAATTTATAAAGTCATTTACTTTTTCATTCAAAAAAAAAGTCATTTACTTTTAATACTCTTCTACAGTAATGGCAGAACTTTTGTTGGACTTTTTCGATATTTATTTATTGCAGAATATATGGATAAGATACTTTCCCAATTCCCTAACCTCACATTTCTAAAAAAAGATTTGGACTTTAAAGTTCAAACGGTAAACCCGCATAGGCGTAGTACTGCCAAGTGCCAATAGAGTACTAAATAATCGCTGAGATATAATGAAAAGACAATATTTTTTTAAATTACAATACAGATTTCCATTCAAAAAGAAAAATAGAGTTGTCATGGAATGGAATCATGGACGGTGTATTAACATTTCATATTGAAATAGCAATTGTGTCTGGGAATCAATATGCATATGTAACCCCGCATCCAGAAATCATATGCAACATAAAACTGGTTAGCTTTAGGTCCCGACCAGCTCATATCAGACTGAAATAAAATAGATCACTCCAAGCCAAAATCGGGATAAACTAGACCAGACTTCGACAATGATAAATACACATTGAGTAGAAATTCACCAAACTAGTGTCCAGATCAATTCCATTACATTAGACTAGATTTAAAGACCATACCAGAACGACTAGCTATACAAACTGATTAGAACTGGAATTACTAATTAAGTTATTAAGTTTAAAGCTCATTAGACCAAATTAGTGTTATAGTTACTTAAGTGCAAAACGTAAAAATTGTGATGACTAAAATTACTAATATAATCACTACATTTAAGAAGTCAGTTTTATCATCAACCTTTGCTATTATCCTAAATCAGTAATTTTTTTTTATAGTGAAAATAAACTAAGCATTAAAGAGACCACAAGGAAACCAAAAGAAAGAGAGAAACGATTGGAGTTAAATACTCCGTATGAGTTTAGCCCAGTGTGTATTCTGAGAGCAGGCCCAATATGAAGTTCCGGTGAGGTGGCGTGTGAATCCAAACGGATGTGACCCAGACTGAATTCCAAACATAAACCTTCCAAGCAATGTCTGTCGGTCAATAAGGTTAGACGCAAAGAAGTTTCATTCCAGCGCTTCGAGAGTGATCTATCGGTAATAATTTCAAGTCATTAATATGTTAATAAATACTCCCTTCATCCCTAAATAAACTTCCATTTCGTTTTTGAGAGTCAATATAAATTACACTTAAACTTTTACTTAATATATCAAAATTTTATGAAAATTGAATTACTGTTTGCAAGATTTGTAGCGGGTTTAATATAGTTTCTGAATATGTAAATGTTATTTAGTAAAAATAATCTGATTTTTGACATGGATCATTTAACTTTATTGCTGGTCAAACTTCGTAACCCGCAATCGGAAGTTTTATTAGGGACGGAGTTAGTACTTTACATGACTTATTGTGATTTATTATAGGGAAAAGTATAAAAAACGTACCTATGGTTTGGGCCGTTTTCTGATAGGGGCATGTGTTTCATTATTGATAACGGTCGGACAGAGCCTCCTAAATAAGGGCTTATTTGACTTTTTTTGGTTAGTACATGGGCCTATTTGCACCTTTTCCCTTTTTCTTTCTTTTAATTTTTCGGAGATTTTTGAAAATCGGAGTTAAATTTTTTAACGACGTTAGACGTCATGCCCCAGCTGTGATAACGGAATTGAAACACATATTCCACATTATTAAAAAATGAAACACATGCCCCTTTCTGAAAACGGACCAAACCACATGTACGTTTTTTGTACTTTTCCCTTTATTATATTATTCTCATTAAATGTAATGTTAATAAATACTTCGTACTTTACATAGGATTTTGTGATTTATTGTAATATTGTGACTAAATGTATGTTTGGTCTCATAATTATAATGTTAGATTGTTGAAATACCTTTTAGATTTAATAAGTTTATTGATGTGGATGGTCACATAAAATTTATTAGAGCATTATCAATGCTACAATGTGGACGTTTTACATGTGACATTAAGGAGATAGACACACAAATATTAATAAGCAAAATATTTCTCCCCATATTTGAATGATCTTATACGTTTTTTGTAAGTTTTTCTACACAATGCCAAGGACAATATGTAGTTATAGGCATTGCGGTTGACATCATTACCAAAATTATATAAAATCGTAGAAAGAAGATAGAAAAGTCAAAGATTTATTTTTATGTGTCCATCTCTCTCATGTCATATGTGCATCGTGCACATTGTTGAATTGGAGATGTTCTTAAATTTAAAAGTCTCAATAAAGGAAATGGTTCAGCCCAGCTGGTCGCCGACTCACTCTCCCAGACCCCCTCCCCCAGACGCCCCTTGGGGTAAAAAAATGAAAGTCTCAATAAAATTGTAACAACTAAACACACAAAAGAAAAAATAAACCAATATTTTTTTAATGCACTTTTGACGTTTGAAACATTATATAAAATAATCAATTTAATGCAGGCTATTAAGGATGTTTTTCCTTGGAGTGAAATTTTCAGGTCTTGTCTGATCTGGCCTTTAGCATATCAGACTAGTTCAGAACAAACCAAATCACGAGAAAATTTTAGTCCAACTAAAAACATTCTAATTATCCAAATGTGGTCTGATCATGATCTAATATGATTTGGTCTGGAACTGAAAATAATCTAAGTAAAAATATTCTAATTAGTTCGTTAGAACTGTAATTGAGCATTACTTGTAGTACATATTTTGGTGTGTGCATATTTTGGTGTGTACATATTTCATACATTGAATTAACTTGTTATATTAAGCAGATAGTTGATAGTTCTATAGTTAAACTTAAAACATGGTATAGTCATACAGGTGAATCATATCATTTTTTTGTAGTGCAGATTCCCAAATACTACTTTCATTCTTAAACAAGTGCAACAATCAACATTTCACATTTGCCGAGACACAACTTTGACCATTAATATATATATAACTCTCTATTAGTAAAAAAATTAAAAAAATCAGATTTTGAAAATTTACGATGAGGCAAATTTAGCAATATTTTTTCAAAAATATATATTAATACATCAATAAATGAAATGTAATCAAAGTAGAACATGTAAATAATGTAAAATTTGTAATATTGTACTTATTTAAGAAAAGAGGTAGTACTAATCACTTGATTGACATGATCGAGAGATTGCACCAAGGGTAGTGTCACCAAGTCAGGTGGTCAGCTAACGTTAATTAATGATTCAAGAAGAGAAATGCTAGAGGTACCCCCAAAATGGGGTACCCCATTTGTACCTCACTATATGAGTGGCTCACAAAACCTCTACCCCACAAAATAATTGCCCCACTTAATTCATTGCTTTTTTCTAACCACAAAACTAGGGAGGGGTACAAAATGGGGTAGGACTTGGGGTACCAATAGCAATTTTGATTCGAGAAAACATGTCTATGTTGCAAAAAATCTACACAAGTAAATTATACAAGAACATTCAAGTTCTAGGATGTCTTAATCCTAAGGATGTTTTCTTTGGACTGTTTTCAGTGTCAGACCAGACCAGATCATATTAGACCAGATCAGACCATACTACACCAGATCAGACTTGACTTTCGTAGTTATAAAATACACATAGACCGGACGTTTACCAGACCAGACCAATTCAGATCAGACCAGTTCAAACCAGATCAGATCAGACCAGCAAATCCATTATGATGAGTTTCAAATCCATTACTATGAATAGATCATACAGAGTATATGAAATCGGAATTATATTAAAAATGGTAAAAGGAGATCAATCTTAACTACATAAGATACGAGAACAAATTCGTTCAAAAAAAAAGATACGAGAACAAATATGTACCAAGTACGGAGTATATCTCAACTAATGTCCGATACACATTTTTGCATATTTAACGATCGGATAATCGAGTCAGTATCTACAAAAACAACTTCTACCCTATAAATTTTTAACCCCTATCTTTGACACAAGTTCACAAAAATTCATAGTGGATTTGGCACGACTTGATATAGATGCGTCAATTTCGTGTCAAATTCTGTGTCAATGTCATTTTGTCACCCGCATTTGCTATGACACCATGCCAATAATATGTTATAATTTGTGCCAAGTTCATGCTAATTTATTTATATATATATATATATATATATATATATATATATATATATATATATATATATATATATATATATATATATATATATATATATATATATATATATATATATATATATATATATATATATATATATATATATATATATATATATAGAGGCCTGATCCTGTCCAGCTGGAGGGACAGGACCCGCCGTCCGGCCGTCGCCATTTGGAGCTCTTTCCGGTGGAATTTTTTGCTGAAATGTTTTGAGCTAGAAATTCATCCGGGAAGGCAATCAAATTATTTTTAGAAGTTAACTGCGCAGTTTATATACATATAAAACACAGTTATCTTCCAAAAATCATTTGAGTGCCTTCCAGGTTGAAATTTGGTATGGATAAACAAGACTTGATGAGGAACATGCTAAAAAAAATTCATCAAAAAATTCCACCGCAAGGGCCTCTGATGGCCTCGGCCGCACGGTCCCTTCCGTCCCTCTGGAGGGACCTGATCTTTTCTATATATATATATATATATATATATATATATAGATAAGAGATCACATACTAACCATGCTTAAAATACTAACTTACTAACTCAATAATATGCAACACATTGAACTTCAATATGCAGTACAAATAATGTAAAGATGCACACTGTCAATTTCAATAGAAATAATTACATTAATATGACCAAAATAAAGATGATTTACAAAAATATGATTAGTTACTAGAGTAGCAATGAAATCATAGTAATTCATGTTCAAGTTCTGAACTTAAGTTACTACAACACTACGTTGTAGTAATGAATAGTCATATTTATGCAAATAAGTTTTATTTTAGTAATATTGATGTAAAAACCCCATTTCAATATGCAATAAAAACAATATGCAAAACTTTGTACTTTAATATGCAGTACAAATAATATGCAACATTTTGAACTTCAATATGCAGTACAAATAATGTAAAGATGCACCGTTTTTGATAGTTTGTAGGTTAGCATGGGAGGAATGGTTAGTATGTGATCTCACCCCTATATATATATATATATATATATATATATATATATATATATATATATATATATATATATATATATATATATATATATATATATATATATATATAGAGAGAGAGAGAGAGAGAGAGAGAGAGAGAGGAATGTTCAGGTCCGAACATTCCCCGTCCGAGCACCGTTTCCGAACATGGACGTTTGGGCCACTTCCCAGTGGCATTTTTTGATGAAATATTTTGAGCATGTTCCTCATCAAGTCTAGTTTGTCCATACCAAATTTCAGCTCAAAATTCGATCGAGAAGACATTTAAATCATTTTTTGAAGTTGACTGCGTCAAAATATACATATAAAAACGCAGTTAACTTCAAAAAATGATTTGAATGCCTTCCCTATCGAATTTTGAGCTGAAATTTGGTATGGACAAACTAGACTTGATGAGGAACATGCTTAAAAGCTTTCATAAAAAAATTCCACAGGGAAGGGTCCCAAACGTCCATGTTGGGACGGTGTTGGGACAGAAATGTTCGGACCTGAACATTCCTCTCTCTCTCTCTCTCTCTCTATATATATATATATATATATATATAGGGATGAGATCACATACAAACAAGGCTTCCCATACAAAATGCAAATGCATCATGTACGTCAATTTTAGGCAAATCAAGGGCTAAAAATATGGTAGACACCGTAACATTCTGTGCAGTGCATCGCAGGGCATTAAAGTTGTTGGAAAAAAGAGAGACCCGATTAGTAAGTAAGGATATGAAAGTAATTTGATATATCTAAAGTGTGAGTCGAAAAAATACAATTAAGGAAGGAAATTCCAAAAGATACGCTAACCCCCACTACGATTCCAATCGCCCATGAATAGCAAATCAAAAAAGGAAATATGCAGAGCTCTTGTGCGAAATAGTTAATGCATCGGAGTCGACAAAGGAGTCCGACCGCCCATGAATAGTTGTGACGGTCAAAGAAGGACGACATCAGTAAACATGAACGAAGGTTGAAATAGGACCTGCGATTATGGCTTCACTCCAAGAAGAACACTCCATGCGACAAAACTGGTGTGGCGGTCGAAGAAGGTATTGTTTTTAATTTTTTATTGTTTCGATTAATATGTTTACATGGATGAATTTTGGTTTAATATGCACTGAGAGCGTTCTGTGGATGCATATGGGCAGGATAACATATTGAGTGAATGATGTGTTACTGATTATTTTTTTGTAATGTAAAAAACGGGAGGCTAATATGCAGGTTCTCAAGAATGAAAGTGCATCCTAAGGTTCTCTTAAGTGCATTTTGGTAATTGAATATGGTGTTGCTCATTATTGTCCCCATTTTGTCAATTTGTGCATATGAATGTGATTTTTGTGTGACGGATTTGATATGAAAAATAGTTAATGCAAGGTGCAATTCCTTGTAAAGTGTGGTGCATATGAATGTGGTTTTCATGTGATAGATTTAATATGAAAAATAGTTAATGTAAGGTGAGATTCCTTATAAAGTGTGGTGCATATAAATGAGTTTAGATTAATATGTTTACATGGACAAATTTTGGTTTCATATGCACTAAGCGTTCTGTGGATGCATATGGGCAGGACAACATATTGAGTGAATGATGTGTTATTGATTGTTTTTGGTAGTGTAAAAAATGGGAGGCTAATATGTAGTTGCACGGGAATAAAAGTGCATCTTAAGGTTCTCGTAAGTGCATTTTGGTAACAGAAGCTGAAATATGATAGAATATGGTGTTGCTCTTTATTGTCCCTATTTTTTCGATTTGAGCATATGAATGTGGGTTTTGTGTGATGGAGAATATGAAAAATAGTTAATGTAAGGTTCAATTCCTTGTAAAGTGTGGTGCATATGAATGAGTTTTAAGTGTGTGTGTTTATGGAAGCATGTAAAGTCATGGATGTAATTTGATTTGAAAGGCCAGTAATTGAGGACACATGAATATGGTTTTTGACTTTTTGTGTATGCGGGTTAATATGCATAATGTTATGATACAAGATGCAGTTATAATCTAACTAAAATGCATCCTTACTAATATTATAATGCATGAGATTTGATAAGTGCATATGCATTTGGTAGTGACATAAATTTGCTTCTATCATATCTTTCTTCTTAGATTTTTTGGTCTATACAGTATGCCCTCTTCCTCCATGTTTGGATTGTATGGTATGCACCTGTCTATTTAATTGTGCATAACTCTTTGTCCTTTCAATATTCTCAGGTCCAATATGGTTTTCATACCTTTCACAGTCTACAAATAAAGATTCTGATCGGAGAACCAAGTCTTCCAAGGAGATGGCAATTTAGGAATCAAAATGTATTAGGAAAATCTATAGAGGAAAATCTATAGATCTTGCAATGAGATGGTTGATTGAATAGCTTGAATTATCCCCGAATCAAATAAAATTTTATAATATTATTGTATTTATCTACCTATTTCATTTTGCTAACTTTTCGTATATGTTGGAATGTACATTGTGACCATGTTTATGGAAGCAGTTTTTTTTTTTTACTAAATGTTTATGAAATCAGTTTTTCCCTACTTTTGTTCATTGTATTAGATGTTCATGTATTACATGTGCATGTCCAAATTCCTTGTTGATATATTACTTCTATGGTATCACAATTTATATTATATTGATAAATGATGCATGGTGCACATATTTCTTCTGAATATATGCATTCATGGTTCTCAAAGTCATCACTTGCTACCATATAGCACCACTTTTATATATATATATATATATATATATATTAAAGACAAGTAAAGTACAACGAAAAGAATAAATGACAAAAAGAAAATAAACATAAAAATGTCCTAACCCAAAGTATAAATAAAAGGATCGCTCAATCATCCCGGCAGAATTTCATATAGTACCACAACTAGACGTATTGTACATCTCATTGATATGCAATATCTTACACTACATAACAATTTTTTACTCTAATCACCTCATGTCGTTGTTTTTCATATTCGTGTTTGCATTAAAAGTTACATTATATTTAGTGATCATATAGTATCCATATTTTCATATGTCCATTCGTTGCATTACACACTTCTTCTCTTGAGCGTATCGAATGGCTTCAGAAGAGTGACAAAATCATCATCCGTTTCATATTTACAATCTACTCCACTTTTCTTATCTTCCTAATCTCCATTACTGTTTGAATTACATGCAGATTCAGCAGTTGCTTCTCCTTTCATCGTAACGGTGCTACTCCCCTATCAAAAATTTGGATCCCCTGTTACAAAATATTGCAATTAAATACAACCATTAATGCACAGTAATACGAAATATATACATCCACTCATATTAAATTTGGAACTAATGCATGCTACACACATTTTAGTAAAATCTCTGCAAGTCTAATTTGCATATTACATGTTTACAAATGGCATATAAAGACATGATTCATAACTGCTAGTGCATCTTTGGTTTAAATTAGTTGCACCCACACCCCCACTATTTTGCATATTTTATAACTTTTGCACTAATATCAAATTTAAAATCAATGACTACAACTGCACATGTTTTAGTAAAATGTCTAAAAAGTGTTCTCCATATTGCATATTACAAATTGCATGTTACAAATTGCATACAATTCTAATCACAACTACTCTTGCATATTTCTTTTAGATTCATTGCATTCACACCTCATTATTTTGCATATTTTAAAATCTTCTGAAATTATGAGACTATATCATACATATTCATGGTACTTGCACCTTATGCATTTTATATTCTTTTGGAATTATTAGGCTTTCATACATCTGAATCACAACCACACATTCACCATCTTCATCAATGAAATTTGCATCTCTATCAGATAATATTGCACCCAAATATCATATATGATGCACATTAATGAGAGTCATACACATACACTTGTATCATGTTCTGAATTAATGTGTATCACATCAATAAGAATCATACACATACACATGTTTCAAGGTACAAACATTGTAACGGCGGATCATCTCCATTTGAATGTATGAATCAGATTCGAAAATTAAATTTTCACATCGGCAAATATCCATAATCAGGTTTTACAGGGGGTTTATTCAAAAGATCGAGTCCATGTTTTTAAACTTGAATAGCGGAATTAATCCATGATGTTCTGTTAATGGGGCGATGTTGTTAATATCAAGAATAGATTTTAATGATAATGATAATGATAATATGAAGCTGAACAGCCCCCATTCTCACTCTCTCACTTCAGTTCATCACCATAACATGGCTGTGGCTATGGCTGTTCCCCAATCCAAATCCTTCTTTTTCTGCATCTTGGTATTGACCCACCTCTCACTTCCCTTCTCCATCTCAGTGCTTGACCAAAATGATGGCCGTATTTCTATGAGCCTGCAGGTACCAGCACCTGCTCCTCACCACCACCACCACCACCACCATCCACCGGCAGCCGCCGCTCCCAAACCACCACCTGCAGTCAAACAACCTCCTCACGCCCCCGCTCCTAGCCCCAACCACCCGACCACCGCATCTCCCACTCACCCACACTCCCCAGTTCCGGCCTCTACTCATGTCAAAGGCCACCACCACCACCACCACCATGGAACCGCCGCGCCACCAACGGCAGCCACCCCACCCAAATCCCCAACACCGCCTGCAAATAGACCTGCCACTCATCATTCCCACTCCCCATCACCTGCTCCCATTAGCGGTCACCACCACCTCCACCACCATCCTGCCACCGCACCACCACCACACCCTGCCACTCCTACATCATCACCTCCTGCAGCAAAACCCCCCACTGCTGCGCCCCCCAAGCCACACCTCCTCCACCACCCCCTACCACCAGTCAAGGCACCGTTGCCATCTCCATCAGCACAAAAGAAATCCATAGCTATCTGTGGATCTGTACGCTGCAAGTCTTGCAACATCTCCACCCCATATTACCATCCTATTGAGGGGGCTTTGGTGAAAATTGCCTGCAACAACACAAAGTATCACTTGGAAGAGAGTGTTCACACAGACAGGAACGGGTCTTTCTTCTTAACTCCTAAGATTGTTACCTCTGCTGGTTGGCATAAGTGCAAGGTTTTCCTGGTCTCTTCAGGCAATCCTCACTGCAATGTCACCACAAATTTGAATCTTGGCCATGTTGGAGCGCCTTTGAACTTCCACCCACCTTCTGTGAACAAAACGCTGCCGTATCCACTTTTCACTGTTGGGCCCTTCCAATTTGTACCCAGCAAGAAGCACAAATGCTCCTAGTCAATTCACTTTAATTTCAGTTCTGTTTGAGGAAGAGAAGGGAAGAAGAGAAGTGGCCTGGTTCAAGTGTTCATTAGACATTAACATTTATGCATTTAGATTTGATTACGGAGTGTTTAGAATTAGTTTTGTTGCACTCTATCCATGAGTGTCTGTCGTTTTTCTCTTGAATGCATTGAAGGGTTTCATCTAAAAAAAAAAAAAAAGATAATATGAAGCTTTGAGATGAGAATGACGTATGAATCAAATTAAAAAGAGAGTACACAAAATTAGGGTTGATACCGGAATCCATGACGTCCATTGTTAACGGCGGCGAAGTGTTATAGCCAAAGCAGGTTTTTGTGATTAGGAGGAAACAAAGATTTGAGAAGGAAATGATTGATAACTTAATTGTCGATGAAGAAGGAAGAAACGAGAATAGATATGAAACAGCGGTTATGGAAATATTGTGATTTTGTTCCAAAAATAAAACAAATAAAAATGACTAAAATAACCCTCAAATTCCTAAGTAAATTGGCTCCTCTTGTATTAAACGCACGGTAGATCAAAAGGGAATGAATGGTCATGATTAGTTTGCATTTTGTAAATTAGGAAGAGTTTGTATATGATCCTAAATCTATATATATATATATATATATATATATATATATATATATATAATATTAGTTACTTGCAACAATCTCCGTTGGTTCATTGCTGAATTTAATTCACATGCATAATCTAAACAGACTAGTCATTTGTATGATCCATCTTCTAGATAGCAAAAAAATATTGGGGAAAATGTAATAATTTAACTAGGGGCAATCTAATTTGTGGATATAAATTACCACATTACCTACCTATTTCAAAAAGAAAACATATTGGAGGTAAGTGTCGCACCACACAAACGTCACAAATTAGAGCTCGTTTGGTAGTACAAAAATCGGCTGATTTGGCTGATTCTGCTGAAATTTATGAAGTTCTGGCTGAAGTGACTGCCTTGGCTGATTCTGCTGATTTAATAAAAAACTATTTTAAAATATATTTTATTAATAAAATAAAGAAAAAAAATATATGTAAAAATAGCAAAAATGATCATCTACAGTAACTTCATCTAATACAACCAGAAAAGTAACTTCAACTTTATTTTTTCTACTTATTACACAATTTAGCGTGCGGAAGTAAAAATTACGTGTTTGGTGAATAAGTTGACTGATAAGTCTCATAAGCCGAAAAACAATGTTTCGAAACGGCCTCTTAAAAGGGATAAGGATTTTTTTCACCCTCCTCTTTCTGTCCGCCACTACTAAGATTGTTACATTTTGTAATCGTTGTGATTTTTTCATTTTTTCAACTTTTATAAAAAAACATACTACGTATAAAAATTTATATTTTTATGATTTTGCATATGATATCAATATTTCACAATATAAAAAATTGGCTCAAAATGGGTAATTAAGAATAAATTCATTTTTACATAAATTTGCATATGCAGTAGTGATATATATCATTTAAAAAATATAAACTACTACTACGTAGTATTTAGTTTGACATACTTGTTAATAAAAATTGAACCATAAATATCAAGGTATAGCAATTTAAAAAATAATAATGATTGGTATGCCATTTGGGAAGCATCAAAGGGTGGGTGGTCATCATCACTTTCTTTCAAGAGGTTAAAGAAACAGAATTCCACAAATTGTGTGTTTTTGTGACTTTTATGGAGTCATACGGGGCATTATAGCACCACAATCACCGTTCATTTATTTTATTTAATGGAGTCTTCTCTATGTAAATGAATGATGATGGCGGTGTCACAATACTCCATATATGCATATGACTATATAAGGGAGTCATATGGGACTATTTATTTTTTTTTGATGTTTTCAATTGAGTGCATCAACACATGAAAAAATATATGGGCCTGTTTACTAACAGAGATATTTTCCTGTTTTCTACTTCTGTTTTTCGTTCTCCAATTTTCTGTTTTTATTTTTCAGTTTTTCTATCTCCAATTTTCTGTTTCTATTTTTTAGTTTTCCATTTTCAAATTTAAAAACATGTTCATCAATTTTTTCACACAGTTCTCCAATTCCACACCCTTGACCCATTCCTCTACCCTTACCACGATCTTACACTCTACCCATACTCCACCACAACCCTTCATACCCACCCATACCTACTCGTAGGGGTCAAAGTAGGGAAGTTATGGGTGGGGGTGGGGTAAGGGGTATGGTCGGGGTGGGGTGGTAAGGTCTAGGGGTTGGGGGTTGGGTGGGGGTAGTGGGTGGGTTAGGGTCGTGGTTAGGGGTAAGGGTGGGGTAGTGGGTAGGGTTGGGGTAAGGTAGGGGTACTGTAGGGAGTTGGGATAGGATGGCGGTAGGGTGAGGTCAGGACCAGGGTGGGGCTGGGTTAGGGTGGGGGGTAGGATGGCGGTAAGGGTGGGGGTAGTGGGTAGGGTTTGGGGTTGGGGTAATGTAGGGGTAGGGTAGGGAGTTGGGATAGGATGGCGGTAGGGTGGGGCCGGGGTAGAGAAGGGGTGGGGTGGGGGGTAGGATGGCGGTAAGGGTGGGGGTAGTGGGTATGGTTTGGAGTTGGGGTAAGGTAGGGGTAGGGAGTAGGGGTAGGGTAGGGAGTTGGGATAGGATGGCGGTAAGGTGGGCCCGGGATCCGGGTGGGGCCGAGGTAGGGTAGGGTGGGGGTAGGATGGCAGTACGAGGGTGGGGGTAGGATGGCGGTGGGGTGGGGCCGAGGTAGGAGGCATGTGGTAAGGGGTAAGGTAGGGGTAAGTGGTAATATATGAGGGGTGGGGGTAGGGTAGGGTAGGGTGGGTCGGGGTGGGGTCGAGGTGGTAGGGGGGTGGCGGTAGGGTAGGGTGGATCGAGGTGGGGTCGAGGTGGTAGGGGGTGCCGGTAGGGTAGGGTGGATCGGGGTGGGGCCGAGGTCGGGGCATGTGGTGGGAGGTGGGGTAAGGTCATTATAGGGAAAAATGGGTACGCGGGGTAGGGGTTGGGTGGGTAGGGTAGGGGTAAGGGGTAAGGTACGAGGATGGAGGTACCGGAATGGAATCGACATTGGAGCGGGACCGGACCCACCACTAGGTGTAAGTATGCAAATTCATTGCAAAGGCACTGCAGCATCTGCGTTTTCCAAATTTGGAAAACTAGTAAAAGTCACTTCTCCAAATCATTAAGGAAAAGAGAGACATGTTTCATTTTTTCCGTTTTGGAAAACGATTTGGTAAACACGTTTTTCTTTTTTCCTTTCTCCAGTTTTCCAGGAATTTCTTTGGTAAACACGTTTCCTGTTTTCTGTTTTCCAGTTTTCCAATTTTCTGGAAAACTGGAAAATATTTCTGTTTGTAAACAGGCCCTATGTATCTTGTCATCGATCTGCAATATGCACTCATAGACAACTTGTAGTAGGGAAGCGATTAAGAGCTCATTTAATGATCCTTATTTGGCTTTTTCATTATGCTAGTCAACTTTATCACTCAACACGTAATTTTTGATTTCATACTCTGCATTGTGTAATAATCAAACTAAATAAGACTGGAGTTACTTTTTTTAGGATGAGCTAGTTGAAATTGCTATAGAGGATTATTTTACATATTTTTCATTTAATTTTTCTTTATTTTATTAATTTGACGTAACTTTAATATAGTTTTTTCATAATTCAACACAATCTACATTCCATATACTACAATAAGAATTTTATAAATTTCAGCATAATTAATTAATGCAATCAATTTCAGTGTTATGAAACGGATTTTAAGAGTTCAAAATATTTTAAATGGAAATTTGAACTCTTAATTTAATACTTTGAGGTAGGGCTGGGCACGGGCCGGGTCGGGGCGGGTAATGCAAAATAAAATGGAACCGCCGATTCCATTGTACGGTTCGGTCCGGTCCGGGTATTACAATTTTCAAAATAGGAACCGGAAATTATCCGGCCCGTTTGAAACGGATCGGTCCGGTCCGGGTTTTACGGTTTCTATTCTCATGTCTTGAAATTAGTAAAAACTCACGAAGTTCCAAAAATCAATAATCAATAATATAGGACATTAGCAAGTTTCAAAATAACAACATAGTGGTGCACATACAACACAAGCGAAAAGTTCAATACTCCATAGTTTATTGTATATAAGTTTCAAACAATTAAAGATATTTCAAAAATATGCAACATAGCCAAAATACATATTTTCTAACATTTGTATTTAAACATGTTGTCTAACATCACATATTAAAGGTATGAGAGAAAATATTCGGTATACCGTACCGAACCACCCCTATATTCACGTACTCAACACATATTTTTTAATTAAATGCATAACCCTTACTTTTTTTTATTACATATCATTAATGTGATAATTTTATTTTTATTAATAATTCTGATTTAAAAAACAAACATTTTGATGTAAAAAAATTAAAAGGTGAATGTTTTTTTGTAAAATTTTTAAAAAGTCAAATGATGTCATATGAAAGATCATAGAAAGTTGTGAATTTTTATATATTATTTTAAAAAATTGGAACTAAAATAAAAGAGTTATAATAGTTTAAAGAAAAAAGTTTTTTTTTTTTGCTTTGGCCGGTCTTAAACGCCTTCTCCAGCATCGTAGCATTTTTTATCTTCAAGAGATACAATTCTATGGTGCATCGATACTTCATCCTGCTGTCATATCTGCGTATTCGATACGTATCCGATACCGAACTCACCACTAGGCGTCCTTTACAAATTGGGTCCGTATTCGTAATTTAATAAAAGTATCGGGCTTATTTTTTAAAATACCGATACTTCCGATACATGTATCCGTGAACCGATACGCGTATCTGACCCTATAACCCTCATTTCATACACGACATTACAAAAATTTATATTAGTAGCACAAACGACCACAAGATGTGGAACATTGATAAAGATGATTACGGCATTTACAGGAGTATGGAAAATATTGGAATATTATCATTTGTCATTTTATCGCTTGATGAGCTTTAATTGATATATTTTTATATAATTTTTTTATATACAATATTGACGTCATATGAAAGATCATAGAAAATTGTGAATTTTTATATATTAGTCACAAAAATAAAAGAGTTATAATAGTTTAAAGAAAAAAGTTTTTTTTTTGCTTTGGTCTTAAACGCCTTCTCCAGCATCGTAGCATTTTTTATCTTCAAGAGTTACAATTCTATGGTGCACCGATACTTCACCCTACTGTCGTATCCGCGTATTCGATACGCATCCGATACCGAACTCACCACTAGGCGTCCTTTACAAATTAGGTCCGTATTCGTAATTTAATAAAAGTATTGGGCTTATTTTTTAAAATACCGATACTTGCGATACATGTATCCGTGAACCGATACACGTATCTGACCCTATAACCCTCATTTCATACACGACATTACAAAAATTTATATTAGTAGCACAAACGACCACAAGATGTGAAACATTGATAAAGATGATTACGGCATTTACAAGAGTATGGAAAATATTGGAATATTATAATTTTTCATTTTATTGCTTGATGAGCTTTAATTGAAACAAGACTTAGATGTAAATGCAAATAGAGAACAAAAAGTATTATTTGAATTTAAATCGAAATATCAGTACTTTAGTTTTTTAGTCTAATCCTTGAAATTTTATTATAATAGTTAATTTTTTGTACTATTATTATTTTATTTATGATCCTCTGAATTATATATATATATATATATATATATATATATATATATATGTATATATATATATATATTCAAATTATACCTTACTCCCTCCGTCCCTAATAACTTTGCCAAGTTTGACCGACACGGAAATTAATAAAGTAAAAACTGTGTGGTTGAGGTTTGTGCAGAGGAGAGAGAATTAACTGGAACCACAAATTCTTTACTTAAATGAGAAAGTGGCAAAGTTATTGGGACATCCAAAAATGGAAAGTTGGCAAAGTTATAAGGGACGGAGGGAGTATATTTTAATTATTTATAAATATACTCCCGTACCCGTATCCTATAATTTTTTAAATTGTCGTATCGTCGTACCCATATTCGTTTATTGGCGTATCGACGAATCCGTATCCGTGCAACATAGATTTACAATTGTGATGCTTCTATTGGTGAATGAGGAGGCCTGTGTCAGCAAGTGTGAGCATCCAACAACTTTATGACAGTCAGTAGGGCGGATAGACTCTCCATAGGCATGGCAAATTGGCATTGGATTGCGGCGGGCCAGGTAATGTAGGTCCCGGACCGTGACATGCACCGATGCACGGATCATAGACGCATGACCCGCCCCATGTTGGGCGGGTCTGTCCCGCCCCGTCCTGTCCAACAATAACCTAATAATTAGTACACATGTCTAGTTTTGTTAAGTCACTATAGTGTGATCAAATTTTACATAAAATATGTCCCTAAATAATCATTAAAAAATATATAACAAATCAAAGTCACAACCTAATAGAGAAAGCAGTCCAATCCAGCTGGTCGCCGACTCACTCTTCTTACAGGAGGTCTCGGGTTCAAAACTCAATGTAGTGAGTTTTAGCTTTGTTTACTCCAGCCCCCCTCCCCTAGAGTAAAAAAATAGGAAAGAATCAAAGTCATAATACAATAAAAAGTTTCAAAAATTAAGAAAAAATAATATAGGATTAAATAGTTAACTATTAATTTATGAATGAATGAATATATAAATGCTAAATATAAAAACACATTCACAATTAACTTTTCATCTAGTTCAAAATGTAATTATTAATGATAGAGTTTAATTCAAATACTAGAGCTATTTCTACAAGAGCAGATGAAATTTGGGCAGCGTGAGACAGTATTATTATTCCGGAATTTGGTCCTTTGGCAGGATGTGTACAGGAATTATTTATAGACCTTAGGTACTAGTGTTCTAGGAGAAAACTGATACATTAAATGCAATTAATTGAAATAGACTCTTGTAACATCTCGTACGTTGTGCAACGATTGTTACCCTCAGGTTCACGTTTCTTCCGTTATTCAATTATTACTAGTTAATTGTTATTTGAATTAGAAATTAGAAAATAAAAACAAACTCAATAATTAAACCAGCCTTAATTTGAAAGGAAAAGTGCTATTTATTTCTTACCGATTAGGCTAACTGTAATAATCTTTGTCAATAAATCAAATTATTCACCAATTTATACATATTTATTAAATCAATTCTGTTTTTTTCGCTAAATCAGCGGTCAATATATTCAACCAACAAAGTTTTTTAATTTAGGGTAATTTCCCTAAATGTTAAATTTCTCAGTAAAGTCAGTGAATATGTTGTCGGTTAACCTAATTAAAAATAACTAAAGAATGTTTTAATTAGGTTTACATATTGACCATGTGACAAAAGAATAAGCAGTCCATGCCACGCCATACAATATATACACACTAGCCGTACAATAAATACGAGGAGACTGAAAAAGAACTGAACGTGTTTATTATAGCAAGAAATTTAAATTCGGCGCTGAATGGCTGGCAGGAAATTCATTTGTTACCATTAAAAGAAAACATTATGATACTTCGAAGAAAACATTATTATTATTATTATTATTCTAATAAAAGAAAGTATTAATAACCTTCACCCATTTATTTTGACTTTCCATGCCCAGCGTTGGTAGTTGCCTTGTTAATATGCAGCTTCCTTCTATATAACACACTCCACTGTTATATATGCCTTCTCTTCGATCAGCTCCCCTAACAAACAGATCTCTTCAAAGATTTCTTTCCCCTTCCATCCGATCTCTGTGAAGTCAAATAGTCACAAAATGGATGAAATTGCTTCATTTTGGAATTATCATGAAATGCAGCAGGTACAATCCCCCCCCCCCCCCATTTTTATCTTTTTTATAAATAACCGAAATAGATACTCTAGTTTATGATTCTCAAAAAAAAAAAAAAGATACTCTAGTTTATGCCCCTGAAAATGATTACCAATCAATTATTTGTTTTGCATAGAATTTTGGATTTAGTCTCGTACCTTATATATGCAATGGTAACTTTACTTACCAATGGAGAAAATTTTGCTAAAGTGTACCATCTCTGAGAAAATTTTACATTTTACTTGCCACATTTTACTAAAATGTACCATCTCTCTGAGAAATTTTTTACATTTTTATCAATGGAGGCAAATTTATTTGTAATAAGATAGAAGGGCAACTAATAACGGGCCAAAGGGGCGACAGAAAGTTACGAGACTAAGTCCTTAACTCTGCCTCAGGGGTGAAGACAGGGGAGGGCCGGGTGGCTGGATAGGGCCTCGGCCCCCTAGAGAAAAGCTTTGACCCCTAACCTGCCATTTCTGACTCCTTCTCTCGCTTCTTTTTGCCACTTCTATATGAAGTCGCTT
This sequence comes from Cuscuta epithymum, assembly GCA_945859915.1. Classification (NCBI taxonomy): domain Eukaryota; kingdom Viridiplantae; phylum Streptophyta; class Magnoliopsida; order Solanales; family Convolvulaceae; genus Cuscuta; species Cuscuta epithymum. Next base: position 490,742 of record CAMAPF010001052.1, read on the forward strand.
GATTTTCGAGGCTTACCGGGATCTAATTGCTTATTTGAAAATCTATTTCAGGATATGGAGGAATTGAAGCACGTGCTATTAGAGACAAGTCTTGAACTCGAACGCTTAAGGGGGGAAGCTAGCGAGGAAATGAGAAGGAATAAAGAGTACACTAAGCAATTGATTCAGCTTCTGAAGATAACGTGCAAGGAAAGAGACGAAGCAAGAGAGCAGCTTCAGAAGCTACTTGGTGGTACCGGAATGATGACGCCGTCTGAGTCGAACGTTTCCTCCTCCGTCGAGTCCTTCCCGGAAGCCGCCGTCGTCTCGTCTCCGGCCCAGCTTTTACTTCAATATTGCAATAGTAATAATTATGTTAGCGGTAATGGAGAAACAATGGGGGAAATGGAGAGGCTTTTGAAGGGAAAACCTCTGCCGCAGAAAGGGAAGCTCTTGCAGGCGGTGCTGGACGCGGGGCCGCTCCTCCAGACGGTTATGGTGGCGGGGCCTCTTCCACGGTGGCGCAACCCGCCTCAGGCTAAGCCATTCCTTATCCCGCCGGTTAATGTTAAAGGGATTGAAACGGAGAATACAACGTTTAGACCACAAAATTCTCCGTCATACCCCTGTTACTTTGAGACCTCTTGTGGGAATAGTGAAATGTTTAGTTCCGCAGTACACTATCCGCGGATGGTACCTCCGGGGCATTATGGTCATTTAGGTAAGCGGCAAAGATTGCAGTGAAAAATGAGAAAAACGGTTTTCACAATGGTTTGTATAAATTAATTCTAGTAACCAACCTATGAATCGATTTTGAATCTGATCGAGAGATATTTTTTATGATTATTGTTGAGTTTAATCCAACACGATATAGTAAATACTATCCTCCGTCTCTTTTTAATCGCAACATGTTAAATTTTACACTATTCATATGTTCTACTTTAACTACTCCCTCCGGTTCTTTTTAAACTTCAGTGTTTGACTTCACAGTAGAGTACACTGTTGAGACACTGTTTGGCACTATTTGGCACTGTTGAGACACTGTTTGGCACTGTTGAGACGCTGTTTGGCACTGTTTAGCACTGTTTTGATGTAGATATCTTTGCCAAATAAGGAAATAAGGAAGTGTGAATTTTATTTTGGACCGTTCCAAAAAGGAAAGTGAGAAGTTTATTTAGAACCGGAGGGAGTATATTTTATATTATTATTTTATGATTTTTTTTAAATTATATTGTTCAATTCATCTCATTACAAATTTTCAAAATCTAATTTTTAAATATTTTTTTACTAATGGGGATTAAGGTATAATTACGGTCAAAGATGTGTGTTGGCAAGTGTGAAATGTTGACCGTTGCAACTAAAAAAGAACGGAGGAAGTATATATGTATAAATGTGTATGAACAAACTCAGTTTTTACGTGGAAACCCGAAAGGGAGAAAACCACGGGACTTTTTAGGCTAATGTCCAAGCCCTCTCTTTCTCATTAAGACTATCCTCACCATTACATAGTACATTTTGAGCTCCCATTCATGGAGTCTTGTAAGCTAACTAAGAAGGAGGGAGAAGAAGAAGGGATCCCTAATATGGAGGGAAACTCCCATATTTATAGAGAATAGGGGAAGGGGATGGTCTCCACCCTAATGGGCCGCATGGGCCGGAGTGGGCCCAAATGGCTAAAGTGGGCCGGATGGGCCGAAATGGGCCTAGCTGCTCGAGCTCCGTACTGAGTGATGTCTTAGGCTCCTGAACAGTAATAGGCCGGGATAATATATCCCAACACAAGTCCCCCAGTTTCTTGAGTAGTGAGCGTGCGAATCTGCTCGAGAAATTATACTCTTGCATGCGCTCTTCCTCTGTCTTCCTGGAAACTGTGTCTTCGAATAATCATAATATATGAGTGGGTGTCTGCACTCCTGAACGTAATCTGCCGGTGAGCCACCCCCTTCCTGACGGGGTCGGGCGAAAGGTCCTCCTCCACGGGCACACTCCCCCTGAATGCATCAGGCGGGAGTAAAGGACTCTGACTCGAGCTTTCCAATGGAGAAGCTTAGAGGTCCATGCATATATAAACCGACGTCGCGGTACTGTCAAAACATGATGCACGTGTGTATGTATGAATGTATGAGGTATGATGCATGAATGCATGTAATGTGTGGATGCAATGTATGAGAGAAGGAATGTGAGATGTGATAGAAAGCGGTGGCTCTCATCGATAAACCGGGCATGTCAGCGCCGAGAGGCAGACGTGATGCATAATGGCACAATGGCACGGAGGGGCCGATTGTGCTGCATAAGATATCCGTCCCCATCCTGGAGGAGATGGGCGACCCGGAGATGAACTAGACACGATGGCACTGAAGGGCCGATCGAGCTGCATAAGAGATGTTCGTCGCCATCCTGGAAGGGATGGGCGAGCCGAACACGAGCCAGACACAATGGCACAGAGGCGTTGATCGTGCTGCATATGAGACGTTCGTCGCCATCCTAGAAGGGATGGGCGAGCCGAACATGAGCCAGACACGATGGCGCTGAGGGGCCGATCGTGCTGCATAAAGAAGTTCGTCGCCATCCTGGAAGGGATGGGTGAGCCAAACATGAGCCAGACACGATGGCGCTGAGAGGCTGATCGTGCTGCATAAAGACGTTCGTCGCCATCCTAGAAGGGATGGGCGAGTCGAACACGAGCCAGGCACGATGGCGCTGAGGGGCCGATCGTGCTGCATAAGACGTCTGTCGCCATCCTAGAAGGTATGCGCGAGCTGAACAAGAACTAGACACGATGGCGCTGAGGGGCCGATCGTGCTGCATAAGACGTTCGTCGCCACCCTGGAGGGTATGAGCGAGCTGAACAAGGACTAGACACGATGGCGCTGATGGGCAGATCGTGCTGCATAAGACGTTCGTTGCCACCCTGGAAGGTATGAGAGAGCTGAACCGTAAATCCCGGTGTTGTCCTTCCTGTCTCATACGGGCTGCTGATCTTCGTTCGTCTATCGTATCTGTGGTCCTATGTACGGACCGCTAAGCGGTGTACACTCGGCACGCAACAGACTCCGGTAAAGAACTGGTCCCTCCTGTCTGATCTGGGGAGCTGGTCTTCGTTCGTCTACCGTATCTGTGGTTCTATGTACGGACCGCTAAGCAGTGTTGTCTTCTGCTCTGGCAGAAGACGTTCCCCATCCAACGAGTAAGGGGAAGAACTGGTTTACCCCGCCAGGGTTCCTTTTCTTCGTTCACCCACGCTCGTGATCTTACTTGTCATTAATTAAAAAGATGAACTTACAAAGAATCCCATGTTCTTGGAGTAAACAATCGTAAAAACGCAAGTAATTTCGTCCCTAGGCCTCTCCGTAATGTTCGTAACCCTTCAAAAGGGTTAGAGAGGCCTATTTATAGAAAATGGTGGAATTTGGGTAGAATTAGGATTTTCGGAGGCAGGTACGATGCCAGGCACGATCGTGCCCGCCTCCGTGCATGCGGAGCAATCGCGTTTCTTAAGTGGAGGCACGATCGTGCCTCCTTTCCAGGCACGATCGTGCGTGGCGTCCAGTAGCCTCTCGCGTAATCTCCTTCGGGCACGATCGTGCCCAGGCCCAGACACGGTCGTGTCTGGCCTTTTCTTCACTGTTTCTCGCCGTTTCTTGCTTCAAATGCTCCCGGATGCAAATAAGGTCGATCCAAATGCTCTTTCCTCATCAGAATTTCGTCGTGAATCTCCCGGTGACCTCCAAATCTCTCAAATCTCCCTTGAATGCGTCCAACCTCTTCCCGATTGCCTCTTTAAGCGCCGATGCCGGTCTCTAACTTCTTCAATTCAACTCCAAATGCAACAAAACTCGACCCAACACCTGGTAGTCACAACTTGAGCTAAAATTGAGACTTGAAACACCTTAAAACTAGGAAAACCATCAAAATCCGACTCCAACACGCATCAAATGCGTGTTGTAATACGAACTTATCAGGGGGCGAGGTAGATGATGTCCATAATGAAGAAGTCCCGTTCCACAAGCAAGATAACCCCTCTTGTGCACATGCACCGGTCCACTCTTACGTGGTTTCAGATATGGACTTCTTTGATTCATTCCTTGATGATGATATTCCCTTTTGTATGGAGAGTGACAACATCATCCAAGAAGACATTGATGAAAACAGTGTTAATGAATTTTGGGATGATCACATGGGGAGTGATACAGAGTCCAGAGGAGAGGTTGTGAATATTCCTGATATTTGTGAGGAGGAAGAAGACTTTTCTATGGTGCAGTTTGATTACGCTGTTGTTCCTACTCCTTTCTTTGAAACATCTTTTGAGCTTCCGGTGATACTTAGAGTAATAAAAGTTTTGAATCATGCTCTCTATCCACCCGAAGAGGATGAGAGTTTCATACTTCACTTCTATGTTGATGAGGGTTATGAAGACCATGTGCTGCCTACGTATACTAGAGAATTTAAAGGTTTGCGCCACTTAATGGCATTTGTGGAGAGGAAGCTGGAAACGTTGATTGTTAGTGCACCATTGCAGTCTTTGCTATTTGAGAGCTTATGAGGTATCGTCGGGTACACGACGTTAAAAATAGCGCTTCTCATGAGGCAACCCGAGCTTATTTCTGCTTTTGTTTTTGCTTTTGCTTTGTTTGTTGTTTGGTTGTTTTGCTTTGTGTTTTTGTTGCAGCTCAGGGTCTTGTTGTAGGGATGATGTGCCGAGGATTACATTGACTCAGTTTAGTTATGCACTGACCAACGCCTTAGGGAAGTTTCTGTGACTCTTTTAATCGTTTGTTTCTAAATTTTAACTTGAGTTGAGCACGCGTGACCCTATTCTCTTTACCCCCTTGTGCATAGTGCATTTTTTTGGTCATCGAGGGTGATGCCAAAGTTTAAGTGTGGGGGAGTGAATTGGGCATTCAGGCAGTAGTTGTTACATGGGATTATTAGAGTTAGCATGCGCAGGTGTTAGTTGTATATTCATAGGAAAATCATGTCAAAATTTTTGAAATTTTTTCTTTAAACTATGTCTTTGTGAGTTGGCTAGCGTTTTGACTATGCTTTTAGAACATTTTTGAAGTGTTTGGGCTTAAATTGCTTGCACTATAATCTAATTGTTGAGAGGATGAAGGCATTAGTCACCAATTGAATTAATTCATAAAATCATCCACCCCACCTGAATAAGTCCTTTAGGAGAAGCCACTTTGAGCCTGACCGTTTATTGTTTACCCAATTAATTGAGCTTCATAGCCAAATGGCATGTGTTTCCTTACCCGTGAATATTTCTGACATAGTCTTGGTGTTTAGGGAACCCGGGGATTAATTTGCTAATTTAGGGAATTTTTGTAGGAGCCATTTTTGGCACTGTTCCTATGCCCCCAAATGGGGTAAGAATAGTCACTTTTTAGGAATTTGACACTTTCGAGGATTGCATTGTAGACATGGATTCACTTTGAATAAATAAACTTTAAATTGCTATTTTTTCTTGGTGAGGCTGAGATTAGAATAGGGTAATGTCTAGTGAAAATCCGAAAGGTGAAAAATTAATATAGATAGATCTTTTGCCTTGCAAAAAGAGAATGGGAGCCCCTGTCAAAAAGTGTAAGATGAGACTTGGGTATCTTTCGAAAGAAATGGCGTTCTCGTGCCAACATGACAAGGAAAACTGAACCTAATTAATTGAACTTGGAGACTATTGCAAAATTAGCTTTAGTCCTTCGCGTACTTCAAGTATACGTCAAAGCACAAATGTGCCGCGGCGGTTTAGCTTAGTTGTACACCATGTCTACTCTTTGCATAGGTTTAAATGATTGTTCCTAAATTGTGGCCTACTAAATTCTTTGATCCTAAATTCCTGAATGCATTAAGTCTTTGTTAGGATGTTCCAAACTCTCAAGAAAGGGACTGTTTACCATTCACCGTTCACCAATTACCACCGCCTTCACAAGTCCTTCTGATCGGTGGCTAGTTTATTTTGTATATGCTGTCACTACTTTGAGGATGTTGTGAATAATTTTGTCAATTATGTTAGCTAGAGTACAAAAATATAGTTTAGGGAAGAATTTTCTTGATCTAGTTTGTCTGTTCTGTGAGTATCCCTTTAACTACGTGTGCATGCTAATTATTTTGATTCCGTGTGGTGATTATCGTAAGTCCCATTGTTCAGTTTGATTGGGATTGGATTTTAATGGTTTTCCTAGCTGTAAGGTGTTGCAAGTCTCAATTTTAGCTCAAGTTATGTTTACTGGGTGTTGGTTCGAGTTTTGTGTTGTTTTGAGTCAAAATCAGGGAATTTGAATCCGGCACCGACAGTTGAGAAGAAATCAGGATGAGTTGAGAAGCATTCGAGAGTAAATTGAGAGCTTTGAAGGTCACCTGGAGGTTCATGATGAAGATTTGATGACAAAAGAGCTCTAGGATTGGTTACGGGATCAAAAGAAGATGAATGAAGTTTGAAAACGACGATCAGTATGACCTTCTGTCACTCGTTCAAGCATATATCTTTGTATAAGAATCCAAAGGACACGATTCAAGTTGCATATGAAATCCAACTTCAAGGGCTACAAATCATATGAAGACACCATTCCGAGAATATGAGAGGAAGAATGTGAAAACAGACGATGAAGTCAGATGATCCCTGTTGCGATTTCAGAATGAGACCTTCCACCATTTTATTCATATCTTTTGATTGGATGATTCAAATCACATTCGGCAAGTTGTGGTGGATAGAGAACTTCATTATCTAAAACTTTCATGAGGGAAGTATCTCCAAATTCGGAAGGGAAGACACGTCGTGCCCAGGGAGGCACGCCGTGCCTGTAGTGTTATGATGTACCAGCATGGTCGATGGAATTGCAAGGCACGCCGTGCTTGGACCTTAGGCACGACGTGCCTGGAACCGAAATGCGGATTTCGGCTTTGCTCCGCAGGCACGACCGTGCCTGGCACCTGGGCACGCCGTGCCTGACCCCGTTTTAGTCCTAATTCAACCCAAACTCATCTGTTTTCTATAAATTAGGTCTCCCTTCTCCTGTTTAAAGGTTACGAACATTACGGAGAGGCCTAGGGACGAATTTATTCATTGTTTCCGCTATTTCACTCCAAGACCCTGGGATTATTAGTAAGTTCATCTTTTTTAATTAATGACAATTAATTCTATTCATCCCAATTCTGTTGATTTATCTATTATGAGTTGTGAGTAGTTTAATTAGGGATTTGAGATTGATGAAGGGGTTGATCATGATGTATGGTTAGATTCTTAATGGATTAATTGCATGAATGTCATTTAATTTGTGTTTGAAGAATTTAACTGATACATTTTGTAACCTAGAACGCGCGCTAGAATTACAATTGCATGTAGAATAAATTAAAAGAGATCTAGTTTATTCTAGGACACATTCACACACACTTAATCGTTCGCTAAGAGATTAGTAACGATTAAGGGACGTAAGCTCGCTCATCTTGGCAATAATTTAGGATCCTGTCGCATAAGAAATCAGCCTGGTCCCCTAAATTATTGTACTCTACACCGCGAGAGCGGTAAGAACTTAGTAATGATTAGCTAGACTCAATTAAATTAATTTCATGTAATTAGGCCTGTTCTGCTATAAATATGGTTACCCCGGAATCAATCCTTGTTCCCTTTGTCATTAATTAGAGAGAAACCAATCTTTTATTTTTAATCGTTCATTTGCATTAGTTTAATTTCTAAACTACCAATCTCGCACGACGCATTTATTTTATTTATTTCTTTTTAATCGCTGAATTTAATTAATTCTTGATTCCCTTTTGTCCATCCCTGTGGAGACGATACTCGTATTTACACCCTATACTACGATCTTTTTTAAGTGCGAGAAAACTCACATCAGTACTCTTTGAAAATATCCAGCTTTCTTTTTAACATTGCCATCACGATGTTAATTTTTTTCAACTTGGCATTCTTTTTCGATGATTGGAGGTGGCAATGCTGGAAGGTGGCTGAGGTGGTGGTTGAAGTATGTATATTTTTTATTTAATTTTTACTTTTTTTTAGTTTTTTTCATGTTTTATTATTATATTATTATTTAAGAAATCCTATTAAGATCTTTCAAAAATAAGAAATCCTATTTTGAATGATAAGGGAAATGGTAGAATATGAAGAGTTGGTGCTATTATGAGAATTTGAACTCAAGCTTCTACTTTTGCAATTTTATTTTATTTAATCATATTTAGGTAAATCCCCCTAATAATAATAAGAGAAAGTGAAAAATGAAAGGCTATTGGTTTTAGACAATCTAAAAAGAAAATTGAATCTTAAGAATATAGTGTAAATATTTATATTTATTATTGTTATTAGGTTTTTTTTTTGTTTCTAGAGGAAGTGTCCCAAATTTGATAGTCATTACTCATATTTAGTGAATAAAAATACAATACTCATATTCTGGAATTGCAAAATATTTGTCTATGATGTATTAAGTTTGTCGGGTAAACTATTTAGGGGTTTTGTTAAGACCTTAATTTGATTGATGATTAACATATAAGATCATATTGATCACACAACAAATGATTATACCTTCCGATTGAATCCTTAGAATGAATTCAATATTAATTGGATTAAGTAGTATTTAATTGATAATATTGGAAATGGTTACATTTTAACTAAATTAAAATATATCTAATTCGTGATGTGAAGGAGATATCTATTTGATATAATTAATTGAGTTAGAAAAATTAGATTTATCATACTTAATTAAGATGTATCTATTATTAAATAAAATTGATATTTTCTTTTATAATTATTTCTATAATTATAATAATTATAATAGGTATAATAATAATTTATATTATGATAATAATGATAAAAATAACAAAAATAAAAATAAAAATAAAAAATAAAAATAAAAATAATAAATAATAATAATCATAATAATAATGGTAATAATAATAGTAATAATAATAATAATAATAATAATAATAATTATTATTATTATTATTATAATAAAAGTGATAAATCATGTATAAACTTTTTTGGTCTGATCTGAATGTTTGTGGTGTGATCTGAATGTTTCTAATATGATCTGAATTTTTCTGATTCGAACTGATTTTTTTATCTTAAAAAATAAGAATAATCAATAAGTAATAAGAATAAGACGAATAGAACAACTTCTAAATGTAAACTACTACTTTAATTTAGGAAAAAAGAAAAATTAATAATCTATTTTTTACTAGTAATCCTAGAATAATCCCACATAATCATAATCTCATAATAATACTACCTCTGCACCTCATCTTCTTTCGTTGTTCCTTGACCGGTTGATTACTTACTATTTCAGGTTATTTCATTTTCTTTGCAAATCATTAAAATATAAATCCAACTTATAAATCTTCTCAAAACGGCCCCACATATGATTTTTCTTTTTTCATCCTAAATTTTCCTCTCTTTTTTCTTTATCCTCACATGCAATGCTTTGCCCCGGCCCCCTTTTCCCATTTATTTACCTTGTTTATGTATTCCTTTATCCACTTATCATAAAACTTTTTTATTTATAAAATTTTGTTTTGATAGTTGTTTTTCGATCTTCTCGTCCATTTTTCTAAGCTTTCATTTTTATGTATTCCTATATGTTGTATTATCTTTTTATAATTTATTTCGGCTACTTGTTTATATTTTTTATTTTAATTTTTCTGAAAAGAGAAAAATATATTAGTGGTGGAGGTAGGGAAAATGGAAATAAATAAATGGAAGTAAAAAGAAAGTATAGTAAAAAATTAGTAGGGCGAGAAAAAGATATTTTATAAGAAGGAAGCGAATCTGAAAAATCATAAAAATGGAAATGAAAAAATAATCAAGAAGAAGAAAAGATGAAAAAATGGAATACATAATCATGGAAAAAAATAAGAATAATTGACAAAAAGGGAATAAAAGAGTCTACTAACTTTTTATTAATGTTAGTTTTATCAACCTATGTCGTTCTACTCTTAATGAAATGAAAAGGAACACTGGGCTCCTAACTTTACACTTTTGTCATATTTTACTCCTAATAAGAGAATTAATTCATAATCACACATAGATAAAGAGTGAATTTTAGGAGTAAAACATACTATGAATTAGCGAATAAGATTATAGTGTTTTAAATTCCTTAAATACGACTAATCATGCTTTTTTGGACAAATGTACCCGTGTAGCCCTTTGGATTGCCTAGCCCAACCATGCATGCTGCTGGCCACCTTCCACCACCGTCGGCCTCTGACCATTGCCGGCCTCTGACTGTTGATCTGCCGCTTGGCGCCACCACCGGAATCAACTGAAAATTTTCAGAATAGACCTGACACCACTTTTGCGTCGCTGCACCCGGCACCTCGTCGGAGCTCTATCACGATTGCAGCCACCACCACCGGACTACCCGCGACCAACGGATTACCCGGTTATGCAAGAGAACTAGGGAGCAATTAATTAATTAGATTATGGTTTTAATGGTAGAAAATTAATGTTTAGTCCTATTTGTGAAAGATTTAAGTTTTACTCCTATTTTTTGCAATTAAGTTGACATTTAGTCCTATTTATGACAATTACTATATACTATCTATGTTTAAAATACATAGGACAAAATTACAAAAGGAAGTATGTAATAATGTAAATAATGCATTGTAGGAGTAGCTCCTCCTTTAAAAGTTTAAAACACACAACGTTTAATACGGAGTAGTAAAATTTCCTTATGATTGAACAAGATCACATCAACAATAGTTTTTCAATAGAAGATGATAAACATATATAATACGTATTTTGAAACAACCCACAAGTAATAGTTAGAGAAGCCGTGAACCCATCATCATCATCATCATCATAAGCTTCTAGCTAATGATCGTTACTTAGGATCTTTGCAGCAAGGGCACCAACAACAGCATACATAATATATGCAACCCCCAATCGGTGCCCGGATATAATCATCAATACAATTCCTGCAGCAACAAAACAATGTGAAAAATTAGGGAGATGTGCTAATAAACACATATTTAAATAGTTTAGTTTACTAAAAATAGTTTAAACAATCATATATCAATCAAGATTTAACATCATTATTGACCAAAAAGGTCTAAAATAACTAACTAAAAAGAGACGACGAATATTATAAAAATTGTACAAATATTATCATAATAACCATCTTTCAAATAAATGATTCGCTTACAATTCAAAATATGTGAGCTCTTAGCTACCGTACGTAGTAAGAGTTTTTTTGCCATCCCTTTGAAATTCTATAATTTTTACTTCCAATTGCTGCAGGGTCTGATCTGTCCTGGGGGCATGGGCAAGAAGGCATGTGCTGATGTGCCCAGGGCCCATCAATATATACATATTAGCTTACTAATAGGTATATTATATACACACACATTGTGTTAAGATCAGATACAAAATGTGCTTCCCGTACAAAATGTAAAATCATCTCATCCGTCCAATTTTTTAAAATCAAGGTTAAGATTTGCTGAATCTGCTAAAAAATCAGCGGTAGGAGATTTGTTTAATCTCCTAAAAATCAGCCGTACCATTCAACCAAATAAGTGGGGAGTTTCCTCACCCACACCATTCATCTCATTCATACGGATGGTTAGGATTAGTTTGCACTTTGTATATTACGATTAGTTTGTATGTGATCATATATATATATATAGAGAGAGAAAGAGAGAGAGTGAGAGAGATGTGTTGTATGTATATGTATATACATTATACTACATATAATTTATAAAAATTTAAAATAAAATAAAACATTAAATTTTTCGATGCATTCAATTCGTTATTCGACACCACATTTACATGCTTTAAGTCTGAATTTTTAAATTTACACACCATAAATCCTTTGGGGAACAAACTTCATCATTGCTTTCGATTCTTTAAGAGTTAGCGCATAAATGTTAATCATTACATTTACTTCTCTCATGTAATCCCATGATTCATGCATTGACAATATTTGGATAATTTCTTTTGGCTCTCTCATGTAAATGAAATATAAATTATAACATGATTTAAGGAGTGTTTGCAAGAAATTAAAAAATGCATTTCTCAGTTTTTGGCTTTAAAAAGACATGTTGGTCTTTTCAAGTGACAGCTTCTACTTAAATTAATCACTTAATAGCTAATAGCTGGAAGCATGTTGAGGGGTGCTTTAAACTACTTTTCACCTTTTCTATTACACTAAAAGCACTTATTTATCAAACACTACAAACTTTTACTATTTCAGAATCATAAAGTTCCCAAACACTATCAACTTTACTATTAAACACATTTTCCAAAATCACTATAAAAAATCACTTTTTTAAAGTAGAAACAATCGCAAACACTCCCTTAAAAACTTGCGGTTTGTTTTATTCTAATAAAAACATGATGTGAAATATGAAAACGTTACTCCCTAAACGATATAATTAACTTTCACGTCTTTTACTAATTCAAAGTCCTATATTGCAAGTAACAATTGTACTACTTAATTTTATGTATAGTTTTATTTTAATTTATACAATATTTATAAACATTCACACGTTAGCACCAAGTCCTACTCTATTTGTACTATCCCGGGCTCATAAAATGTCAGGATCGAACCTGATTTTTTTTCCTATATTAGTGTTATAATTTGTATGCATACATATAAATAGGGGTGGTTCGGTACGGTATACCGAAGATTTTATCTCATACCTTTACCATACCGTAAACTTTCGGTATGCAAAAATACATACCGTTACCATACCTGAATTTCGGTATACCTTGTTTCGGTATACCAAAATTTCGGTACGGTAAGCTACGATATCGGTAAATTATCATGATTTAATATCAAATTATTATATATCAAATGAAATATAGAAAATCAATGTTAATAGGGATATACTAAAATTATTAATGAAATTAATTATAAAATACCAATGATAACCTATTTGTGTTCTATTCAACTTTGAACAAAAAAATATTATAAATAAGTACGGATACTTCAACACATGATATATGAAGATAACAACACATTCTGCTAAAATAATAATTTAAACAACATAAAAATATTTGAAATAACATCGATCTCCAACAAAAAGTATAAATAATTCAAGAAACATGGATATAAAGTCATTATCCTTGAATTAATGTTGTGTTTCTAGTTATTTTTATAATTTTAAAGAAATTATTGGCCTGGAATTACGGTATGACGGTATACCGTTTATTTCCAAAATATATACCGATACCATACCGAAGTAATTCGGTACGGTATCATACCGTACCAAAAGTGTCGGTATACCAAACACTTCGGTAAATTCGGTATTTTTCGATATGGTAATCCGGTATACCAAAATTTCGGTATTTTTCCCCACCCCTACATATAAACACTAATACTACCTTTTTGTGCGGGATATTGAAATCTCTATTTACCATTTATCTTCCCATGCATTGGACGGAAACTTGGAGCCAAAAAGTGTAGCAACTCGATCATGCTACTTTATATTATACGGAGTGTGAAAAATCTATTTAATACGGAGTATTTTAATAAATAAATTAGAATTTTCATCAAGGGTAGTTTTTTCAACCATGTCTTTTTACTCATATGGAATCATACGGAACATTGGACTCCTAATATTACACTTTTATCATGTTTTACTCCTAGTTAGAGAATTAACTCGATCATAATCATACATAAATAACAAAAATGTAGTAAATACTAAATCATACACAGAGGCGTAGCTAGGGTAAAAAATTGGGATGGACCAATATAGAGAATTATTTGAGATAAATTTTTAAAAATAAATTTGTACACTAAAAAACAAAGAACTTTAAAATTTTGGGGTTGGCCAGAGCCGGTAGTATTTGTTATTTTTAAGTGGGATGGTTGTGTACTCTTATATTTATTTAAATGGTTAAGTAGTGTTGCTCCTCCCCCAGCTCTAAGATGAACTCCATAAGTTTTATCCAACGCAATACTATCTCCCTCGTACACTTTGGGCAAAACTTATTAGAATGACCAATAATCTCGCAGATAAAGCAGAAATTAGGGACTTTTTCATACTTGAAGTCCACCCAATAATGACCAATTCCCCTTTTTTCAAATTCATTCCTTTTGTAAGGGGTTTCCTTATATCTATGCAGACCCTAATACGTATATAAGCCTCCCATTTTTCATCAAATTGGCTCTCGTCAAAACTAATAAATTTTCCAATATAGTTATCAATTCTCTTAGTAGATCCTAGTTCATAAATCCATAAGCAACATTATGCACCTATACCCAAATCTAAGCCTCATTCGGGGGATATCCTCCGACCTTATTTCCTTAAGAATCAACAAATTCCTCTCAAATAACCACGGACCTTCCTCTAACACACGCCTCATATCCACAATATGGTAAAAAGTAAAAATATACCTCTTTTTGCCAATTTCTTATATTGACACACGTTTTGCTGGTCTCCACAAAGATGGCATAAGCTCCTTGAAGATCTGGAATTTGATCTTCCGATCCGTAAGTATCACTCCAACCACCAGAAAAGACGTCTTCCCATGGCTCGCCCCTTCTTCCTCTCCTTCATCGTCATCGAATATATACCTAATCCCCGTTGTCCTTGCCTATTGCCATCTGGTTGTACCGGTTTACAATATCTTCCATCGAGTAATCCCACCCAGGGGCGGACAGTAGTACAGACCCAGGGGGCGGTCGCCCCCCCAACAACAAATTTTTTTAGTGTATATATATAATAAAAAATAATTTCCGCCTTCCCAAAAAATATTTTGTTTAAGTTACCGCCCTCCCAAGACAAACTTCCTGGGTCCGCCCCTGATCCCACTTGTGTCGTCGTTGCGGCCTTCGTCCCTATCACCTCACCCTACATCTCGATCGCAAACGTCGCTCGCAGAAGCCGAAGAGCCATAGACCTTCTAGCAAAGCCTCACCCCTCTTGCTGACACCCTCCGCTTCACGGCGGCCACTCCTCGTAGATCCGATAGCGGATAAGAAACCCTAGCGGCGAAAATCGCCCTAGAGAGAGAGAGAGGCGTTTTGGAATTGGCTATAATATGACTTTGGTTTAATAATCCATTATTTGAGATTCTAATTTTATGAATATTAATAATTAAGTTTTGCAGCCATGAGTAGGTTACGGCTGAGATAAGTAGGAATCTTATGTTTGGATAATTTTTAGGACTAATCAATTAATCATTTATCTATTAGTGGTGGGTGAGGTTTGTTATCTAAAAATGTGGTGCGTTTGTTATCTAAAAATTTGCCTCATTTCAAATTGAGTTCAATTTGATTAGACTCAATTGCAATTTAAGTAGAAATCAATTCCAATTGAAATAACTCTACTTTATTAGTACTAAAGTAGATGTGCATGGGATAGGGACGTTTGTGATATAAAAAACTTGCTTGTAACCTTTGTTACTTGTTAAGTACGTAAACATAATTCCAATTCTAAACAATGAGTGATGAGCACATCTTCCTAATTTTTCACATTGTTTTGTTGTTGTAGGAATTGTATTAATGATTATTTCGGTGTGTCGATTAAGGGTTGCATGTTATGTGTATGTTGTTCGTGTTGCCCCTGGTACAAATAAGAAGCTTCAATTACTGAGTTCCTTATGATGATGATGCCATGATGGGTTCACGGCTTCTCTAACTATTACTCCGTACTAGTTATTATAGATTGTTGCAAAATACGGAGTATATTTATCATTTCCTATTGAAGAAATATTGTTGATCTTATTTTGTTTCTTCTTTCATCATAAAGAACTTTGACAATTCCAATAAAACGTTGTGTGTTTTTGTACTATGCATGTAATAGAATCTAAACAATGTCATTTCTTTTCTCGTTTTGTATGAAATTCTTTCATAAGAATCAACTTGTTTTTTTTTATAATTTTCATCTTATTGATATGTCCTATCATCCTATGTAGAAGCGGTTAACCCAATTACGTGCGTAGTTCAAATGTGAGTAGTAATGTATACACGATATTAATGAAATCGATTGTTTATATTAACCCAATTTTGACTTTAGATTGTTTATATTTATAGATTATATATACGAAGTATTTATTAATATAATCTATATAATTATGTATGTGTGTTAGTGTGTTAGTGTGTAGCTGTGAGTTGATCGCATGGATATATATTCTCAAGTAAAATAGTGAAAAGGTACATAAACAAAAAAATGAAAGAAATAATCATTAATACAATTCCTACAACAACAAAACAATTGCTATAATACCATAAACAGGCAAAGATCATCACTGGAAGAAATATATGTGGGAGACACTATTCACATTTCCAGAATAGTGTCGTTATCTCCGTGGGACATACCACTTTCTTTCAATTTCCAGAGGAAACAATTCCCGGTGATGGTATGCTTTGCAATGAACATAAACAAGAGTCAAGATCAGTCTTTATCTCAGGTGAGATTATACTTGAGAAAATGTTTTCACAAACGACCAACTATATGTTGGAATTTCCCATTAACACCATAAGTGTTGTCTGTAGAGAGATTTTGAAACATGTTTTTTTGAAAATTTTATGTCTTTTAGTCATTCTAAGATGTTACAAATTCCATATTCTTTATTACTCTATTGCTCCGTATATTATATGATCATCATACTAATCAACATTTCAGTGCTTTTATCAATTATAATTACAAATTCCAAAATTCATACGAAAGAAATATATATGTCTACAAAAAATATATAAGCCTAATGACCTACATATTCCATATAGAAGTTGTACGTGCCTGGGGCAATGCCCGCACACCAACTAGTGTACAATCACGAGGGAGTTAAATTTTTCTAATTCAGAAAATTATAATTGTAAAGCAACTAATTAAACTGGAGTAATTTACAATACAATATACAACATGGTATAAACGAAGCACAATTTGTATATGTATATATGAACTTACCCCTTTGGTTTGCTTTTCCTAGCCCAAAACTTCTTATCGGATGCAGACTCCTTAAGAGGATAGCCTTTAATTTACAAGTCGAATGAAATGATGTTAGTTGAAGACATTATCAGAAATTTGACAAAAAAATGGACACTTTCTATAATAAAGTAATGTTTCCCCCACACTTTTTATACTCCGTATATACTACTTCGTCCCTTTTTATTTAACTAACTTTAACTTTTCTAGTTAAAGATGATAAACTTTGATTCATTATTTCAACTAGTATATTTATGTGAAACTTAATGAATTTATACTTTTATGGTAACATTTTCAAAAAACATTTTCATAATATTTTCATATTATCAATGTTATCGTGCATAAATATATAATGAGATCAAAGTTTAACATTTTTTACTTGGAAAACAATGTTTAACTAAATAAAAAAGGACAGATGAAGTCTAATAGAGTATTATTAAATATATAGAGTATAAATATATAGGGATAAGGGTCGAATTGGACATTATGATTATATGAGAATCTCAAATTGGACACTAAGGTTTCAAATGGATCAAATTGGACACTATGGTTACTTGTGTATCCCATATTGGACACTGAAGTTTCAAATGGATCAATTTTTTCGTTTTACTGATCATTTTTGGACACCCATCAAAGATTTTCATCTTGAAAGCTATAAGTATTCCCTTTTCTCTTGGTTTTATGTACCTAAAAAATAAAAATAAAAACTTAATTCATATATTTTGATTTAGAATATATAATTAGAAGTTCCAATTAAGAAAATCTATTATAATGTAATTGAATTCTTTAATATTGTTAAATCAATTTAACAAATCGATATTTCTTAAAGTTCCATAAAAATCATATGAATGAGAAATCCTAAATATATTTTTAAATTGTTAAATACAAGAAGTTATTAATTGAAATCAAAATATATATTTTAAAACTTCAAATTAAATATTCCAAAATTATATATGTAACTAAATTAGTTTATTTTCACCAAAAAGGAAAGGAAATATAAGACTAATGATTTTTATTAAAGGAAGAAGATCGAGAATCATAAGTGAGTGTTCAAAAACTGTGAATTATGAAACTTCAGTGTCCAATATGAGATACATATGTAACCATAGTGTCCAATTTGGTCCATTTGAAACCTTAGTGTCCAATTTGAGATTCTCATGAAATCATAGTGTCCAATTTGAGCCTTATCCCTAAATATATAATGCGTCAAAGTCTAGTCATACACCATATGTAAGTTTCAAACCATAGTTGGTACACTACTAAAACTAACCTCCAATATAATTAAAGTTGATACACAAGCTAGCTATTTCAAGAGGTTAAAGGTTAAAAAAAACCTTATATCTATCCCAAAAGCTTAATTTGATCGTTGAACTAAAAAAAACTTGAATTCACATTCTGAACTTGATACAATAATTCAAACTTAAATGATACAAGTAAATTTCTAGTCAACTTCACATTCAATGTGATAAGGAGCCAGCATAACATCTTGCATGACAACTTAAAGGGTCAAATAACCATTCAACTTGAGCGAATTGTTCAGCTCACCCCTCAATCGTAAAAGAAGTACTATATAAAGTTGCAAAATTCAAACTATAAAATGGAAAATATAAGTAGAAAATGAAACAAAAGTCAAAAATTAAAATATATATAGACATTTATAAAACTATAAATCAGAAAGTTTTACGTTTACCCTCTCTCTTATATTGTTGCTATCTTTTCTTTTTCAATTGTCCCAATTTTTTTGGTGCTTTACATTTTAATAAATAAATTAATCAATTAATGGCTCTATTATTTCCCTTTCCATGTCGGTCAAACCTAGCAAAGGTTTAAGAGACAAAGGAGTAATTTTTTTTTTGCGGTAAAGTCCAAAATGTAAATATAAAATATAAAGTAATGTCTAATTTGTATGTTATATTCATATTTTATATTTATATTTTATGATTATATTTTATATAAAACATTTTCTACATTATATATATTTTTACTTTTATATATTTAATGATTATAATTTTATTTTATGTTTTATATTTGAAATTTTTGTAATCTAACATATTTAATGCTTTTAGTTTTATATACGTAGTATTAAATTTTTTAATACGCTAAGATTTATATTTTATTTTTATTTAATGTTTTGTGATTTTAATGTTCATGTCATACGAAGTACTTAATATATACGTAGTATATAATATATAACGTTTTTATACTCTATAAATTAGTAAAAAATATAAAACAGTAAATATATAGATATTTTTCCTAATTAATGATATAAAAAACTATTTATCATATTAAGCTTCAATTAATAGTGTTTACCAAATTATTACAAAATATAAATGTTTACTAACAGAGTCATTTTTCAGTTTTCTATTTGTCTTTTTCATCTTCCAATTTTCTGTTTTCATTTACCTATTTTTCTATCTCCAATTTTCTTTTTTCTTTTTTTAGTTTCATTTCCAAATCTGAAAACATGTTCATCAGTTTTTGCCATTGGTTCTATGACCGACTAGAAGACCGAAAGTACAATCCTAGTCCAGAACAGAACCTAGTACGTACAACCCAATTAGGGTACTAGGTCCCACATATAGGAAAGTTGGGGCAGAAATCGGCTGATCCCAGTCGACCTCAACGGTTAGTTTGACGAATTCTTTTCTCATTTCCCTATTAGTTGACAATTCAACGCCGCAACGGCTCTTTTAAAATTCTTCATTTTTAAAAATGATTTCAAAAAACCGAGCCTGAACCACTGGGACATTGACCAACCCGGACAGGGACCATCAGGTTGTTGACGGGATTCGCCCAGGCCCACCCGGTTGTTGATCGGATCAAACACATACCGTCGGGTCATTGGCCGGAAGGATGGGGACCGCCGGGTCATTGATCGGACAAGACGGGGACCGCCGAGTGGTTGAGTAAACAGGATAGGGACCACCGGATCGTTGACCGGACCGGATGGGGCTGCCTGACCGTCGACCGGATCAAACAGGTTTACAGGTGTGGGTGAACTTAACCACTTGGTTAGGTTCATAGCTAGGTTTTTTGACCATTATTGCCACACCAGATTCATGTCAGGGATGATCCATGTTAGAGCTATATTGGAGGTCAGGCTGAAGTCCAAGGCGATTTAATTTTTTCATCTTTTAGTGTAAATATTTTAATTTTCATATATATATTATTTAGCTCGCACCACTCATATTTAAGCCTAGCATAATTACTATTACTCTAGTCCAACTCAGATTATTCTGGAGTCCTTCTCTGGATGCATGGTTGACACCTTATTGGATGACATTGTGTAACTTCTATATTATATATAAAAAGTGAATTTTGAATCTTTATGTCAAATTTTACGTGTCCATTGCAGTTTTTTTGTAGTTTAGGAGGGAAATTAAATTGACAATTCGGGAAAGATATAGGGCCTTTAATGAGTTAATCTTTCAAGAATAGTAAGAATAATATAATAAAAGTTGCTAGGCAATATTATATATATACGGAGTAATATACTCATAAAATTTACACATTTTTCTTAATTAAATGATTTGTGCAATTTTAACATCACATAAACATTAATTTTGGATTCACTCCACACTATATTGAACAAAATAACTATGATTTTTTACAAGATGGAGTACTTCTTACATATTGAAGATAAATTAAGCATTACAATTTACAAACATACATGTTTTATAGAATAAATATCTAAGTCTTAAATCAATGAAATGCTCTCTTATTTATTAGTCCAAATGAAGAAAATTAAACTTAACTAAAATAGTTTATCCAGATAAACTACGTTACATTTTTATTCAGTTAATCTTAAACATTATAAAATAGTTTTAAAAATTTAAAGTTAATGGGGAAGCATGTAATAATAGAAATTTTTGGATTGAAGTTCCAAGTGAGTAGTCGCCCCGCGGCCATTCACATATCCCGATATCCGTGCATGTGCGTATGTACTTTGAATCGGTAGTGAGAAAATACATTTATCATTGTAAGTAAAATTCTAGAAATAGGAGTACAAACGTGAAATATTGTCTAACTTGGAAAATACTGTTAAGTTTAAAGCTTGATACTGTCAAAACATGGAAATAATTAACTCATATTTAGGAAATAAAACACAATAGTTTTATTTTAAAATACACAATTGTTTTAGTACTATTTAAGTCAATTTCCCTTGCATTTACATTATATATATATCTAATGATCAAAATATATATCTACCTGTTGGTGGCTCTTGTTGGATCTTGGTATGCGTGGCATCTTCCATTGTTGTCAATTTAGAAGCTAAGCTAGTAATTTTAATGAATGCTCAATATAGTGGATCGCTTTCTGCAATTAATTTTGCTGCATCGTCTTACGGGAATACGGGGTATTTATACATGGATCATGTGTTCTTTAATGAAAAAAGCTACATTTGTAGGGTCCACAGAAGCATGACAATTAGGGTATGTGTAATCATCACATGTGTCATCAGCGCATGCGTAATCAATATACTCCTTCCGTCCCTTAAAACTTTGCCAACTTTCCCTTTTTGGATGTCCCACTAACTTTGTCACTTTCCCTTTTAAGTAAAGAATTTGTGGTTTCTGTTAATTCTCTCTCCTCTGCACAAACCTCAACCACACAGTTTTTACTTTATTAATTCCCGTGCCGGTCAAACTTGGCAAAGTTTTAAGGGACGGAAGTAGTAATTAAAATGATAAGAAATTATGTGTATAATAATGAGTATAATCAATATAATGTAATCATCGCATGTATAATTAAACAAAAAATCACAAAAATCCCGAAAGTACTTTCATTTTCAACGGTAAAAATCACAAAAAGTTTCGTAAGCATTAAACAAATTAAACAGTCCATTAAATTAAATAACAGAAAATTGTTTATATATGATATATTCACCAATATGATAGGCAAATTGCATCAATATGATTTTCTGTTGTAACTAGTTTCCAGCTCAGGTCTTCGCTTTAATTCATCCACAAAGGATGATAATCACCACTAGGATCTAAAGGGCGAAATTGGGCATCAACCAACTAATTTATCCTGCCAATTAGTTCAATTCGTCCACAGAGGAGAAGAAGGGAAAAAGGGTTCGGCCGCCCCTCCGACAGAGAAGAAAGAACGATATATATAGGCAAAGCACCAAAGAACCAGAATGGCAACTTACCTTGTGAGGAAGATACGAAATTAAACGTCGAAGGAGCAGATGGAATCGTCCGCAGAAGGAAAGGAGTGAGGTGCGTGCGAACGGTAAGAAAGAAGAGGCGGGTCGGATCTTCTCTTAGACAATTGGGCTTAAGGATAAATGGGCCAATACCAACAAATCCTCCACCTTATTGGACCCTAGTGGTGTAGAGCACAACGCTCTAAAACAATTTGAGACTCATCATCGCTGGATTGCCCGAATAATCACAAAGACATATTCAGGCAAAAGGGGTAAGATCACCAGGCAACTTATCCGCAATCAATGTTTAACGTGCATTTGCACGACAATAACTTTTCGACCGAGAGACATTTAGTCCCCATGTCAGCAGGATTAAATTCCGAAGGAATTTTAATCAACTTGATATGACCTGCACTAACAATATCACGTATAAAATGAAATCTAACATCAATGTGCTTAGTTCTATCATGAAAACAGGATTTTTACACAATTGAATAGCAGATTGACTATCAGAAAACACACAAATGTCCTGCTTAAGACTACCAATCTCCGTTAGGAGACGTTTAAGCCAAATGGCTTCCTTAAACGCTTCGGTAGCGGCCACATACTCAGACTCAGTGGTGGAAAGGGCTACTATGGGTTGAAGTTGAGACTTCCAACTAATGCAAGACCCGCAAAGAGTAAACACATAAGAGGTAGTGGATTTCCTATTGTCTCTATCATTAGCAAAATTTGAATCCACATACCCACTCAACTTAACCCCCTCAGAACACCTAGTGAAAACCAACCCCTGATTAACAGAAGATTTCAAATACCTAAGCAACCACTTAAGAGCATTCCAATGATCTAAACCAGGATTAGACATATACCTACTCAAGCAACTAACAACATAGGCAATGTCGGGTCTAGTACTCACCATGAGATACATCCGGACCCAATAGCATTGGAATAAGGCACAGATTTCATTTTAGCAATTTCAGGAGCAGTCTTAGGAGACTGATCCTTACTTAACACAAAGTGAGACGCCATCGGGATAGAAACGGGAGTAGCGGAATGCATGTTATATTTACTCAAAATCTTTTCAATGTATGAAATCTGATTGAGAACTAACACACGCTTACTCCTATCCCTAACAATGTTAATGCCTAGGATCCTTTTGGCATCACCTAGGTCTTTCATAGCAAAGTTCTCACTGAGACGCTTTTGCACACATTTAATGGCGTCACCCGAAGGACTTACAATCAACATGTCATCCACATATAGCAATAAAAATACAGGCACAGAAGAAGTATTTTTAAAGTGTAGGCAATGGTCGCATTCGGACTTGTGAAATTTCAAAGATGACATGCACTGGTCAAATTTGATATTCCACTGCCTCGGGGACTGCTTCAGGCCGTACAAGGCCTTCCTAAGCAAACACACATGATCACTCTTCATGGGATCCACAAAGCCCTCAGGCTGGGACATATAGATTTTCTTGTCTAAATCACCATGCAAGAACGCAGCGGTGACGTCCATTTGCTTCATTTCCCAATCATTATGAGCAACAAGAGCAAGCATCATACGAATCGTAGTAAATTTAACTACAGGAGCAAAGATTTCAGCATAATCAACACCTTCCTTTTGAGTAAATCCCTTACCTACTAACCTAGCCTTATATCTAATGTCGTTAGGCTCTTAACCTTAAATAGCCACTTACAGGCAACAACGGAACTATTGGGCGGTCTAGGAACTAACGTCCAAGTCTTATTCGCTCTAAGTGACTCCATCTCACTTTCCATGGCGCAAAGCCATTTAGCGGACTCATTAGACTTAAGGGCCTCTCTATAGGTTCTAGGTTCGTTAAGCTCAAGGGTCTCAAACACAGAGAAAGCAAACATAGAAGTATCACACATATGGAAAGCAAACACAGAGAAAATATCTCTTACCCCCGTGGGTAGAGACACTAGCAGGGCCCCACACATCAGCATGAACATACTCTAACACATAGGTACACTTAGTAGGATTAGGATATGGGGAGGAGGGGAATGTAACCTTATGCTGCTTGCCTAACACACAAGATTCAAAGAAGGGGATGTGGGACACAGAATCCTTACCAAAACAACCACATTTATGCAAAATCTCTAAACCCCTATTACTCATGTGTCCTAATCTATTATGCCACAAAGCAGATTTATCAGAACTAACAACATGAGCAGAATCACCGAAAGGCTGAGCATGGCACACATACAAGTTATTCACCTTTTTTGCCTTAAACAAAACAAGGGAATTTTTCAAAACTTTCATGCACCCATTACCCCATTTACCCTATAACCCACTACCCTCAAAAGCAGCAACAGAAAACAAGTTATGACGCAAATCAGGAACATGCCTCACATTTTTCATAGTAAACACAGTCCCATTATCAAACTTCAAGCATACATCACCCACCCCATGAATTTTGCATTTCTTATTATCAGCAAGAGACACAAAACCATCATTGCAAGAATCATAAGAAAAAAAACAGGGATCTAAAAGGTGTCATATGATAAGTACAACCAGAGTCAATCAACCACTCATTTTCAGTCATGCTACTCAACACAGAATTAGCAGAATCACAAATCATAAAAACTTCTTCATGCAAATTATTATCATCTACCACATTAGCATGTTCAGACTTCTTCGGATGGGGACAATCCTTAATGAAGTAACTAGAATTACCACAATTATAGCACACTCTCTTTTTAGACTTACCTCTCTTCTTCCCCGGGTCATTGTTTTTGTTCTAATCGTTGTTGCCCTTCTTATGGTTTCTAGATCTACTCTTAGACCTACCCCTCACAAACAACGCTTCACCTGAGTCCCTAGACTGACTGTTACTACCCCTCGAGTGTCTAAGGTCTAACTCCTTACTCCTTAATCCATTAACGACTACATCCAACGAGATATCATCTCTACCATACTTTATGGCAGATTTGACGTCATTGTATGAGTCAGGGATGGCATTAAGTAACACTATGAATGTGTAGTCATCTATGTGTTTATCACCGGCTTGCTTAATATTCTGAATAAGCTTGTTAAACACATCTAGGTTCTCATCTATGTCCTTAGACAGGTCAAGCCTAAATCTAAAGAACTTCTCAAGCAAAAACAATTTACCAGGCAAAGAAGTATCGGTATACGTCTTATCTAACTTGTCCCACAAAGCCTTTGCAGAATCTATAATACCCACCTTCCTGAGTACTGAATCAGAAAGGTTCAGGTATATAGAGGAACAAGCAGTTTCATTCATTTCATCGCGCTTGGCAGCATCCTCAGAGTCCAAATAGAGACCAGTCATTGCTCTATAGACTTTCTGTTGGATCAACACGCATTTGATTTTTTGTTTCCAGATATCAAAATCTGTCTTTCCGTTAAATGGAAGCATGCCATATTGATTGACAACCATATTAACCGGAAAGCAAGCACAACACGCAAGAGAGTAAATAAAAAAAAATTATCAAGCAAAGAACAGTACGAAGCAACTAGCACGAACAAGCCGAGACGACCAATGAACACAAAGCTCGGGTACAATCTCCTTGTTCTTTCGTACCGTACGAAGCAACTAGCACGAACAAGCCGAGAAGACCAATGAATGCAAGGCTCGGGTACAATCTCCTTGTTCTTTCGTACAAGCAAGATAAAATTTTTATTTACTCAACAGACAGATAAATGATTAATTATAACCTATAGGGCTATCAATTGTACAAAGCAACTAACACGAACAAGCCGAGAAGACCAATGAACACAAGGCTCGGGTATAATCTCCTTGTTCTTTCGTACAAGCACAAATAGGCTAGAATTAAATCAACAAGCAAAGAAACGGGATTTAAAACTAATCCGGACAGAAATATTCCCAACTTCGGACAACAAGTATCCAAACAAATATTCTTAACCGGAGAGTTTATCCACGAATCAATCAACAGAAAAAATCAAAATAAAAAAAATCCAACACGTGATTAAATTTAAACCGGAAGAAATATTCACAACTTTGGACAACGAGTATCCAAACAAAATATTCTTCACCGGAAAATTAATTCACGATTCAACAAGCAATCACAATTCAACTAACAAGTAAATAGCAATTCAACTTGAAATTAAAATGAATGAACTACGAATAATAATCACACAAAGGATTAGTAAACGTACCTGGGGCCGGGCACAGCCGGCATCCAAGACCACGTAGGTCAGCAGCGGGGGAGCGGGGGAATAATAAAAAAATCCGGTGGCACTCCGGTACACCAAGGGTGTTAAACGCCAATTTACCTGAGCGGGGCCCGAGGTTGGGTTAACCCGACTTACCGTAGGCAGCGTGGGCTGCTGCAGGGCACGGCGGCAGCAGGCTGGACTGGCGGCAGAGCTCCCTGGCAGGCAGCAGATTCTGGACTGGCTGGCAGCACTCTTGACGCAGCACTCCCTGGACTCCGGCAGAAGGTCTGAACGAGCACCAGGCGACTCCAGGCGACGGAGGCCGGTTCTCTTGACCTCCGACGACCTCTGGACGGCGGCGACGCGGCGGCAGACAGCGGCAGGACCTCCAACGCTCTGATACCACTATTGTAACTAGTTTCCAGCTCAGGTCTTCGCTTTAATTCATCCACAAAGGATGATAATCACCACTAGGATCTAAAGGGGGAAATTGGGCATCAACCAACTAATCTATCCTGCCAATTAGTTCAATTCGTCCACAGAGAAGAAGAAGGGAAAAAGGGTTTGGCCGCCCCTCCGGCAGAGAAGAAAGAACGATATATATAGGCAAAGCACCAAAGAACCAGAATGACAACTTACCTTGTGAGGAAGATACGAAATTAAACGTCGAAGGAGCAGATGGAATCGTCCGCAGAAGGAAAGGAGTGAGGTGCGTGCGAACGGTAAGAAAGAAGAGGCGGGTCGGATCTTCTCTTAGACAATTGGGCTTAAGGATAAATGGGCCAATACCAACATTTTCATTATTTTCTTTGGCTCATTCATTCCTACTAGTATTTCACTCGTGCGTTGTACGAGTTGTGAAAATACAAATATTATAAATGTGAACCTGCAAATGCAATTATAGATCACACGGTTTTTGATCATATGAATGGGAGTGACCATTAAAAAATAAATATTAACAAATATTAGAAGTTAATAAGCACATCCTTTAATGTGAGCGAAATTTTTGCATTTTTTTTCTTATTTTCCTCGTCATCACATATCACACACTAGTGTTTATTTTCAGCTTGCCGCACTTTCTATGCCCTTAAAAAATACATTAAAACACAACATCACCTTCGAATCAAAATGACATTTGATATGAAGCAAAAATAAAACATAATTATCAACAAAGTAAACTGATGTGTCAAAAGAATCAAAATAAATCAATGAAAAGTGAAAAAAAGAAAGAATAGGTGGTCATATTTAAAAAACACTGCTGTGAAGTACAAGTGCATGTATAACAATTGCCGTAAACACGTTGAACCAAAGATTACTAATTTAACATTTGTTTCAAGTAAATGCTATGAAATAGAGTAAAGACAATATTAGTGGTATCATGCTAATAAATGTTACTTTTATATCTAAAATTGTAACGTCTAATAGACAATGACCAAATAAGAGTTACACCCTACTCACACATGTGCGCAACTGTGCATGGCATGTGTGTATGAGTGCTTGTGAAATGTTTTTTTTTTACAAAAGTGCATGTTTTTTTACAAAAGTTATACTATTTCTGTCTCACTAACATTGGGACATGAGAAGATGGTAAGATTATTAATAAAAATATGAATATGTGGTTGATATTGAATTGATAAAGTAAAAATAAAATAAATATACTTTTAAAACCACACAAATTTTACCAAATTTAGTATGAAATAATCTTAGTGGGATGGACCAGAAAGGAAAGATGAGACAATCTTAACGAGACAAAGGGAGCAGTAATTTAAAAAGTGTTTCGAATTTTGATTCATTTAGTTATAATGTCACATTAGGATTAATGCTTGGATGTTGTGGTTGTTGTCACATTAGGTGTGTAATCCAAAACAGTCCAATTCTAAGGATGTTTTTACTTGGACTGTAATTTGCCCCAGACCAGACCAGACCAGTTCAGACCAGACTAGACCAGACCAAACTTGGATAGTTATAAAAATACAAAGAAATCAGACCTTACCAGACAAGACCAGACCAGTTCAGACCAGATCAGATCAGACCAGACCAGACCAGCAAATTATAGTCCAAGTAAAAACATCCTAAATCAGCTATAAAGCCTACGACAGTTAGGATCGGAACTCATAATAATAGGGTTGATTGCATTTAGAGGAACTGGTCCAATCCTAATTCCTAAGTGAGTTTAGTTTTGCACCTCCATTGCTCCATGGATATACAAAAGACCTATTCTAGGTCTATAACTTATATGTCCAAAATTAAAAAATTAAAAAAATCTCGTAGAAATGAATAATTGAAAATAGAAGGATTGGAATATACATCCATACATTATACTCCTTATAAATAAGAAATTGTAAACATAGGTTTGAACTCATACCCAAATTTATATTATGTGGACTTCCGCTGATTCATTGTGTCCAACCCAAAAAAAAATCCAATCATGACGATTTCAAAGAATAACCAATAGTAGGAAGGCAAAAAGCCAATTCCGCAAAAATACATCAAGGGCGATTTTAGAGCTAAATCAATATATCAATATATATATATAAAAGAGGAACTTTTTAAGAGCATACAATGCGCCACATAATCCTGCCATGTCATTATATATAACAATTATTTAATTATTTTTTATACCTTTTGTTTTTATTAGATTCTATTTTTGATTGCATATTGATATGGAAACAAAAATCCTTAGAAATCCACCTTAATTATTAATTTGGTAAGCTTTAAATAAGTAAAATAATTTTTGGTTATCAAAGTGAAATTCTAATAACGATATGATCACTAATTTACATAAGTTTACTAAAAGGAATTAAATAGAAACAAATATGCAAATTAGTTTACTTATTAATTTGACACGTATTAATAAATTAGTAAGCTTCAAATAAATAAATAATTAGAAATGAAATTAAAAATTATAACCAACATAAAGTATATATATTTTCGCAAGTAAATATGTTTAGCCTAGCCAAATAAGTAAATATTTTTTGTTGTATCTTTATGTTACAACTAAAATTTAAATATGCCTTCACTTTTAAAATAGATTCCTAATCCAAATTAGAAAATCTTGATATGTTTACAAATTCATACTTTTATTTTAATAAAATGTTTTTAATTGGATTGATTTCAGTTTCAGATTAAATCAGATTAGATCAAATTTTAATAATCATAACAATTATAATAATATTGGGTTCATAACAATTATGTTTACTGCTCATGTAGAAGACCAATTTAACTTTTTTTCATATAATTTTTTCTTTCTTTCACAGATGGAATATATTTCACATATATTTTTCATGATTCAGGAGATTCCACCTATTTAACCAGAATTCAATCAATTTCAACAAAATAAGTTAATTCTATTTATTTTAGTATTATCAAACAGACTCTATATTAGACTAAGTTTTTTTTCTTTAAAATCACATTATATGTGATCTGAAAGAAATTAAATTTCAAATTAGCTAAATTACATACTGCCCGTGCATCGCACGGGCTTAAAAGCTAGTTTAATATAAGCAAACTGAAAACCACGTAGGCCGTAGTCTACCAAACTTCTTTTCAAACTCTTTAAGGTGGCAATTTCAAGTAGATTCTCCATCATGTAACTTGAAAATAGCTATATAATGTTAGGACAATAACTATATTATACGAAGTATAATGTTACACATTATTATAGACATCTAATGTTAAATAGGGATGGACCCGATCGGTGGTTCCGCACAAGTCTGGAACCAAGTTTGGTATTGTGCAGGATCGGACCAGGTCCATTTTTCCGGTCCCGGGTCACAATCGGGTAAAAGCGGTATTCGGTCCCAAGTTTTAATTTTTGGGACCAAACCGGGCGTTCCAGTCCCGAACCGACTAATTTTTTTAGTTTGAACCAGCTTTTGAAAAACTATAACAGGTCCGGGACCGGGTACCCCGAACTGGCCAAGAACCTGATTAATGCGGTCAGCCCGGCCCTTGAAAAAAATGGGAATGATCGAGTTATCTCAGCTCTGAAGTCTGAACTGGGACCGAACGAACCTGGGTCCACCCCTAAGGTTAAACATAGACTTGTATATTTGTGCACCGGCCATAGCCCATAGCCGCACATGATTAATTTTGATTGAGATAGATTTATTGCTTGAGACCATCATTTTATTAGTAACACTTTAAAAATATTAAAGAATTTCACCATCGGAAGTATTTAAAACTACGTATTTGGGAATTCCTGTCATTTTAGTTATAATTAATTTCATCATTAGTAGATCTTAAAAAAATTTAAAATTCTCCATCACGGGAAGTAATTAATATTTGGGATTCTTGTCATTTTAGTTATAATTTCAGTGATAGTGCTAATATAACTCTTAAGTTTAATTACCAAACTCAGTCGTGAAATAAGAATTTTGTGGATTAATTAGCCCATTTTGGTTTGAAAAATGAACTGAATCACTGTGGTATGACATAAAATTTGACGCATTTTTAAATCACAATGGATCAATGCACAAATTGTATATATTGTGACAAAATTGTTGTATTGAACCCATAAATTTTATGCATAGTGAAATAGTGAATGTCATTTATTCTTTTATCAACATTAATGATTCCCCAATATTTTTATATTACGAAATCATTCATTAATTATTACGTTTTTCAATTAGTTGCTCTAAAACATAACCATTCAATAAAATGTTTTAAATTATATAAACACCAATGCCTATTTTATCTAAACTAATTTTATCCAGTCAAAGGAGTTATATTCACAGTCTCCTTAAAAAAGAATAAGCATTCACAATCTAAAGCAATTCCAACTTTCAAGATAAAAGAAGCATACTATGTATGTACTCCAAGACATTTTGTTCACTTATTACGGTAGTTAATTAATACTCCGTATAGCATAACGCTAATACGTTAATATTTAAGTTTTTCCTCATTTACATTAAAAGTAGTCTTTAAAAAGAGAAACTTCAAAGTCATTTGACACATCTCACACACTATAAATCTACTTTATACATCTTTTCTCGACCGGTTTATTAGGTGCGTTTGTTTTTTAGTGGATGGACTGAAACATCGTTTTTTTCAACAGCAAACGGTGTAAAATGCAATGTTTGTGCTAGAAAATGTTGAAATACAAACATGGTTATTGTCTTGATCGGCTTACAAAATTGCAACCGGGTTATTGTCTTGATGGTTTACCAAATTGCAACTCAACTATACCATGGTCCATGGATGATGAATGTGAAGTAAACAGAGTAATTACATGTCAATTACATGTCAGTAGAATATATAATCTTGAGAAAGTAACATAAACCATCTAACTTATAGAAATAGTCCATTACAAATATTGCATTACAGCTCTGATAAGTCCGTATTTTGACACGTATTTGATGCGTGTTGAGATCGGCTTTTGATGATTTTCCTAGTTTTAAGGTGTTACAAGTCTCAATTTTAGCTCAAGTTATGTTTACCGGGCGTTGGTTCGAGTTTTGTGTTGTTTGTAGTCAAAATCAGGGAATTTGAGCCCGGTACCAGCACTTGAGGAACAATCGGGATGATTTGAGAAGCATTTGAGAATGATTTGATAGCTTTGGAGGTCACCGGAAGATTCACGATGAAGATTTGAAGGAAAAAAGAGCTCTAGGATTGGCTTCGGGACAAAAGAAGATGAATAAAGCTTGAAAACGACGATCAGAATGACCTTATGTCAATCGTTCAAGCATATCTCTTTGTAGAAACATCCAATGTACACGATTCAAGCTCCATAGGAAAGCCAACTTCAAGGGCTACAAATCATATGAAGACACCTTTGCGAGAATCTTAGAGGAAGGAGCTGAAAACAGACGATGAAGTCAGATGATCTCTGCTGCGATTTCATAAAGACACCTTCCACCGTTTTGATCATATCTCTTGATTGGATGATTCCAATCACATTCGGCAAATTGGGGTGGATATAGGACTTCATTATCTACAACTTTCATGAAGGAAGTTGTGTCAAATTCAGAAGTTAAGTAGGCACGATCGTGCCCTCAAAGTCAGACACGATCGTGCGTTAAGAGAAAAGCACCGCGGAGCTACTGCCAGTCAGGCACGATCGTGCCTGGAGGGAGGCACGATCGTGCCTGCCCAAAATGCGCGTTTTTGCTCCGGAGGCACGATCGAAGGCACGATCGTGCCTGGCTCCAAAAATCCTAATTCAGCTCAAATTTCACCCGATTTTTCTATTTAAACAGCCTGTAAACCCCCGTTTTCGTGGGGGGGGGCTTAGAGAGAGTGCCTAGCACGAATTTTAGAGAGCTTTTCAGCCTTGTTCATCAATCTTTTGGGATTCTTTGTAAGTTCCACCTTTTTAATTAATGACAATTAATTCTTTTTATTCCAATTCTATTGATTCTTCAATTATGAATTGTGAGTAGTTTTAATTAGGGATTTGGGATTGATGAAGGGGTTAGTCATGATGTATGGCTAGATTCTTGTCGGTTTAGTTGCATGATTGCCGTTTAATTTGTGTTTGAATAATTTAATTGATATCTTTTGTAACCTAGAATCGCGACTAGAATTACAATTGCATGTAGAATAAATTAAGAGAGATCTAATTTGTTCTAGGACACATTCACACACACTTAATCGTTCGCTAAGAGATTAGTAGCGATTAAGGGGCCGTAAGCTCGCTTGTCTTGGCAATAATTTAGGATCCTGTCGCATGAGAGATCAGCCTGGTCCCCTAAATTATTGTACTCTACGCCGCGAGAGCGGTAAGAACTTAGTAATGATTAGCTAGGCTCAATTAAATTAATTTCGTGTAATTAGGCCTGATCTGCCAGAAATCTGGTTACCCCGGAATCGATCCCTGTTCCCTTCGTCATTAATTAGAAAGAACCCCCTAGTTTAATTGTTCGCATTAGTTTTATTTTCCAAACCAACCAATCTCGCATGACGCTTTTTTTTATTTTCTTTTTAATCGCTGAATTTAATTAATTCTTGATTCCCTTTTGTCCGTCCCTGTGGAGACGATACTCGTACTTACATCACTATATTACGATCTATTTTTAGTGCGAGAAAACTCACATCAAGCTCCCTCATAATACTTATCACAAACATATCGGTATGTAGGAAATGCCACAGATTCTGAAAAGGCCTATTTAGCATCAACATTATCTTGATTGATGTTTTTCAAATACTGTATAAATGAAGGAGTGCCTTTTATTAAGAAAATTGGTTATTTATTCAAGTAAAACATTCAATTATGCACACAAGTTGAATCGGAGCATTCTTGATCACAAAATATAATCAAGTAAAAGTTTCAAATACGCTTAAAAGGAAGCACTCTTTTGGTATCCAAGTTGAATATAGTCAAAGTAAACTCAATGGTGCCATTGTTGCTCTCAAAATAGGAGGAAGACAAAGCAAGAACTTAACTCTAAAACATAGAGTTAAATAGTTAATGATCCAATAATACCTCAGCAGGCAAGGGCATTAAACAGTTATAACAGAGGAGCATATAGATCTACTGGAAAACAAAATAAATAAGTGAAGGTTGGAGCTCAGATTTATTCATAAACTCGAAAAAAATCTATATTATTAATCAATGGTGTGAATATGGAGGGTGACGGAGAAAGCATTTCCAATACTATTCTTCATCCCAAGTTATCGTTTATCCAAATGAAAAATTGAAAACTTAATAAATAAGTAGCCAAAACTTGAACATTAACGGTTGAAATGAAATACTTGCAATTATGTTGCCATTCTGTTCCCATCATACTTGCAATTTTACCTCTTTGAGAAAACTATAAAATATGAGCTCTAACAGTGTAAACGAAATAAAGCTACACAAGTTAATGTAAATGCTTTTAAAGAAAGCAATACCCACTTTCACTGAAAAACATTTCATGCGAATACCATAGCAAAATAGAGACCTTTCAAAAAAACAGCATAATAGACATAAAACTGCTGTGTCATTTAAATAAGCAAAGGTTTGTTCTGTGCTTTCTAAAATGTTATGTCAGATTAACAACATAACTTTTCTAAAATTCAAATTATACATATCAGAAATCGCACCATAATCACAAGTTCAGCCAGTTTGAATAGTATACACTTAAGATTTGATTGATTTAGAAGAATAATTCATCTCAAACTCAGTTTGAATGGACTGGTTTCGGGCCAAGATGATTTCGGCTAAGATGATTCCGGCAAATGAAGAATGAATATCAAGGAATGCATAACTTATGCGGAGTACATATTCAACATCCAAAGGACATAAAAAGTATCAAAACCTGCAAAAAAAACAAATAAATCAAATTTCAAAATCTGAATTATAAAGTGACTTAAATAAAACCGTAGTCAAAATATATTTACTACTGAAAAAAACTACCTAATCTAATTTACGTTTTACCTAAAAGAGTTTTACAAAATGATCAAAAACTGCCTAAAATAAAAACTGCCTAAAGTAAATTCTACCTTAAATCATATTTTGAGAGGGCAGTATCATTTAATTGTACACATGACCTTCAATTAAATATTACTTATATACCTCAGATATTATAAATTATTGAAGACCTCTTTATAGAATTATAGCTAATCACTAAACTGAATGTCCTTTGTCGTTGCAGATCACTAAACTAAGTCAGAAGAATTTTTGGGTGCAAAAATCACCCTTCCCTCATGATATGATTATGTAGTCATGCCTTTCAAGAAGTCAGGATTTGTAATGATGGATTTAACGCAGTTAGAGATCACTTGAATATAAAAAATTTCCAATATATCTACTTCTACCGCTCTATCATCGTCCCCACCCTCCAAACACTAACACATATTAGTATGAATACTATTTGTATGCTTTTTATGATATGGTGTTAGAATTACCTCGTATAGTATCACCACAAAGGGGGTTAAAATTGATCTCGTTGTCGTATCTCCGGTGCTTATAGACTTCAAGGGCCATATACTTAACAATCTTCAAAAAAATGATGGTAAAAAGAGAAAACATCAAGTATAAATGCCTCATGCATGTACCCCCAGCCAGTTAGCCATGTTAGAAGACAGAAAAATAACCTATAGCTCCCACAAACTGAAACTTGTATACATTGATGGTACATAGTTGGAGCAATAGAGGCCATGAATGACATTAAGTGTAGTAGTAGCAATGTTTATTACTATTTCTCTGCATTATTATTATTATAGAAGAAGTATCTGCCAATGCAAGTGCAATGCCAAGTTTGTCATCTCAGGTACTTCATATGGGTATGTGAATTTTCTCATAGAGCTTCGGCTTTTTATTAAGCTTCTCTCTCGGTCTAAGAGAGTGATAGGTAGGAGTGGGCACGGTTGGTTAACCGCATTTCGGTTAACCGATTTTTGGTTAACCGTGACTTCAGTTAATATGTTTATAATTTCATTAACCGTACCGCAACATCGGTTAACCGCGTAACATTTAACCGTAATATTGGTTAACTATTAATTGGTTAACCAAAACCCATTTGAACAACTAATAATATGCCGCCTCGTATAACTTAACATCTCCACGGTTCAATTTTGTGCTCATCTAATTTACTCCCAGAGATTTCACTCTCCCGTAAGACTCTGACATAGGCTCCCCGTTGATAAATTGATACGTAGTACGATAGTATTATTGAAACTCCGTAGAAGGTTTTCCCGTATAGTCCGTATTATTTTTTTTTATTTTTTTGCAAGAATATAGTCGTATTATTATGCACTGGAGTCATGCCTAAATTGTGATTGCCGCATGAAAATACCTTTTGGAGATCAAACGTTTGGGAGTTTTCCGAGGTAGATGCAGTCGGCTAGGTCTAGATGGAAAAGTAGGTCGGTTTAAGACCATCTCCAACAATCACCAAATCTTCCACCAAATTAAAATAGAGAATTTGTCATTTTTTGCTCCAACAGTTACACCAAATGCTTCACCATTTCACTAAAATGGGGAGGGAGGTTTTGTTTACGCCATATATGGCGCAAAGAAAGGGATGCGCCATCTGCCCATTTTTTCTTTTTTAAAAAGTGACCATGTGTGCATCGTTTGACTGGACCTCCTGTTTGCTTCTTTCCATTTCGATTAGTTTAATGAGGTACGAATTAAACTAAAAAGTGATCCTCTTTTTCAGAAAATGACGTATGAATTATTATAAAATTAGTTTAGTATTTAATTTTAGGGAAAACTATCAAATAAGCCCTCGTACTATGCCGAAAAAGTCAATTAGGCCCTCGTACTTTACAAACACTCAATTAAGTCCTCGAACTATTAAAAAACGTTCAATTAAGCCCTTTTGGTCGGTAAGTAACTGGTTTCCCGGTTAAACGGTGACGACGGCGACGATGTGCTCGAACCCCAGCAACAGCGGCTGCCGGGAAACGGGTTACATTTAATCGGGAAACCGGTTACTTACCGACCGAAAGGGTTTAATTGAACGTTTTTTAATAGTTCGAGGACTTAATTGAGTGTTTGTAAAGTACGAGGGCCTAATCGACTTTTTCGGTATAGTACGAGGGCTTATTTGACACTTTTCCCTTAATTTTATAAATTTAGTTTAATATTTAATTTGTATCTATGAAATATTGATTATTGTATTTTAATGAATGAAATGCGTGAAACATGCGTGAAATATTGATTATAATACTCCATAGTATGGTGGTTTGTATTTGTGAAATAATGAATGAAATGCCAAAATACATATTAAATGAGGGGCTAATATATAAATATAACATAATTAGATGATTAAATATAATAATTGTAAAAAGAATAAAAAGGGAATATTCCCTTTTAGTGATAAAATGGTGTAAACTGTTGCAGATAAAGCATTGTATGATGTGATGTTTACCCTATTTTAGTGTAAAAAATGGTGTAAACTGTTAGAGATGGCCTAACACGGAAGCCCCCCAAACCTCGTTGCTATGTGCTTGGTTAAGGAGGGAGTGAGGGGGTATGCGTATGATTGCATTCCTGCTTCTAGACCTTTGAGATGGCACCATTCAAACCAGCGGTGAAAGAGGGGGCCAACGCACTCGCAGGGGAGTAGCACCTTCCATTTCATCCCAGTACCTATGATTACATGGCTAGATGATTTCTGAAAAGGTTGTTCTCATTTGTGAAGAAAAATCATCGATCTAGGGATGATGTGATAAAGGGATTTGAGAAGTTTCCGGCCATTTGAGTAGAAGGAATCAAAAGAGAAACGAAAGAGAAGGTAAAATAAAAGCCGTAGATTGAGTGTACTAAATCAGGACGGGTGACAGTGAGTGTTGAGGTGAGCGGGAACTTGTTTTCTAGAATTGTAATGCTATTAAGGAGGGGATTAAGGAGGGGATTAAATAACTCTTATTTTGGTAATAAAATGAAATTTTACCAATCTAGGACCCAAAAGATAGGTTCATTATCAATAAGGGACCTGAAAGATAAAGCGTGTTATATAACACCCGAATGATTGAAAATATTAATCTAAGACCTCGATATTATAGATTTTGATCTATTTAATTTTTTATTAATTCCATTTCTAATTTTTGATGACTTTTTCTTCACAAAAGTTTATTAGTTTTATGAAATTTAATACTACGAAATATTTGTTTATTTTTTAAAAAATTAAGGTTTATGAAGCTTTAGGTCTTAGATTGATGATTTTCAATCATTCAGCTCATATATCGATATATATTACCTTTTTATTAGTGCACTGTGCACTTGGTCTATATTTCACTCAAATACAAAGCAAATTCTCATTAAAATATATTCCAAGTGAATATATTGAATTGACATTTGTTGAGTTCATATTCAATTTTTTTAATACACATAATAAAACAGAACTTACTGTGTTGGTATGAAAACCTGTGTTGGTATGAAAACCTTGTGTTGGTATGAAAACCTTCAAATGAATCCATAAGATGTTGCTGCTCATCAAAATATAAATTTTGTATATCCTGAAAAACTCGTTTATATTAAGTGTAAAACCATATTTTACTTGTCAACATTATATAACAATTGTTTTACTTGAGATATGTCATTTTCTTGTTCATTATCCATTTCTTAATTTCTTGTCCCTCCATGTTCTTTGTTTGTTACCTACCAAAGATAACTCGTATATTTGACAGCCGCCAAAATGTCTTACACAATGAAATAACTCAAAAAACTGGATAAGATGTGAAAGTATAACACAAGCATAAACTGTACTATGTATTAATAATACTTATTATAATATAGTCCATCCGTCTCATTTTACCTGTCGTCGTATTTTTCTTTTTGAGTGATTTCAAAATAAGTGTCACATTTTACTTTTTGCAAAAAAATATGTGGTTCACAACATTTCACTTTACTATACTCAAATCTCAACCACAACTTTTACCTTTTCAACAATTTTATTAAAAATTGTGCCAAAATCAAAGGAGACACATAAAATGGGACAGAGGTAGTTATATTTATTATTATTATTATTATTATTATTATTATTATTATTATTATTATTATTATTATTATTATTATTATTATTATTATTATTATTATTATTATTATTATTATTATTATTATTATTATTATTATTATTATTATTATTATTATTATTATTATTATTATTATTATTATTATTATTATTATTATTATTATTATTATTATTATTATTATTATTATTATTATTATTATTATTAGGCCTCTGCAAGCTAATGATCGAGGGCGTATACTATGTTCCCGACATGAAAGCTAACATCATTAGCATGGGGCAGCAAAGACCGAATGATGTATCTGAAGGGTAGAAGAGGCCAATATGTTGCTTAGGTTCAAATGACCCAAAATCAATGTTTAAACTTGATTTGAAGAAGGTTAGTCACAAGTGCTGAAAAGTCGATCTAACGGACAAGTCACTTCTGTGGCACTTGCGGTTTGGTCATTTGAACTTTGGAGGACTCACCGAGCTGATGAAGAAAAATATAGTACATGGGCTATCGGAGATGGACTATTCCAAGCAATTTTGTGAAGGATGTGTGCTCGGAAAGCATGCTCGAAAGAGTTTCCAAAAGAGGCCAAGTACCGAGCTAGAGGACCTTTGGAGAAGGTTAACACTGACATATGTGGGCTGATCACTCCATCTTTAGTGGGCGGAGATATTTCATGACGTTTGTGGACAACTACACCAGGAAGACTTGGGTATATTTTTTGAAGAAGAAATCGGAAGCCTTCAATGCATTTAAGAGTTTCAAGGCTGAGGTAGAGAAGACGACCGGACTCAAAGTAAAAGCTTTGAGGTCGGACCGAGGAGGAGAGTATACATCAGACACGTTCAAGAGGTTTTGTGAAGAAGAAGGAATTAAAAGATTCGTTATCGCCCCCTACACACCACAACAAAATGGGGTGGCCGAACGG
The DNA here is from genome assembly GCA_945859915.1 of Cuscuta epithymum. Taxonomy (NCBI): domain Eukaryota; kingdom Viridiplantae; phylum Streptophyta; class Magnoliopsida; order Solanales; family Convolvulaceae; genus Cuscuta; species Cuscuta epithymum. The sequence continues at coordinate 530,236 of CAMAPF010001052.1, forward strand.
AAGAGCCAGAGCATACTGGATATGGTAAGATTAATGCTGAGAAGTAATGACATGCCGATGGAGTTTTGGGCAGGGGCGGTGTGTTGTGCTATATATGTGTAGAATAGGTGCCCACAAATATGCCATGTTATCTATAAGCTAACTGATAACCTACTTAAAAACAAAAAAAAAAAAAAAAGATTTTGCATCTATAGACTTAGGATTGCTGCCCTTGTTTGCATCCTAAGGCAGCCTTGGTCAGTGTCACACAAAAACAACTTGAAAAGAAGGGAAGCATTCCCATTAACTCATGAACGTAACTAGTAAATCAACAAGAAAGTTCCTTCACAAAATAATCATCCAATATGCATTACCAATCTATACTAATATAAAAAGGGAAACCAGAGGAATAACTGTTTACTGCCCAACAGATGCAACAGTTCAACCATGTGGGCCATTTGCCTTTACAAAATAAGGAATGACGTTTAGCTCAAAAATTAATTAAAATTCCTGTATTGTCTGAGATATCAGAAAACATAAAATACAGGGTTGGCTCATAACAACTCATAACATTCACACTGAGGTGCGGTGTCTTCCGAGAGTGTCAATTGCTCACACAAAAGGATAAATGACAAAATTAAAAAAAGCAATAAATAAAATTCAAAAAAACATTGTGGTTACATTACGATAGTTCTTGATCAAAGAAAGTTCCATTCAATACAGACACGTTGATCCACAAAACGGTGTTATCCAAATACACGTTAACCGTAAATATAACTGCTTAAATGCACATCAAAATGGTCTCCATCACATAGCATCGTATGCTTGAAGATTGTTTCGTTATTTTGTTCAGTGTGCATGCCATGAGAAAAATAAGCTTTCCAGATATGTTGTACAATCGAATCTCTGGGTTGAATACGTCAAGGACCAACTAAAAATTAAGAGTAAGCAGTAACATTCATATCTAAACAAACTTTCACTTCATAGTCATTTTCTCACAAATTTATGTCTGCAACTACATGTTTTCAATAATTTTTTTTCTTTCGTATAGAACAATTCTCTCTGTGCTACTTCAAGTTCAAATTTGAATAGTAAGTATTTGATTTTCCCTTATTTTCTTTCATATAGAACAACCTACTTCAAGGTATATTGTTTTGGAATCCCTCTCCACACAGCATATTTTCTTTGCCCAGTGCCTACAAGGAAGTTAGACAATACAAATATGTTACCTTTTCAAATACTTAGGGCCTGTTTACTAACAGAGATATTTTCCTGTTTTCTACTTCTGTTTTTCTATCTCTAATTTTCTGTTTTTGTTTTTCAGTTTTTCTATCTCCAATTTTCTGTTTCTATTTTTTAGTTTTCCATTTTCAAATCTGAAAACATGTTCATCAATTTTTTCACCCAGTTCTCCAATTCCACACCCTTGACCCCTACCCTTACCACGATCTTACACTCTACCCATACTCCCCCACAACCTTTCATACCCACCCATACCTACTCGTAGGGGTCGGGGTAGGGAAGTTATGGGTGGGGGTGGGGTAAGGGGTATGGTCAAGGTGGGGTGGTAAGGTCTAGGGGTTGGGGGTTGGGTGGGGGTAGTTGGTGGGTTAGGGTCGTGGTTAGGGGTAAGGGTGGGGTAGTGGGTAGGGTTTGAGGAAAGGTAGAGGTAGGGTATGGAGTTGGGATAGGATGGCGGTAGGGTGGGGCCGGGACCAGGGTGGGGCTGAGGTAGGGAAGGGGTAGGGGGTAGGATGGCGGTAAAGGTGGGGGTAGTGGGTAGGGTTGGGGTAAGGTAGGGATAGTGGGTAGGGTTGGGGTAAGGTAGGGGTAGTGGGATATGATGGCGATAGGGTGGGCCCGGGATCTGGGTGGGGCCGAGATAGGGGAAGGGTAGGAGTGGGGGTAGGATGGTGGTCGAATGGCGGAAGGGTGGGGGTAGGATGGCGGTGGGGTGGGGCCGAGGTAGGGACATGTGGTAAGGGGTAAGGGGTAATATGCGGGTGGGCCGGGGTGGGGTTGAGGTGGTAGGGGTGGCAGTAGGGTGGGGCCGAAGTAGGAGAAGGGTAGGGGGTAGGATGGTGGTAGGATGGCGGAAGGGTGGGGGTAGGATGGCGGTACGAGGGTGGGGGTAGGATGGCGGTGGGGTGGGGCCGAGGTAGGGGCATGTGGTAAGGGGTAAGGGGTAATATATGGGTGGGGGTAGGTTAGGGTGGGTCGGGGTGGGGTTGAGGTGGTAGGGGTGGCGGTAGGGTAGGGTGGATCGGGGTGGGGTAGGGTCATTATTGGGAAAAATGGGTATGCGGGTTGGGGTTGGGTGGGTAAGGTAGGGTAGGGTAGGGGTAAGGGGTAAGGTACGATGATGGAGGTACCGGAATGGAATCGACATCGGAGCGGGACCGGACCCACCATTAGGTGTAAGTATGCAAATTCATTGCAACGGCACTGTAGCATCTGCGTTTTCCAAATTTGGAAAACTAGTAAAAGTCACTTCTCCAAATCATTAAGGAAAAGAGAGACATGTCTCATTTTTCCGTTTTTGGAAAACGATTAGGTAAACGCGTTTTTCTTTTTTCCTTTCTACAGTTTTCCAGGAATTTCTTTGGTAAACACGTTTCCTGTTTTCTGTTTTCCAGTTTTCTAGTTTTCTGGAAAACTGGAAAATATCTCTGTTAGTAAACAGGCCCTTACATTTGGAAATCTAAGATTTCAGTGCCAATTTAATGATTCATTTGGAAGTTGTTTCATATCATTCTTACTCTTTCGGATAATTTAATCGATTTAGAATTCAATATTTGTCCTCTAGCGTGCTTTGCGCCTTGAGAACTCTCCTGAAGCATCTCACATTTTTTACAATTATATTGCTTCTATATTAGGCCTATTGGGACTACTCCTACAAACAGATCTTTTTTTCATGGTAGTCTAAAGTTGGCACTAAAAGTCTGGATCAAACAAGCAATCCCTTGAGTCATATCTTGGTTTATTTGGAAGGTATACTCATGGGATTCTTCTAATAACCAATTCAAATATGCTAATGTCATACGCCAAATTTAATCTTACACTATCAATTGCGTCTCGACTATGAAGATTAATAAACATATTCTATTCTTCTCAGAGATCCTCAAGAAAGAGCATTCCATGCATCCCTCTTAAGCATTCCCAAGATCAAATACATGATGGTTAGACGGGAAAAACCTCATGGCTACCTTAAACCAAACATGGGTGCAATATTTATACCTGGAAGAGGGTCGGCGCAATCTTGAGTGTCTACAATGGCCGAATGATTCTCTCGGGATGTCTCCCCGGCCTTCCAAGCCTCTTTGGTTTTAGAGACGGAACTGGAAGCTATTTTGCGATCTTTAAATCTTTAATATGAATTAGGCTGATTTTTTTCTCCAAAATTCTGCTGGAATCTTTAATCTTGCTAGGTCGGTGGTAAGTTTCGAGATAGGCTGTGCTTTATATGACATGTGGCTCTATGAGGAAATGTTTTATTCAGAGCACTACTGCCATGATACCATCAGGCTAATACGGTGTCTCAAGAAACATGGTAAATTATACCGTACAACCAGTTGTACGGTGCTCACCGTACAATCGGGTATTTTTGCAATTAATTACAAGTTCAATGGTTAAGGTCTTCGTCGATGTCCTGGGATCGGTGAAGGAGGCGCAGATGTCGATCAATGTTGCCTGCTCGCTGAAGTCCAGGAGTTCTGATCGGTGCTCAACTGCTGCTCGCTCGCTGCACGATGGAGGAAGTCTTCTCGCTGCGCTCGCTGAAGTCTTATCGTTGAAGAAGGACGTATGTTGTGGGCTTGTGTTTTAGTTCGAAGAGAAAGTCTTCGTATTTTAGTTCTTGGAATCCCACCAATTTCAACTTGTATTTAAATAATAATGTATTTTAATATATTTTAATATTGTATGTTATTTATTCAACTTATTAATTACTAACATAAGTTTTTTCTTCAAAAAAATTACAAACATAAGTTTTATGTTATATTGAAAATGAGTATAGTGTTTATAATAAATGTGTATAACGCTTAAAAGATTTGAACATACATAATTGAATATTTGAGCACGTCAAAAAAATTAAATGAGCATACACAAATGAAAATTTGAGCACACTAGACAATTCAAATGAGGTACACCAATGAAAACTTGAGCGTATGTAGATTTTAAACGAGCTCTTTGAATTTTTGGTTGCTCATTTCATAATTAATGTGCTCATTTGGTATTAGTGCAATGCTAATTTTCAAATGTTTCACATTTCAAACGCATCATATTACATACATTATGTTAAACTTGGTGAGTATAAAGCCCAAAATGAATGAGCATACACAAATGAGCTTTTGATTATTTTTATACTCATTTTGTAAGTTGTGTATGCTTATTTAGTATTACTATCTCTCTATGCTCATTTTAAATGTTGCACATTTCAAACATATCATATTACATTAGATTTACATATTGAAATTAATTGAAATTGATTAAAGACATAATTTTGGAGTTTTTATAAACGAAAAAATAATAAAAAGAAAGCGAATTAGAATATATGAAGTAGAGAACAATGAGGCTCATTCTTGGAATCCTAATACTCAAAAGAACAAACTTGATGCTCAACACAATTGTGTTAATGCTCATTCAAGAGTAGTCGTGTTTTTTGAACAAAATCACAAAAATGCCAACGGCCTGGTGTGTTGTATAGTATACACACTTAAGAAACATACCATTAAAAGATGTTGTTTTGGACATTTAGAAAATTATAAAATATACATAGATCAGACATTTTTTAGACAAAACTAGATCAGTTCAGTCCAGACAATATCACTTCAAACCAGACCAACCTAGATCAGACTTAAAAAACTATATCTGATCAAACCTACAAATTTTAGTCCAAAAACAACATCATAAATGTTCATTTAATCCAAGTCATCATATTCTCCTGGAAAGGTTTTTGTGTCTTTTAATACGATAGATGTTTTTCAAGACTTCTAACCTCCAATTTTCAGTGATCTCCCTATCAGATTGAAAACTAAAAATATATGCTATTATCTTCATATAAAAATTTCATTGATCTTTAAATAAAAAATATAATATTGATCAAATAAAAAATATATGTCCCATGCAACGCACAGGTAGAATTACTAGTACATTCTAAAAGTTTGACTTCTTTATTAACTTTGTGATTCACTTCTTATAAGTTTGCTAAAGATTTCCTTCATTATAATTATTATAATAATGATAATAAATATTATAATAATAGTAATGATAATAATAATGATAATAATAATAATAATGATGATAATAATGATGATAATAATGATGATAATAATGATACTAATAATAATAATAAGAATAATAATAATAATAATAATAATAATAATAATAATAATAATAATAATAATAATAATAATAATAATAATAATAATAATAATAATAATAATAATAATAATAATAATAATAATAATAATAATAATAATAATAATAATAATAATAATAATAATAATAATAATAATAATAATAATAATAATAATAATAATCATAATAATAATCATAATAATAATCATAATAATAATCATAATAATAATCATAATAATAATCATAATAATAATCATAATAATAATCATAATAATAATCATAATAATAATCATAATAATAATCATAATAATAATCATAATAATAATCATAATAATAATCATAATAATAATCATAATAATAATCATAATAATAATCATAATAATAATCATAATAATAATCATAATAATAATCATAATAATAATAATAATAATAATAATAATAATAATAATAATAATAATAATAATAATAATAATAATAATAATAATAATAATAATAATAATAATAATAATAATAATAATAATAATAATAATAATAATAATAATAATAATAATAATAATAATAATAATAATAATAATAATAATAATAATAATAATAATAATAATAATAATAATAATAATAATAATAATAATAATAATAATAATAATAATAATAATAATAATAATAATAATAATAATAATAATAATAATAATAATAATAATAATAATAATAATAATAATAATAATAATAATAATAATAATAATAATAATAATAATAATAATAATAATAATAATAATAATAATAATAATAATAATAATAATAATAATAATAATAATAATAATAATAATAATAATAATAATAATAATAATAATAATAATAATAATAATAATAATAATAATAATAATAATAATAATAATAATAATAATAATAATAATAATAATAATAATAATAATAATAATAATAATAATAATAATAATAATAATAATAATAATAATAATAATAATAATAATAATAATAATAATAATAATAATAATAATAATAATAATAATAATAATAATAATAATAATAATAATAATAATAATAATAATAATAATAATAATAATAATAATAATAATAATAATAATAATAATAATAATAATAATAATAATAATAATAATAATAATAATAATAATAATAATAATATTAATAATAATATTAATAATAATAATAATAATAATAATAATAATAATAATAATAATAATAATAATAATAATAATAATAATAATAATAATAATAATAATAATAATAATAATAATAATAATAATAATAATAATAATAATAATAATAATAATAATAATAATAATAATAATAATAATAATAATAATAATAATAATAATAATAATAATAATAATAATAAATATTACTACCTTTGTCCCATTTTATTTGTCTCCTTTGGTTTTGACACAATTTTTAATAAAGTGGTTGAAAAGGTAAAAGTTGTGATTGAGATTTGAGTATAGTAAATTGAAATGTTGTGAACAACATATTTCTTTGCAAAAAGGTAGATGTGTCCCTTATTTTGTGACAACTCAAAAAGGAAAGTACGACAGATAAAATGAGACGGATGGAATATATTATAAGAATAATTACAAAAATATGACCAAAATAAAGATGATTTACAAAACTATGATTAGTGACTAGAGTAGTAATGAAATCATAGTAATTCATGTTCAAGTTTTGAGTTTTAGTTACCACAATACTACATTGTAGTAATGAATAGTTATATTTATGTAAATATGTTTTATTTTAGTCATATTCTTGTAAAAAACCGTTATTATAATACTCTATAAGTATTATTAATACGTAATGTAATACATTTATGCTTGTGTTATACTTTCGCATCTTATCCAGTTTTTTGAGTTATTTCATTTGTGTAAGACATTGTGGCGATTGTTGACGGCCGTCAAATATGCGAGTTATCTTTGGTAGGTAAAAACCAAAGAACATGGAGGGACAAGAAAAGGATAATGAACAAGAAAATGACCATCTCAAGTAAAACAAGTAAAACAATTGACAAGTAAAATATGGTTTTACACTTAATATAAATGAGTTTTTCAGGATATACAAAATTTATATTTTGATGAGCAGCAACATCCTATGGATTCATTTGAAGGTTATCATACCGATACAGTAAGTTCTGTTTTATTATGTGTATTAAAAAAAATGAATATGAACTCAACAATGTCAATTCAATATATTCACTTGGAATATATTTTAATGAGAATTTGCTTTGTATATGAGTGAAATATGGACCAAGTGCACTGATAAAAAAGGTAATGTGTATCGATATATGAGCCGAATGATTGAAAATCATCAATCTAAGACCTAAAGCTTCATAAACCTTAATATTTTAAAAAGTAAATAAATATTACGTAGTATTAAATTTCATAAAACTAATAAACTTTTGTGAAGAAAAATCATCAAAAATTAGAAATTGAATTAATAAAAAATTAAATAGATAAAAAAATCTATGATATTGAGGTCTTAGATTAATATTTTCAATCACTCGGGTGTTATATCAACACGCTTTATCTTTCAGGTCCCTAATTGATAATGAACCTATCTTTTGGGTCCTAGATTAGTAAAATTTCATTTTACTACCAAAATAAGGGTTATTTGATTTTATTAAAAGTATAAAACTTCCCTAAATAGGAGTGAATGAGCCAAAGAAAATAATGAAAATCATATTGATGCGATTTGTCTATCATATTGGTGAATCCTATATAAACAATTTTCTGTTATTTAATGGACTGTTTAATTTGTTTAATGCTTACGAAACTTTTTGCTGTTTTTACCGTTGAAAATGAAAATACTTTCGGGATTTTTTTGATTTTTTGTTTAATTATACATGCGATGATTACATTATATTGATTATGCTAATTATTATAAACAATTTCTTATATTGATTACGATAAAAAAAAATATACTCCGTGTTGATTACGCATGGCTGATGACACATGTGCTGATTACACATACCCTAATTGTCATGCTTCTGTGGACCCTACAAATGCAGTTTTTTTCACTAACGAACCCATGATCCATGTATAAATATCCCAAAAAAATATGGTAGATAATATATCTGAATATGAAGTAATCCGTTTAACATTAGATAGATAATATATCTGAATATGAAGTTGTAACCTATATGGAGTAATCCGTTTAACATTAGATAGATAGTATATCTGAATATGACATCTATTAGAGAAATTGTAAATGTTACAAAGTAGTATTTGTACTTAGGGGTGGACTCGGGTCGCGCGGCCCGACCTGGAACCGGGCCGGCCCGGTTACTGTTTGGCCCGGCCCGGGGCCCGGTGGGTCCAGCGGTTCGGTTTGGCCCGGCCCGGGTCATGGACGGTCCGGGTTCGGGCCCTGCTTTAGGCGAACCGGCCCGGCCGGTTGGGCCCGGTCCGGGCCGGATTTTAATTTTTTTTTTTTTTTGAAATTTTTTTAAGTTTTGGGTTGGATTAGGTATTTTGGGCCATTTGAGGTGGTTTGGGGAGGTTTGGGGTTGAGGGGGAGGGGTAGGGGGTTAAATAGGAGAACCAAAAAAAAATGGACCGGTTTGGCCCGGCCCGGCCCGGTTTGGCCCGGAACCGGAACCGGCCACCGGCGGTTCGGGCTCGGGCCCCAATTTTCCGGCCCGAGGCCCGGCCGGGCCGGGCCCGAACCGGCCCGAGTCCATCCATATTTGTACTTATAATACTCCATAATAGATTATACTGCGTATTTGTTATCTTTTTTATTTTGATTATTAATTAGAGAGCAAGAACTTGCAAATATGGGTGGTTCGGTTCCGGTTCGGGCCCGGTTCGGGCCTGGGCCCGGCCGGGCCTCGGTTCAGAAATGGGAGGCCCGGAACCGGCCCGGGTAATCCCGGGTCCGGGCCGGGCCGGGCCTCGGTTCTATTTTTTTTTTTTTTTGGCTTTTCCTAATTAACCCCCAACCCTCCCCCCTCACCCCCAAACCACCTCAAATGGCCCAAAATACCAAGTCCAACCCAAAAACTTAAAAAAATTTCAAAAAAAAAAAATTAATTTGGTCCGAACCGGCCGGGCCGGTTCACCAATCAAAGGGCCCGGGCCCGAACCGCACAGTAACCGGGCCGGGTCGACCTGAACCGCCCCCGGGACCGGTTCCCAGGCCGGGCCGGTTCAAACAGTAACCGGGCCGGGCCGGGCCGGGCCGGGCCGGGCCGGTTCCGGGCCGGGCCGCCCGGCCCGAGTCCATCCCTACTTGCAAAATTAGTTTAACTCAAACAATTTATTACGAAAGGTTATGTATGCCTTAAAGGAAAAATATTCAGACAGCTCTACTTAGTCCGATGGTTGAGGCACTCCGATTTCACATAGAGAATTAAAGGATCGGTCGGGTTGGGTCGGGTTTGCTATATTTTTTGGGCCTACCCAATTTATTCGGGTTGGCTATTTCCAACCCACGGTATGAAATATAAGTTGGTAAATCATGCATGAACGGGTCGGGTAGGGTCGGGTATTGAAAGGAATTTATTTCGGGTTGAATCTTTAATGTGGACAACTAGTTTATAAGTGTAAACCATGCATGCGATATGAATCTTGGTTAACTTGTTTCTAAAATACACAAACAAATTCAAGTACTTTTTATAAGAGTAACCTTAGGGAAATAGTGTCAAAACATTCTTACTTAAAGGAAATGAATCTAGAAGCAAATGTATATATAGACTAATCACCTAGTCAAAATGGTAAATGTTTATAATGCTAAAATCATAGTCTTAGATAGAGCACAACGGTCAAATAGAAATTATCCAACTAAAGTTTGTAGCATAATAATACATTGAACTTTTGGCCGGATCGGGTACTATCGGATTTGAGATTTTAATTCCGCAACCCTACCCATTACGTGCGGGTTCGTATATATTTAACCCGTGAATATTTTTAAAAATCAAATACCCGACTAAAAGTGATTGGGTAGGGTAGGGTCGGGCGGATTATGCGGGTTCGGGTTATTGTTGTGCAGCCCTACTTTCAACCCGATTTTTACTGTTTTCCGGACCGAATCCGGATTGGGCCAAGCAAGACGCCCTTCACAATTAGGGCCAGGTTGGGCTGCTGGCTAGGGTTATTTGATAAAAAATTCTTATTGGGCCTGCGTATAATACTTTTATTATGATTGGACCATATGAGTTGAAAACAACTCATTTCCACTTTCACTCGATGATTCCAACCGGCCTAAGGGCTAAGAGCAACTCCAATGGTAGAGTCAATTGGGGTTTCAAGTCATCAATTGCACTTTGTTTTTCCAAATCTGCTCTCCAACGCAAATATTAATGGACCTCCAAAATCTGATGTGGCATTACCCAAGGTCCAGCAGTGGTTCTTCCTTCCTGCATTGGAGTACAAACAAAATCGACTAGGATCCTTTCGTTATTTTTAGATCTAGACCTCCTCCATTTCTATGCCACACCAGCACGAATGCACAACACCATTGGAGTTGCTCTAAGAGGCTGTCGGCAAGGTAAAATTAAAAGATTAGAGGGTGAAATTAACGGAATAGACATGAATGGACAATGGAAAGACACAGATATAACAACAAGAAGTATTATGGCTTTAACATGATGTACGATCTCAATTAACTACATATATTGCACCACCACGTGTTTCATACTTGTAAGGTATGGATACTTCCGTCTCCGGCTCAGGTCTTTCTACACACTCTGACACACCACTTTAGGGGAGGCTTTGCACAACTCTAGGTTTTTATCTCAACCACTAAGTCCCTCTCAGTTCTCACACAAAGGGAACGAGAAGGAGAGCACTGCTCTCAGGAAGGTATCACTCGCAGGCTGAGTCTCACAAGGAAGAAGCAAAGACTATTAATAGGCTGCCAAGGAAGTCATGGGTGAGGTCAATACAAAAGGCACTCACATGCTTCTTGGACAAAGGAAAGTCACAAGCATAGGCTAAGAAAAAGTGATGCAGCGGACAGAACACAGAGGGGCCAGCCAAGTGGGTAAGTCAACCCTCAAACAGGTATATTATTGATCAGATAAAATACCAAGGTAAAGGTACCAAAGTGGGAGTAAAACAATAGGGTGCAAGCCTCAACAAATAAAGTGGAAGGGAGGCCTTGGTAGGACCAATACCTCCAACATTCTCCACCTTATTGGTCCTAGATGGTGTAGAGTAACAATACAAGGTTGTGACAAGACTCATCATAGCCGGGTCACCCGGAATATCAAAAGACACAACGGGCAAACACTTTATTAGGCAACCCACAGTTATCCACAGTCAAAGTTTAACACGCGTTTACAGGACAAGTGCTTCTTAGCAGAAAGACACTTGGTACCCATATCCGCGGGGTTAAACTCGGACGGGATCTTGCACGGCTTGACTCCACCTGCATCAACAATATCACGTATGAAATGGAACCTAACATCAATATGCTTAGTTCTATCATGAAATACAGGATTTTTGCAAAGTTGGATAGCCGATTGGCTATCCGAGAAAATGGTAACTCCCTTTTTGAGAAACCCAATTTCGGAGACAAGACGTTTGAGCCAGATGGCTTCCTTAAACGCTTCTGTGGCTGCAACATACTCGGACTCAGTGGTAGAAAGGGCCACAATAGGCTGTAGTTGAGACTTCCAACTAATGCAAGAGCCACACAAAGTAAAAACATAAGAAGTGGTCGATTTCCTGTTATCTCTATCATTTGCATAGTTAGAATCAACATAACCAATCAATTCAATACCACTAGCACATTTAGAGAAAATTAATCCATGCTTCACAGTAGAAATCAGATATCTAAGCAACCACTTAAGAGCATTCCAATGGGGCAAACCGGGGTTGGACATGTATCTACTCAAGCAACTAACCGCATATGCAATATCAGGTCTAGTGCTAACCATAAGATACATCACCGACCCTATTGCGCTGGAATAGGGCACAGATTTCAATTTCTCAATTTCAGGAGCAGTCTTGGGAGACTGGTCCTTACTTAACACAAAGTGAGATGCCATAGGGACATTAACAGGAGAAGCAGATAACATATTAAATTTACTCAAAACTTTTTCTATGTAAGAAATCTGATTCAAAGTAAGAGTACGCTTACTCCTATCCCTAACAATGTTTATGCCTAAGATCCTCTTGGCATCACCTAGGTCTTTCATGGCAAAATTCGCACAAAGACATTTCTGCACATCTTTAATAGCATTCAGAGAAGGACTAATTATCAGCATGTCATCCACATAGAGTAACAAAAATACAGGCACAGAAGAAGTATTTTTGAAATACAGGCAATGATCACAAACAGATTTCTGGAACTTCAAAGATATCATGCATTTATCAAATTTGATGTTCCACTGCCTAGGGGATTGCTTCAGGCCATACAAAGCCTTCCTAAGCAAACAGACATGCTCACTTCTCTTGGGATCCACAAAGCCCTCAGGCTGGGTCATATAAATTGTTTTATCCAATTCACCATGCAAAAATGCAGTAGTTACATCCATCTGTTTCATTTCCCAGTCATGGTGAGCAACTAAAGCAAGCATCATACGAATAGTGGTGAATTTAACAACAGGAGCAAAGATTTCTGCATAATCTACCCCCTCTTTTTGAGTAAACCCCTTCGCAACCAACCTAGCCTTAAACCTAACATCACTAGGTTCTTCCTTAACCTTAAACAACCACTCAACTACAGAACAGTTGGGGGGTCTAGGTACAAGGGTCCAAGTCTGGTTCACTCTCAAAGAGTCCATCTCACTTTTCATGGCACTAATCCATTTCTGAGACTCTTTGGAACCTAAGGCTTCACGGTAGGTCTTGGGTTCATTCAGCTCTAGGGATTCAAACACAGAAAATGCAAACATAGAAGTATCATGCACAATGAAAGCATAATCAGGCATACTATCAGCAGTTCTCCTGGTAGCCCTTCTACTCCTATCTCTAGCAAGTTGATAATCATGCAAATTATCACTACTAGGCTCCACATGCAACTCATGCAAATTATTGTTATCATGAAAATCAGATTCAGCACACATATCATGCAAATCATGCTTAGTATCATGCAAATGCTCCACCTCACTCGAGGTGGTGGGACTATCATGCTCAGAGGAATCAGAATCATGCATAACAATATCATCAGAGATAACAGGATCAACAGATAAAGGACTAGCAGCAACAGGGACAGACTCCACCTCACTAGGAGTACTATCAGACCTAGACTCAAGATTAGAAACAGACTCGGTCAGGCAAGGAAAATCAGTTTCATTGAACACCACATTTCTGCTAAGGACCACTTTAAAGCCTACCTGGTTCCTATCCCATAACCTGTAACCCTTTACCCCCTCTGGATAACCTAGGAAGACACATTTCTTAGACCTAGGATCCAACTTGTCACCCTGTTGATGTGCATACGCTGCACAACCAAACACCCGAAGGTTAGACAGATCAAGAGGCTTACCGGTAAAGACGGCTTCAGGACACTTACCACCAAGAGAGACAGACGGGGACCTATTAACCAAATAGGCAGCAGTAGTGACTGCTTCACCCCAGAATTTCTTAGACAAACCAGAGGTAGCTAACATGCTTCTAACCTTATCCAACAGAGACCTATTCATTCTCTCTGCTATCCCATTCTGTTGGGGAGTATAAGGCACAGTTTTGTGCCTTTTTATCCCACAATCCACACACAGCTTATCCATTTCCTTATTACAAAACTCTAACCCGTTATCAGTCCTAAGGGTTTTAACCTTCCTGCCAGTTTGGTTTTCAACTAGGGTTTTCCACTCCCTAAACCTCACAAACACATCAGACTTGTGTTCTAAAAGGCAAACCCACACCTTCCTAGAAAAGTCATCAATAATAGAAAGGAAATATTTCCTACCCCCGTGGGTAGGAACACTGGCAGGACCCCAAACATCGGCATGAACATATTCAAGCACAGACGAACACTTAGACAGATTAGGGTAAGAGGAAGGAGGGAAGCTGACTCTATGCTGCTTGCCTAACACACATGATTCACAGAAAGGCACAGAAGTCACAGAGTCCTTACCAAAATAACCAGCCCTACGCATGACATCTAAACCCTTATTGCTCATATGTCCTAGCCTTTTATGCCACAAAGAGGTCTTATCAGAACATACAACATTCACAGACTCAGCAAAAGGTTTAGCATGACACACATAAAGGTTATTCACCTTCTCAGCTTTAAACAAAACAAGCGAGTTTTTCAGGATTTTCATACAACCATTCCCCCATTTTCCCTGTAACCCACTACTCTCCAAAGCAGCAACAGATAACAAGTTATGACACAAATCAGGGACATGCCTCACATTCTTAATGGTAAACACAGAGCCACAAGAAAACTTCAGACATATATCACCAACACCAAGCACATTGCATCTCTTATTATCAGTTAAGGAAACGTAGCCACTATCACATAATTCATAAGTAGAAAATAAATCTCTAAAGGGGGACATGTGATAGGTACAACCAGAGTCAATCAACCATTCATGCTCAGACAGGGAATTTCTCACAGAATTAACATGGTCACAAACCATCAAAATATCACCAAGGTCACATTTATCAACAGCTACACTAGCATGCTCGGTCTTCTTAGGGTGGGGGCAATCCTTAATGAAATGGCCAGTGTTACCACAATTGTAACACACTCTCTTCCTAGATTTACTCCTCTTCCTCCCAGGCTGACTAGTGTTCTTACCCTGATTATTTTGCTTAGAGTTTTTAGACCTACCCTTAGATCTACCTCTAACAAACATAGCCTCACCGGAGTCCCTGGACTGACTAGCACTACCCCTAGCATGCTTCAGGTCTAATTCCTTACTCCTTAACCCATTCACCACAATGTCTAACGAAATCTCATCCCTACCATACTTAATAGCGGACTTAACATCATTATAAGAGTCGGGAATGGCATTAAGTAATACTATGGGAGTATAATCATCTATGTGTTTATCACCTGCCTGTTTGATATTCTGTATCAGTTTATTAAACACATCCAGGTTCTCATCTATATCCTTAGTCAGGTCAAGCCTAAACCTAAAGAATTTTTCTAGTAAGAACAACTTCCCGGGCAAAGAGGTATCAGTATAGAGACTATCCAATTTCTCCCACAACTCCTTAGCGGACTCAAGAATACCCACTTTCCTAAGCACAGAATCAGACAGATTCAAGTAAATAGTAGAACAAGCAGTTTCGTTCATTTCAATTTGCTTAGCCTTATCTTCTGATTCAAGGGAAATACCAGTGACAGCTCTGAAAACTTTTTGCTGTATTAACACACACTTAATTTTCTGTTTCCAAATATCAAAATCTGTTTTTCCATTAAATGGAAGCATACCATACTGATTCGCAGCCATGGTATCAAAAGGAACACAAAGCTAAACAGACTGAATTGACAGAAAATAATCCAACCCGGGTTATAAAGTATTCACTTTAATAACCCTGGGCAGCATGCAACACATAGCAAAAAATGGACATAATGGCAATTAAACAATTCCGGACAAAAAATTAAACAAATTAATTTTGGAGGTATTGGTCCTACCAAGGCCTCCCTTCCACTTTATTTGTTAAGGCTTGCACCCTATTGTTTTACTCCCACTTTGGTACATTTACCTTGGTATTTTATCTGATCAATAATATACCTGTTTGAGGGTTGACTTACCCACTTGACTGGCCCCTCTGTGTTCTGTCCGCTGCATCACTTTGTCTTAGCCTATGCTTGTGACTTTCCTTTGTCCAAGAAGCATGTGAGTGCCTTTTGTATTGACCTCACCCGTGACTTCCTTGGCAGCCTATTAATAGTCTTTGTTTCTTCCTTGTGAGACTCAGCCTGCGAGTGATACCTTCCTGAGAGCAGTGCTCTCCTTCTCTTTCCCTTTGTGTGAGAACTGAGAGGGACTTAGTGATTGTGATAAAAACCTAGAGCTGTGCAAAGCCTCCCCTAAAGTGGTGTGTGAGAGTGTGTAGAAAGACCTGAGCCGGAGACGGAAGTATCCATACCTTACAATACTCAAAAGATCCTCTTCATTCACTTTTATAATACTCCTTTTAATTACAGATGGAGAATAAGGATACTTGATACTACCTTCTTTCTCCTTTTAGTTATTTGATACATTACAATCCAAAAAAACACGACTAAAGAGTTTGTGTTTGTGTTTTACAAGCTAAACCCAATAATATACGAAGTATTAATTTTTTAATATGTAAATAGTTAATGATTTAAGTATTACGAATAGAATGCAGAATAAACAACCAATATGATTGTTAGTAACCAATACAAATGGAGAATTGGTTACTTTCCACTTTCCATTACTTGCTTTGGTTTTATTTGCTTGGTTGCCGCGTCATGTCATATACGTCAAAACTTCCTCATCAAAGATCACACGGTGAAAAGCGGCGTTTAAGATTTCCAATAAAATGTTAAGCGTGTAAGCCTAAAGTGCCTTCACCACGTCGATAGCTCAATTTGGTAGGGGCTATGGCTGTCTTTCCGTGTTCTCTCATCACCGAGATACGTCGATAACTTTTGCTTCATACTACTACGATAATCCAAAACATCAATTATTTCAAAAAAGTTTACCAAAATTCTGGAATTAGGAATACAAAAATTTGAAACTTTTAAAATAAAATTGTCATATTTTTCTCTTAAGATAAGACCAATTACTGTCAAGTTTGGAAATTGCTGTCATGTTGAAAGTCTGATACTACAAAAGATGTCATAAACTAGTCTAATTTTGGAATAAAAACATGATACTCATATTTTGGAGTATACAAACATTTGTAGTCCTATTTAGGTTAATTATTAAAAAAACATCAAAATGTTCCACTGATTTGTAAATATTATATGTCATTTACGGGTTATTACAAGCAGTGGAGCATTTTAAGAAACTTTTTCAATAGTAAGAATTATTTTGAGATAATTGATACTTTGAATTATTTCAACCAGATCACAACTAGATGGGATTATTCTCATGGCTATTTTCCCTTTGTTATAAGGAAAATGACCATTAAACCATTAGTGACACTTTGATAATTTGGTGGTACCCATTATTTATAGAAGAGAAATTCACACTAAATAAGAGTAAAATGTTGTTCAAATGTCATCAGATTAGGAGTGAGTATATTTTATTCTCTAAACATAAAATTGTTCCAAAACTACCCTCTTAACTTTCTCAATCGTGTGTAACAGCAAACATCAGTCATCGTCTTCTCCGATCTGCTCATCATCTCACTTTGTAAGATGATGAGCTTTGAGGTGCAGCAAGAGATGACAATGCTTTCTTCTCTGCTTATCATCTCATGTGTAGCGAATTCAATATGATGTTCAGAGTTAAGTAGCTCGTTTTTCTCCCCCTCCTTTCTCCTACTCCTATTCAGTAAAAAATATAAGAGTGTTTATCTTATCCGTTTATCAATTATAATTGATGATTCTGTTTTCGGCTTATCGTTTTTATCGATCATGTTTTTTCACATTGAATTATGTAACCAACGAAGGATCTAGGATTTTAAGTCAAAGGGGGTGTTTTTTTGCAAGTATGCTTATTTTTTGTTTAAAAAAATTATTGCAAATTACATGACATTTAAATCTACTACACTCTAAGTTTACACAGTGAGATAAATAAACTAGATTTTATAATTGAAAATGTCTAGAAAAATTATTACTACATTAAAGCGTAAAAGTGACAAATAACTTATGTGACCTTGTTTAACTGCATAAATCTTATCAAAATAAAAAAAAAATTGTTTCATTACATTTTTCGTCTACCATTGTCCATGGGTGTTTGTAAAACATTTACACTTTAAATTTACTTCATATTGTCTGAAAATTATGTAGCTAGTGTATTCAATATTTCACATTGCTTGATATTTTACGAAGTCGAGTAGGAATTATGTAATAAACATATGCTAAACATTAGAAAGTTAGGACTAAGTCATAAATTATTGAATTGTTCTATTATTTATTTTCCAAGTAAATATAAATTATTTTTTCTTTTTCTCTTTTAAAATCTCTTATTAAGTATTACTCCTTCTGTCCCTATATAAAAGCCCCCATTTGTTTTACACACAATTTAAGAAAATGGGTTCTTTGATAGTGTTTGACACTGTTTGAAATCTATTTGACACTGTTTTGTTTGCAAAAAAGGAAAAAAGGCTTTTATTTAGGGATGACATGAAAAGGAAACATAGACTTTTATTTAGGGACGGAGACCGGAAGTATATATATAGTGTTATGTAAGGCTGTAAATTAATTTTGAAAACTAAAAGCTAGGGTCGGACGAATACGTATTTATCTAATTAAAGTATGAAAATTTTATAAAAATATTACCTACATACATAGTACTATATACTCCACCCAGGGCCGGCCCTGGACAAGGGCAGGCCGGGCTTGTGCCCCGGGCCCAACATTTACAGGGGCACATAATTATATATAAATGGATAAATATAGAGATGACAATTCATATCAGACCGAGGTCATTTGGGGCCCTTTATGGAGGAATTTTTTTTGAAACTTTTTTAGAGTAAATTACATTCACAAAATTTTAGTTTAAAAATCAACCGGGAAGTCAGTTAAATAAAATATTGAAACACACTGCGCTTTGTGTATATAAATAATGCGCACTATCTTTCAATAATTTATTTAACTGGTTTTCAGGTTGAGTTTTAATCTGAAACTTTGTGGAGATATTAAAGATTTCATGAAGAATATATTTTAAAAATTTCATGACAAAATTCTATCGGGAAGGGCCTCAAATGGCCCCGGTCTGACATCATTTCCCGTTAGGCAGGCCTAATTTCAAGGTTTCATCTTTGGTCTTTAATTCGTTTTGCTTAGCAATCAACACTCTCCTAATTTTCTCAAAAATATCTTCCAAATTTGAAATTTCAATTTCACAAGTAATTCTCTGGTTTTAGTTTTTATTTTTTAATATAATTTTTATTCGTTTAGTTTATACTACCACCGTCCCGTTGGAATGTTCCCGTTCGGTTTACGATGCTTGACTGACGATAAAGCAACTCGATCCCTGTTCACACTCTGCTTATTTTTAGTAAATAAAATTTACATATTCAGAAACTACATTAAAACCGCTACAAAGCCTGATCAAGAAAAGTTCAATTTGATAAAAATTTGATATATAAAGTAAAAGATTAGGAGTGAACTAAGTTGATCAATGAATAGTGACCGGGAACATTCCAACGGAACGGAGGGAGTATATTAAGACTTTGATGAAAGACTTACATTACTTTGTATGTTGAAATTTGCGTATATAAAGTTAAGCTTTTGCAATATATTTATATAACCTTTTAAGGGCCTTCTTCTTTCAATCGCCCCGGGCCCATAAAATATCAGGACCGGCCCTGACTCCACCCGTCCCACTAACAATGCGGCAAGAGAGAGTTGAAGCAAAAACAATAAAAAGTGGTTTATGTGGTTGATGTTGAATTAATAAAGTAAGAATAAGGTAAGAATGATTTATAGTCACAATCATAGTATGATGGAGGGAATAATTGAAAATACTTTGAAAGTTTAATAGGGGCTTATGGATGCTGCCTCCACCTGCAACCCCTTAAATCTGTATATGTGTGTAATAATCAAAATAAGTAATATTAAAGTTAATCCGTATTTGTTAACCGAATTGATTGAGGTTATTGTAGATCGAGGAAAATTTTAGATATCTTTCGTACTTCATATAATTTTTTCTTCACTTTATCAATAAATAATATTTTGAATATGAGTTTTCTACAATTTAACAGATTCAACCAATTCGATCGCTTCCGCAAATTTTTTATCAATTTCAACAAGTTCACGGTTTAATCAAGTCAATTTTAGTGTTATCAAAGCCACCCTAAATTTAAAGTAGTTTTATTAATTCATGAAATATCCTTTTATCATTCACCCACATATGGAAAGTTTTGAAATGCTTGATGGAGATGGGGATGCGAAAGTTCAGAGTCTATTGCTCAGCATAACACGTGGTATATTGTGAGACTGTTATAAAAATGCCTCTCTAGTCAATACCAAACACAATCCTCATTGACTTAACGCACGGGCACACCTTTTTTCTTCTTCTTCCAAAAGCTGTTCATGTTTCAACCGCTTCTGCAAGCAAATAACTGAAATATGAAGACCTCATCATCTAATCCTTCGTTTCCTTTACGCCGCTGCCCTTTCAAATCACCCTCTCCTCGTTTCCGATCTCCTCCTACCTGTAAACTTTCAGAAACACTTATGGCAGAATCAATGGAGAGAATCTCAGACGCCTTGCGTGAGCAGAGTAGCGGATCACAGGCTATGGACCTTCTGTATTGTGTAAATGACCTACAGCGCGCTATGAAACTGCTCGTTATAGAAAATTCGAGTTCCGAGTTGCTTGTTAGATCTCACAGCTTGATGCAAATTGCCATGAAGAGGCTGCAGAATGAGATCTTCAGTATTGTTACACGAAACCAGATTTCTGTTCCAGACTCTGCCGTTTCGGATTTGAAAGCTATTGCGAATTGCATGGTCGGGGCCGGATATGGAAAGGAGTGCGCGGAGGTTTACACCTTGATCCGGAAATCTATGGTCGACGAGGCGCTATATGATTTGGGAGTTAACAACTTGAGCACCTCTCAGATTCAGAAAATGGACTGGAAAGTACTGGAGAAGAGAGTTAATAACTGGATTTCTGCTTCTGAAGTTGCGGTGAAAACCCTCTTCACCCGGGAGAAGATTCTCTGCAACGAGGTATTCTCGGCTTCCGATGAAATCAGCAAGTCGTGTTTCGCTGAAATCACGAACGACGGTGCCGTGTCCATGCTCCGATTTGCCGGAACTGTTGGCAAATATAATAAACTTTCCGTCGAGAAAATTTTCCGTTTCCTGGATCTCTATCAAGCGATCTCGAAGCTGCTGCCGGAAATTGACTTAATTTTCGACTCCAGTTCTGTTTCTGCGGTCAGATCCCAGGCCGTTAGGTCACGTTTAAAGCTTGGCGTCGCCATCCGAGCGATGCTGGCGAGGTTTGAAACGGCTATTCAGAAGGACTCGTCTACGACGCCGCCCGGCGGTGCTGTCCATCCGTTGACTCGTTACGTGATGAACTACCTCGTCTTCCTCTCCGATTACACCGGCGATGTTTCTGAAATCATAGCGGATTGGCCGTCGTCGATGCAATCGCCTTTACCTGAGGCTTACTTCTCAATTCAGCGTCCTGGTGAAGACGATGCCGGCGCCACGGCGGTTTCCGAGCGTTTTGCATGGCTCATCCTCCTCCTCCTTTGCAAACTTGACGGGAAGACGAAAATGTACAGAGACGTGCCGTTGTCATATCTATTCTTAGCGAACAACCTAAACTACGTCGTTTCAAAGGTTCGGCAATCGAATCTGGATACCATGCTCGGGTCGGGATGGGTATCCATGCACGAAGAGAAGGTGAAACAGTACATAGCGAATTACGAGGGGATGGGGTGGGAGAAGGTTCTTTCGTCACTCCCCGACGATCCAACTTCTGACATTTCCGGAGCGGACCTTAAGAACCGGTTTGTGAAATTCAACTCCGGGTTGGAAGAAGCGCTCCAGAAGCAGAGTTCGTGGGTCATACCCGACCCGGAATTACGTGACCGTGTAAAGGTTTCGCTCGTGAATAGAATCGTTCCGGGTTACCGGGTTCTGTTCGATGGGTATCGGAGCAAACTCCAAGACGGGGAAGTCGTGGTTAAGTTTAACCCTGACAGTTTGCAAGATTGCCTTTCGGATATGTTTGACGTCAATATGGGTAACGTCTTGCATAGAACAAAGCTTCACACGTCTATTATTCACGGTCACCGTTAACATCGCCGTGTCCTTACCGGCCATTAATCTATTTGGTGCTAAAGGCAAACACCATAAGCAATAGTGACATAGAGAAGATATTTTTAAAATCTCATGTCTGGTTGGCGGTAGGTGAGTAAAATATTGTTTTTTATTTTTATTCTTTAATCTTTATGTAATTAATAAATTTCATTAATGTGTCAAATATTTATTGGACGTTGAGACTTGAGACAGTATCTAGTTTTTCATGATCCCATAAATGTTTGGCGCATATGATTTTAATCCCAAAATGTATCAAATAAATACTCCCTATTTATGTATCCTTATTCTAATCTTGAAAGCGTCTTTAAATCTACAAAATATATAGTGATCCTGCTATGCTCAAAAGCATCCGCAAGAGATGAATGTATGTCTTAGCTTATGCAAAAGGGGAAAAAGTTACAACCGTGCTAGAGGTACCCCATTTTGGGTACCCATTCTTACACCATACATTGTGTGGTCCAAATGAGGTCACAATTAAAAGTGTTGTCCCACTTAAAAGTATTGCTCCAATTGTGACCACAAAGTAGGGGCGGGGTACAAAATGTGGTACAAGTTGGGGTACCTTTAGCATTTTTCAAAAAGTTATTTCTACACACTACACATAAGCTATACGTGTTTGTGTATATAAGCAACTCATTTAAGTTGTATGTGTATAGACAATTAATACAATAATACGGAATAATATGTATGTACAAGAAATGTGTACAATTAACACACCTATAATGCAAAAGGTGTCACATCACAAAGTCAAACTTGGTATATTTTTTATTTTAATCTCGAATACCGGTGGGCGTAGCTCAATTGGTAGCAAGGGAGTGACAAGTGCAAAGTGGCACAATGATTAGGTCTCAGGCAGGGGCGGATCTAGGATTCGCAATCAAGTGGGGCGAAAATTATTTAAAAAATGTATATTATAAAAAATGTTAAAATGTAGTACTCTCTAAACTAATGTCAAAGACAACAAATATTAATTACCAGAATAAGATTTTTTGTCAAAATCAAATACATAAAACTTGGATATACTTTTTGAAAAACTTGGATAAAAAATACATTTTGAATCACAAGAGATTCATAATTTCAGTACAAAAATTCAAAATTATCCAAATAATATGTCTAGATTCAAAATATACTTTTTGAAAAACTTGGATAAAAAATACAAAGTTATACAAGTTTAAATTTTTTGGGATATTATGATGCAGAGATGACATGACATCATCCTCACAAAAAAAATGTTTTCTTTTGGACTGTTTTCAGTCCCAAACCAGACCAGACCAGACTTAAACAGACTAGACCAGACTTCCGTAGTTATAAAATACACAGAGACTAGACGTTTACCATACTAGACCAGAACAGACCAGACCAGACCAGACCAACAAATTGCAGTCCAAAAGAAAACATCCTTAGCAACTTGCGTCCGTCTTTTTTCTTTTCTTTTTCTTTCTTTTTCTTTTCCCACTTCTCTTAACCAGCACCCTCTATATTTAACCCCCTCCATCCCCTTTTCCATTTTTAATACCCTTTTAAACTATCACTACACAGAATTAGGAGTCCATAAATTCTACATTTAGCTTTTTGAACTCCAAATACTTCACCACTCAAAAGGGTCTAAGGAGGACTAACATCATAACATGCTTTAGGAAAAAAAACTTTAGGTATTTATACTCCGTATGATTTTGTCGTTTTTAATTTGGTCTAATTTCAAACTTTCGTATGTTCTTGCTAATTTGTAATGGTTTAATTTATATGTTTCAGACCATAGAACATATACAATTATGATTACCTAACTGAAGTTGAGGGGTTTATAGAAATCAACACATTTGGATGATTTGAGCTATTACTAATATGTAAAAAAATTGAGAATTAAACTGTGCTACTTGTTTTTGCAATGATATAGCTTTTCAAGTCTTATAACACCAAATCAAAGTTGGTTGTGTAAAATTTGAGATTAGGCTAACATACCTTCGAGCTGCTGACAAAATAATCATCATTTATAGATAAAGAAATGTCCATTTGTATTCAACCCAGTTGTAAAAATTTCATTGAGTTAAAGGTCACTTGCATTTTTTTAAACAAAAAACTAATCCGTAATACGGAGGTTCATATGTTTAGATGATTTGAAATCTTTTGTGAGGCAAGAATCATTTCGTAGTTCTCAAGTACTCCGTATATGATTGATTATGCACAAATATCTTTTGTGATGCAATATCTTTTGTGATTTGAAATGTTTATATATTATGTATATATATATATATATATATGATTGACAGGTAGTGTTCTACTAATACTCCCTACGTCCCAGGGAGAAGTTCCCACTTTCCTTTTTTGGTAGTCCCAACAAAAAGTTCCCATTTCCCTAAATGGAAAGTTATCCTACATCAAAACAGTGTCAAACAGTGCAAAACAGTGCCAAACAGTGTCTAAACAGTGCCAAACAGTGTTGAAACAGTGCCAAACAGTAAAATTTACCCCTCAATAACTTTAATTCCTAAATATGTGTGAAAGTCAACCGGAGAACTTCTCCCTGGGACGGAGGGAGTATAAGATTAAAACTCGTAAGTTGTAGGTCTCTTTCATTTGAAGTGCTTCCGGGTTGAATTTTTTGATAAAATTTTGTGAGCATTATCTCCATGAAGTGTTGGTTATGTACACGAAATTTCAACTTAAAATTCAATCGGGAAGTTAGTTAACTAAATTATTCAAAAAATGCATGTTATATGTATAAAAATTGCCCAAGTTTTAAAAAAGGAACATAACTTTAAATAATATCAACTATCATTCCCGATTAAGTGACTTCCCGGTTAAATTTAAAATAACTTTAAAAACTATTTAAGTGACTTCCCGATTAAATTTTAATCTGAAATTTGATAAATGTAATATACATTTCATGGAGAACATTCTCACAAAATTTCATAAAAAAATCATCCCGGAAGCCCCTCAACTAAAAGAGTCCGAAATTTTAATTTTTAGGCCTACATTACACGAACATTTTCCTACGATTAATTATGTACAAGTATAGTTTTGACATGGATCTACATACTATTCAGCTCTCAAGCTCCTAACATGGTAACATCTAATTATCCCAAGTCCTAACATGTCAAGCCCAACTATTTACTGTATCCAGCTCTCAATTTAGCGATCACTTTCAGCCGTTCAGCGTCCACTTCTGTGAAGCCATTTCTCTACTCCAATATGTTACTCTCTCCCCGTCCCTAAATGTTCTTTCAATTGCGGATTACGAAGGTTGACCGACGATAAAGTTAAATGATCCCTGTTAAAACTCGGATTATTTTTAGTAAATAAAATTTACATATTCAGAATCTACATTAAACCCACTAAAAAGCCTGCAAAAAAAAATTCAACTTTTATAAAATTTTGATATAAAAAGTAAGAGTGTAAGAGTGATTTAAGTTGACCCTCGATAAGCGAAATAGAAGTTCTTTTAGGGACCGAGGGAGTATTAAAACAAATCCAGACCATGACTCTTTCTACCCGGAGAATATACGGAGTATATGTAATTTATACTACGGATGTTTTCTTTTGAACTGTTTTCAGTCCCAGACCAGACCAGACCAGATCAGACCAGACCAAACCAGACCAGACTTCCGTAGTTATAAAATACATAGAGACCAGACATTTACCAGACCAGACCAGACCAGATCAGACCAGACCAGACCAGACCAGCAAATTTCAGTCCAAAAGAAAACATCCTACGGATCTTCATGCATAAATATCATCATCAAAAAGACAACACCACCAGCACAGTGTTGCAAATGCTCTCATCTACAGTCTGATCGGATGTACCCAGCCTTACCTGTGTACTAAAGCACTTAGACATTTTCTGATTGACCCATAGTGAAAATCACGTCGAAAGTTGCATAGATTGACGACTACTTCAAAACAAAAAAGTACAACAAGTTTAGTGAGTCATTTTGCTTCCAATATCATATGGTATAAAATCATTTGTACATTCTCTCAATTAAGATATGAATATATACCTAATAAGTATAAAGTACTCAATAAAATCATTTGTATGTACTTTCAATTAGAGCCCGTTAGATAACACTGAAATTGGTTGAATTGGCTGATTTTGTTGAAATTTATGAACACCCCGTTTGGTAACACTAAAATCGGCTACATTTGCTGATTTTGCTGAAATTTATGAAGTTCTGGCTGAAGTACCTGTATTGGCTGATTTTGTTGATTTAAGAAAAAAATATTTTTAAAATATATTTTATTAATAAATTAAAGAAAAAAATTATATGTAAAAATAGCTAAAATGGTCGTCCACAGTAACTTCAGCCAATACAGTCAGGAAAGTAACTTCAACCTTACTTTTTCTGCTTATTACACAATTCAGCGCGTAAAAGCAAAAGTTACATGTTTGGGAAAAAAGGTGGCTGATAAGCCGAAAAACAGTGTTGCCAAACGGCCTCGAAGATCTAGCTGAAATGACTGTATGGGCTAGTTATGCCGATTTATGAAAAATTTATATTTAAAATATTTGTTAATAATGAATAAAATAAAAAAATTATATGAAAAAATAGCTAAAATGATCATCTACATTAACTTGAGCCAATACAATCAGAAAAATAACTTCAACCTTACGATTTATTATTATTACGTAATTCAGAGCAAAAAATAAAAAATTGCGTGTTTGGTGAAAAAACTTGACTAATAAGCCTGATATCTGATAAGCCAAAAAAATAGTCACCAAATTAAACGAGCTCCTAAAATATGAATATATAAATAAAAAATCAATATAAAAATATATAATCATCACGATTGATTTACAAGTTAACTAAACTATTATTTTAAGGCCTTATTTTAATAACCCTCTCACATAAGTATACAAATTGCAACTTTCAGAATTGATAAATTACTTTTGTCTTCTCGATCGCATGAAGAAGAAAAATACGGTGGAAGAACGGTACCAACGTAACAGGTATGATAAAACTTATAAGAACCAATGTGAGTAAGTCTGTTTTCGATGTAAAAAATTTGGGTGTAATTATGTAGCTTGGTTTACTTGAACTCTATGTTTGTGTCGTTGTGACTCATGTGCTTGAGTACATCTCCGCTTTTAAACGCGGTCTATCCCCTTAAAATATAACCCCAATCAAACGGTGTCTTCATTCATCTTTCACAATTCAACCGACCTATTACCTGGTGAGGACTGAGTACTTATATTGGCCACACACATCAGCCTCCATTGCAGGTGTTCGCACCCTTCATCTTCTCTGATTTAAGATTTCATTTCCATTTTTTCATCATCTATTTGTCAAATAGTTTGTGTTTTCTTCAAATTAAATATATGTTATTTATATGTTTCTCTTTTTTGCAATTCTATGTTTAGTTGTACACTGGATGCTATAGGTAAAGAGGATCAGAGGACATTGAAAGAGTAAGTTTTGTTCTCCATTTCAATCATCTTTTGTTCATCTAATTTATAGCATTTTGACCAAAGCATATTGAATATTAACATTTAAAACTATGTGAACCTGTGTGTGTCACTAAGGCCCCGTTTGGTTGGAGGGTTTCGGAGGGGTGGTACGTAGGAGTGTGAGTGATTTGTGTGTGTTTGGTTGAAGGAAATATGGAGGGAAGGGGAGGAAAGTCGAAGGCTTCCAAAATCCCTCACTTCCTCCCATTCTAAACTCCTCCAATCGGGGTATTTCGGGGAAAACGTGTTGATAACCACAAACTATCTATCTCATACGTGAATGGACAAAACTTTAAAATATAAAAAAGGTAAAAAAAAAACTATAAAATTAAAAAAAAAAAACTTAAAAAATTAAAAAAATTAAAATTTTACAAATTAAAAAACTAAAATATTCAAAAAATTAAAAAATAAATAATTAATAAAATCAAAAATGAAAAAATTAAAAATAAATAAAATCAAAAATTAAAAATTAAAAAATTAAACAATTTAAAAATTTAAAAATTAAAAACTTAAAAACTTAATAACTAAAAAAATCAAAATAAAAAAAAATTAAAAATCTAAATATTAAAAATTCAAAAATTAAAAAATTTAAAATTTTAAAAAAAAAAATTAAAAATTACTAGTACAAACTGTAAAAATTAAATAAAAAATTTAAAATAAAAATGAAAAAAATCAAAAAATTTTAAAATTAGTAGTACAAAATTTAAAAATTTAAAAATTTAAGAATTTAAAAAAAAAGTTAAAAATTAAAAAATTTAAAAGTATAAAATTATAAAACTCAAAGTTATAAAATTAAAAAATTAAACTTTAAAAAGTAAAAAATCTAAAAAAATTGAAAAATTCAAAAGTGAAAAATTCTAAATTCAAAAATGAGCAATTCTAAAAATTTAAACTAGGCTTTGTGATTACTTTTTAAGGTCATAACAAAACTCTTTGAAGTCTTAAAGCTTCCATTGATTAAAAATAAAAGGTTCAGGAATTTTAAAAAAAGTTATAAACTAGGACGTGAACATCTGAAAATAAGTCAGTGTTCACAAAAAATACTTTGTGTTGCTTGATTTGAAACTCGTGATATACATTATACACCACAGGGTCCAGAGCAATTGAATCATTTTGACTTCACTGAAATACTTTTGATTTGTCTCGAGAATTTGTCTACCACTTTTCATAATATCTACTCCTTTTAAGTTTTTTTTACTCCTTTAAGTCATTCTTTGCTACTGCTTTATATGCACATGACCATTTAAATAAAGTTGTCTGTTATTCAAATAAAGTATCAAGAATTATGTGAACTTTGTAATTTAGATAAACTATAAACAATGACTGCCACCCTGATATTAGTACAAATTATCATAAACACAAAATATTCAAATAGATTTTCTTTTAACTATATAGCTATACTGAGATTTTAAAAAACATAAGCTGATAGATTAAAAACAATAATATATGTTAGAGTAGTAAATGAATATCAACTAGTATCTCACCCATGCGTTGCATGGGATATAGTATGTCGACATTATAAATTTTACTCTGTAATACATAAACATATTTATTACTCCCTTCATCCCAAAATGATTCGTTCAACAAAACTTTTTTTATCAAAACAATTTCACTTTATCTACTTATCAGCATAATGGTTTTTTTCATATTCTGAGTTTTGCAACTTTATAAAACTTTCAATGAAGTTTTCGATTATGCAAATTTTAATTATTAAAATTGATATAAGTATCTGCAATGATGATTTAACTTAGCTTTATTTTTGCAAATTGCAGTTCTATTCAAGATGAAGGGAGTATTCTTTATCACATGAATATGAGTCATAAATAAATAATACTCCATATTTGGTGTTCTAAATTAATTAAATGCGTGAGTTTATTTTTGAATTGTATAGTGTATTGACAAGTTAAAATTTTATTTGTAAATGTTGTATCCATTAATTCATTTTCTTTTTTTACTTAAAGACTTTATCATAGTAAATAACTTGTTCTACTTTCTTTTTAGACAATGATATTTATGCTATAAAGTTTCACGTTTTAAGCTATTTTGGTATAATACATATTTGTTCAATATAAAAAATGTGTGATAACAAACATACATAACACATAATATACCAACAAATGATCATTGTCATGCAGCAACAAACAAAATGTAAATTATGATTTAAAATATCAACATATTAGTATTATAGCAATAGACTTAAGTATATATGCAAGTGTTCACTTAATATTAAATGTCAATATCTTGCAAATCATAATAAATCTAGTATCAAACAACATTCATTTTCTAGAATGAAGAACTAAACAAAATATTATACTTAATTATTAATAAATAAAATAGCAAGTTTTAAAAAGTTCGGTTTGTTCGGTTCGGTTCGGTTTTTAGATGTGAAAACCAAAACCGAAACCAAACTTCGATTCGGTTCGGTTTTTTTAGTTCGGTTTCGGTTTTCTTGCGGTTCGATTATTTTGGTTGTGGTTCAGATTTTTTCGAATCGGTTTTCAGTTTTCGGTTTCACTGACCCACCCCAAAACGCTATGGGAGAGTATTCATGGGGTGTGTGGAACTGATTCTGATTCTGCTTCTTTTTTTAAGTAGAAACAGAATCAGAATCAGTTTTCAGAAGCTGGTCTCCCCAGCTTCTAAAAAAACTGACTCTAGGAGTAAATTAGACACCAGAATCACTTCTGCATTTTTATCTAAACACTCCAACTTCTGTTTACAAATACTCCTCTTTCCAGCAACAGTTTATGGGAGGACTGAGGACATAGAACACACATAAAACTTTCTCCCAATTAGCCCAGTGCACAAGGAAATACTGTTCAAGATTATTCGTTAATGACATAGCGAGAAGGAGAGAAGAAGAAAGGATCTCAGAGGTTAAGTTTCTTCATGATGATTACCGACGCCTTCTCTGTATGTGTAATATTTTATTTTGTTTGTATTTTTATTTCAAACTGTGTGTTGTTTTGTTTGTGTTGTTTTTTTCTTTCATCAAAACTCTAGAACTTAGGACAAATGATGAGAAGTCTGGTTTGCCTGTCATTGGCTAAGGTAAGCCCAATTCAGGATCAACGAATCCGGTTGCTTTTTCGGAGGTGATAGGTTCTAAGTGTGGTTCAAAGGCGGACGACAGATTAAGTTAAGCCCAATTCACCTTTTCTATTAAAGTAATAAGAAGCTAAAACATAAAAAACAGAAAGATTAAGTCAAGATTAAGTTTCAGTTCATCATTCAAAACTCCATGCAATTCAGACGGATTCTGCAACCTTAATTACAAGGCAGAATATGAGGTGGGGGGCGGAGCACCAGCAGTCACAATCTACTTTGGCAACCAGATGCTTCCAAAGCGGAGGAATCTGTTCGCCGTTGTTAGTTCGTGGAATGACAGATGAAAAATTCTTACTGTGCATGAATTGTTCATAAAGTGTACACAAAACCTCCCTAGTTGTCCGTGTATACATGCAATTCAGTTGAAAAGAGGCATGATTTGATGTTAAAACTCCCTAGTTGCATATGTACACATGCAATGCACAATTTGTACACATTTTGTGTGCACCAAGATTTCCCTGAGAGATTAGTTCCGCTTCGATGTTTTTACTCCTAGTAGCTAGATTTCCTCAAATTAGTTCAGCTTTTTTTATATCTCTATTTCATTTATGTTTTTCTATGGTTAATCATGGAAGTAAGTTTTCGGAGACCAGATACATGCACAAGGGCAAAATAGATACTCAACTAACTCAAGTCATTTTTATTTTTATTCAATTATAAGTAGGAGTGGGCAAACCGATTTACGGTTCGGTTTTCTTCGATTTCGGTTTGGGAGAATTTGTACCAAACTAAAACCATTTGTGTTTCGGTTTGGTTTCGGTTCGGTTTCAGTTCAGTTCGGTTTGATGTTCAGTTTACCAAAGTGAAAAGTATTATGTTTAATTTAGTTCGATTTGATTCGTCTTCTTATGTTTATTATAATTTTATTTGGTCAAGTTCTTATACTTCGTATTTTAGAATTAGATAATGAAAGTAATAGTCCATCTCATCTTCTTTTATTGATTATTTAAATAAAATGTAAAAGGAAATAAATGATAGAAAAAGAAATAATAAAATATTATGAATTAAAACTTCTAACATCTTAAAGGTGACAATAGAGTGGACGGCCTAGCAAGTCTAGGGTGAGTTTGGCGAACGGCGGCGCGGGGCTTCGTCTGACGGCGTGGGTTCTGGTCTCAGGGACGTTTCCAAGCAGCGGGTAGCAGGCGAAGGCTCTCACACCAGGGCTGAGTTGGTATCAGGGCTGTAGGAAGGCAAAAGCTCCATATCAGGTGAGTCGATTTGTATTCTGGGGAGCTGCGAACGAATTAGCTCTACCATTTGTGATTCTCGATTTATATCTCTGCAATTGTAATGCCTGTGGTGAGTTGGAATTGCTGCGGTTTGGGAAATTTGGCAACTGTGCAGGTCCTGGCCGATTTGATGCAATCGAAGAGGCCTGGGATTTTGTTTCTCATGGAAACAAAGTCTGGTACAGGGCGGTGTGAAGAGGTCAGTCGGCAGTTTGGGTTTCACAACTGTTACACGGTAGAGTGCGAATGGCTGAGCGGTGGTCTCTGTATCTTTTGGCAGCAGGGGATTGATGTAATAATTAGGGCAGCTTCAAGGAATTATATCGACTACATGATAAAGCATGGCCCTGATGCTGTACAGTGGCGATTCACTGGTTACTACGGCTTCCTAGAGCGGAGCAGGAGGCGTGAATCTTGGGAGTTGATGAAGACTTTGTCCCGCAACTCGAATGAACCTTGGTTAATCATGGGGGATTTCAATGATATTATGTTTGACAGTGAGAGACGGAGTAGAATACCTCAACCACAGTGGATGCTCAGGGGCTTTCGAGACGCAATTTGGGGTAGTGGGCTGGTTAATGTCCCATTTGAAGGATATCAATGGACTTGGGAGCGTGGTCGGGGAACACCGCGTTGGATTGAGGAAAAGCTTGATAGAATTTTGGAAAATGATGGTTGGCTCACAGAGTTCAGTGGGTACAAGGCGATGTTTCTTGAAGGGCCTTCAAGCGACCATCTAATGTTGTATATACGATTAGAGAAGGGGGGTGCGGCTAAGAGGCGTAAATTCTTTAAGTTTGAAAATATTTGGTTACAGGAGGAGGAATGTAGAGAGGTAGTGCAGCGGTCTTGGTTAAACTCGAAGGAGTTGGTAATTTGGCAGAGGCTACTAGGGTGTGAAATGGAATTAAATCAGTGGAGCTGCAGGAGGAAAGTGGGGTTTTAAGTCCGAATTGATATTTGTAAGAGGAGGTTGGCTGACCTGAGGGCAGAAGGAGGATGGTGGAATGCAGCTGAATTTCATCGGGTCAAAGAGGCTCTAATTGGACTTCTCCATAAACAGAATGTCTACTGGAAACAAAGGGCCAAAACCTTTTGGCTGAAGGAGGGCGATAGAAACACAAAGTTCTTTCACAATGCAGTCAAGCAGAGAAGAAGAAGGAATTATCTGAAAGGCCTGCTTCTACAGAATGGGGATTGGGAAACAGATAGGAGAAAATTGGGCAATATGATCTATGACTACTTTGATGAGCTATTCTCTTCTAGTGCTACACAGGTGGATGAAGGAGCTCTGGCAGGACTGGCACGAGTTTCCGGGGAACAGAACAGGGAACTAATGCGTCCTATTACAGCTCTCGAGGTGAAAAAGGCGGTGTTTGGAATGCATCCAGATAAATCCCCGGGCCCGGATGGTCTAAATCCGGGGGTTTTTCAGTACTACTGGGATATATTGGGGGAGGATGTTATTAAATTTTGTCAACATCTGTTCGTAACAAGGAGGATTCCTAGGGAGGTAAATAAAACTAATCTTATTCTTATCCCGAAGAAAGACAACCCTGTTTGTTTAGGGGACTGGAGGCCCATTGCCCTTTGTAACGTTATATTTAAAATATTTGGGAAAGTGCTAGCTAATCGCTTAAAAGGAGTTCTAAATGAGTTGGTCTCCGTTAACCAAAGTGCTTTTGTGCCGGGTAGATCGATTGTGGATAATGTTATGATTGCTTTTGAATCTATTCACTGGCTAAAAAATAAGAGACAAGGAAAAGATGGCTTTGTGGCACTTCAGCTCGATATGAGTAAGGCGTATGACAGGGTTGAGTGGAATTACGTGGAGGTGCTTCTCCGCTCTGTGCACTTTGATGCTCGGTGGATTGAAATAATGTGTGAGTGCATCTCATCTGTGGAATATTTTATTCCTTTTGATGGTGATT
This sequence comes from Cuscuta epithymum, assembly GCA_945859915.1. Classification (NCBI taxonomy): domain Eukaryota; kingdom Viridiplantae; phylum Streptophyta; class Magnoliopsida; order Solanales; family Convolvulaceae; genus Cuscuta; species Cuscuta epithymum. The sequence continues at coordinate 564,132 of CAMAPF010001052.1, forward strand.
TAGTGGGGCCAATCAGGCCCAAGAGAGGGTTGAGACAGGGGGATCCGCTATCACCTTATTTATTTATTCTAGTGGTGGAGGGACTAAGTGCTATGATTAGGAGACAAGAGAATATGGGAAATATGTTGGGTATTGCTGTGGCGAAAGGGGCACCAAGAGTGTCTCATCAATTTTTTGCTGATGACAACTATTTATTCTTCAGAGCTAGGAATGGAGAATGTGATGCAGTGAAGAATATGCTTCGACTCTACGAAGCTAGTTCGGGGCAGAATGTAAATTTTCAAAAGTCCTCTATTATGTTTAGCCCGAATGTTCGGGAGAAAAATCGCAGTGCTATCTGTAATGTTTTGGGAGTTGGAGTGGGAGAAACGGGTGGAAATTATCTCGGGTTACCAGCTCTTATTGGAAGGAATAAGAAGGATATTTTGAGGTACTTAAAAGAGCGTATTGTTAGACGAATCCGTAGCTGGAATAACCGTTTTCTGTCTAAAGCAGGTCGTGAATTAATGTTGAAAACGGTCATTCAAGTTATGCCTTCTTACGCCATGAATTTTTTTTACTTCCCAAGGAAATGTGCTTGTAAATTGAAGTCATTATGAACGATTATTGGTGGAGGGGATCTAGTCAGTCGAGCAGGGGTATTCGGTGGAAGAGTTGGCAGGCTTTGTGTATTCCTAAAAATCAAGGTGGGTTGGGATTTCGTTCTATAAGGGAATTTAATATTGCCTTGTTGGGCAAACAGGCCTGGCGATTGGTAAAAACCCCCAATTCCCTGGTTAGTCGAATATTCAAAGCTAAATATTTCCCTCGGACTTCATTTTTGCAGGCAAAGCTAGGGAATAATCCATCTTTTATTTGGAGCAGTATTTTTCTAGCCCAGGAGTTAGTAGGAAAGGGTATCCGAAGGAAGGTGGAAAATGGTCAGACTATATCCGTTTGGAGGGAAAGATGGCTCCCAGGGGAGGGGTCGGGTCGGGTTCAGTCCCCCCCCCCCCCCCCCCCACTAGAGGGTATTGCTGATATGAATGTGGCAGCATTGTTAAATGAGGAGGGCGATAATTGGAATGTTCAGAGGGTGGAAAATATATTTTCTGTTGAGGAGAGGAAAGCTATTTTATCAATCCCAATTAGTACACGAAGGCCTCAAGATGGAGTATGGTGGAGTGGGGATTCTAGGGGAATCTATACGGTGCACAACGGGTACAGAATGTTGCGGGGTGATTTTTCTAGTCATAACTGGGTGGGATGGGTGAAAGTGTGGAATCTTCATTTACTGCCCAAAATGAAATGTTTTATTTGGCAGCTGATGTCAGGAGTACTCCCAACGGCTGTTAATTTACGGAAGAGGAGAGTTGATGTGGATAGCAAGTGTGTCTTCTGTGAGGAGGAGGATGAAACTGAGCTGCACCTGTTCAAGCAGTGTTCTATTGGAGCAAGCTTGGAGCTCAGTTTGTACATCAGGCGGATAACCTGATTGACTGGGTTAAAAACTTTTTTAATAATTTGCAGGTGGACTCTTTATGCAGTTTTGTGGCAACGCTCTGGAGCATATGGAAGGTTCGCAATGACAAGGTCTGGAAGAAGGAGACTAGCGGCTGGAGGCAGATTCTGGAGATTGGTTCTTCAGTGCTACGAGGATGGAATGCGGCGCAAGGGCAGGCACCTGGAAGTACCCAGCCAAGGGAGGATAAGCCAAACTGGAAAAGACCGGATCCGAGCACAATAAAGATAAATGTTGATGCGGCGTTAAACCTAGACCGAGGCAAGCGAGCATGGACCTGGGTAGCAAGGGATGAAGAAGAGAACTCTATCCAAGGTGGACACCAGACAGTGTCAGCTGATTGGTCGGCGGGAGTGACGGAGGCGGTGGCCGTAAGGGAGACATTATCAAGAGCGGCTTTACTAAGTTTGGGAAGGCTCAAGGTAGAAACGAATTCACTTATGGTTGCATCCGGTATTGTGGATCGGGAGGGCGATTCATATTTCGATAGTATCATCAAAGATATTAGACTTATTCTTCATGATGAAGCTGAGATAGAAGTCATTCACTGTAGGAGATCCGCGAATGGAGTAGCTCATAAACTTGCTAGGGCTGCACTTTCTATGTCGGATGGTTATGCTGATTTGTGTTCTCCCCCTATTTGTATTGTCAGTCAGTTGGAAAACGATAAATTTAATTAATATAATTCTAGTTTTCCTTTAAAAAAAACACTTCTAACATCTTTTCGATCACTAGAAAAAGTTTCACTTCTCACAAAAAATAAGATTATAGTTGATTATCATTTATAATACGGAGTATCACATAAAATATTCAAAAAAAAAAACTAAAGGAGTAGTTGGTACAAATATATCACAAATTTATTCAAAAAAATTATGTAAAAAAAATAAATGCAATCTGATATTGTTATCGCCAAACTTAACAAATACAAATATGTCGTATTAGCTAACTTTGTCATAATGAATGTACGAAATGTGTAAAGTTAAAATGATATATGTTAGATATGTAATTTTCATATCTAAATTATTTATTTATATCTTAAAAATGAAGAGTGAAGATAAATACAAAGTGTGTGTGTGTGTATTAGGGTGTTCGTCACTTCGGTTTGGTCGGTTTAGGTCGGTGCCGGTCGGTTATTTTGGCCGGTTTTCAAAAGTGAGAACCGGTAACCGAACCGAATGGAATTCGGTCGGTCGGTTTTCATAGTCGGTTTTTTCGGTCGGTTGTCGGTCGGTTTTCGGTTTACTTCACCTATGCTTGACAAAATACAGAGATCAGATGCCTGGCAGAAAGGTTTTTTCCCCACCTGTTATGCTCATTCAATATACACATGTATACAAACACCAGCACAATAACAATACTTCCATGTTGATAACTTAAAATACCTGACACCAAATCATAAGAGATTTTAAAAGTTCCAAAAAGTTGTACTAACCCCCCAAAACAAATTCTTTAGCAGGGTTGCATGGTTCTTGTAGTAATACTACGTTCTTAATGGTCAAAAGGGTTGCATATATTATGTCATTTTATCCAACAAGGTTGAAGAATTATCAGAATAAAAAATGTAAAATCAAGTTAATTAGCAATTAAACTAAGTTCTTTGATTTCTTATAGAAATTTTGACAAACACTTTGGAGGCAAGAAAGTCAAATACTTTCACTTAACGTTCTTGAATGTTTGAAACACTAAAAGATGTTAAGATCAAGTCATCTATAATTTTAGTTGGTAATAATAAAATATGGGTCAGCTACTATCTCATTTTTTATAAGGACAGCAAGAGAGCAGCGGATAGAGAAAACAAGTCACAAAACATGAGCTGAAATGCTCATCTCGTTTTTCAAGCAGGCAGCAGCGGAAAAGTTCCGTTTCCCGGAGATTCAACCGTTGGATCGTCATTATTTTTGGATAGAAGCTTCACAGCATCTGGGCAAACATTCTGGACGGTGGAGATCGGGTTTTGAGGTCCGGATGTCGGGTTTCGCTGGTCTGGACAATAGCTATTTTTCTGGTGATATATTTCTTATTTGGGCTCTATTTTGATTCCATACACCTTGATGTGCTTACTTCCAAGGATATGATGACTTTTTATGCCTCTAGTATTATCTAGAGAAGACTTTGTACTACTCCTTTGATGATGATAGTGGATTTAAGAAGCCAAAATGGTCCTGTGGTTTTTTCCTAGTTAACGGGTTTTCCACGCTAAAATTCCGGTGTTTTTGTGTGGTGTGTGCTTACTGTTTTAGCTGAATATATTGGTGTGTGGCTGCAATATTATGTGTGTTTTAATTGCATTAAGAACACCCTATTTGTTTCCATCCTCAAAGGTTCATTCAAGTTGGGGAAAGTTTAGTCAAACGGAGATTAATTCCGCATTTTATTCGTTCCGTTTGTGGTTGTTTTTCGCATCATATCGGACTAATTTCTTAGAAGAAATTAAAAATAAAAAATCAACTCCGTAAATTATTTTTAGACCGACAACGAAAGTATGGCATGTTTGAATTGGAAATTGGCTGCAATTAATATTAAATTGATAGGGGCATAACATAGCAAGTTTTTAGCTATCTTAAATTATAAAGATGAAAAGGAAAGATCCACATGAAAATAAACATTTTGGAAAGCAAAATTGGTAATGAAGAGCCACTTTGGTATCATGAAAATCGGCTGTTTTGGCTGATTCTGCTGAAATTTTAGAAGGTATGGCTGAAGTGACTGCATTGGCTGATTCTGCTAATTTAAGACAAAAAATATTTTTTTAAAATATATTTTATTAATAAAATAAATAAAAAAACTATATGTAAAAATAGCTAAAATGGTCATCTAAAGTAACTTCAGCCAATACAGCCAGAAAAGTAACTCCAACGTTACTTTTTCTGATTGTTACACAATTCAGCGTGCGAAAACAAAAGTTATGTGTTTAGTGAAAAAGTTGGTTGATAAGTCTGATAAGCCGAAAAACAGTGTTACCAAACGGCCTCGGAGAACACAACTTAAAGTGTGATGTTAGGATTATAATTGTGATGTTAGGATTGTAGTAACTATGCATGAAGAAATTCCACTTTTGGTCCTCCGAGTTTTGCACCAATTCCACATTTAGTCCTCGTCTTTCACTTTATCCATTTTTGGTACTTGACTATTGTTTTCTTGACCATATATAGTCATTTTCCGATAGTAAAAATGCCCGGAGTTGGACCGAAAATGGTCAAAAAAAACAATAGTCAGGTACCAAAAATGGATAAAGTGAAAGACGGGGACTAAATGTGGAATTGGTGCAAAACTCAAAGGACCAAAAGTGGAATTTTTTCAACTATGCATCATCAAATAATACAGGATTGTACAACCAACCAGCCTGTATAGTAACTAAGCTTCGGACGCAATCCGTGACTAACGTCCGTGACTACAGGCGTGTTTTTTTGTAGTGAAAATAGAATGGGGGATATTTTTTTTTAACCCGAAATTCACCCTGATGGGTGTGGTAAATGTCAGGGAACATTTACCATATTTATTAAAATAAGCTTGCAGTTACAAGAGTAGAAGTAAAATAAAAGTGCAGAGTTACAAAAGTGGAGAAAGTGATTGGGCCCGTGTGTGGCCCGTGAATTGTGAAAAGCTTGCAAGAGTCTAAGAAAGGGAATATATTCCCCTGCGGACAAACATAATAGTCCAACCACCTTGTGTGGAGTTGCGTAGGTTCCAGGAGATTCTACTTAGAGCTAGAGACGTTTTGAGCCGCTGGAGGTGATCAGGTCCAAACAGCGGTCATTGCTTTTTCGTTCCTTAAGCATGTGAGATGCAGTGTAGTTTGGGGTGGCCTGAGGTGATCTTGGAGTTTGAGTACCTTATTATTCTGCATCTCTGAAGAAAGTAGTGCCCTTGAGATCTTTGAAGTAAGAATTTTTCGCTAGATATGGTAGCGTTTGTAGTTGAAATAACTGGATGGTTGAGGTTTTGAGTCCGTGTTTGTCCAGGTAGTGCGCCGGTTGATTCGCTTCCCTCATGCAGTGTTTGATCTGAATGTTATTAGAGTTTTTGAGTTCTCGAACGGCCTGTAGTTCACTGGTCAGGTACGAAGGAGTTTGGATGAGTCCGTGTATGTATTTGTAAAGTGTTTCTGAGTCTGTTTGCACCGTGAGTTGGTTATAACCGAGGTTGCTAATTGTTTTGATAGCTAGGTTTGCTGCCTGGATTTCTACAAGTAGAGCGTTTTTGCTGTTGAGCGGGAAGGCTATTGCAACGATGAAGGTTCCCTGGGGATTCCTGAGAATAGCCCCACCAGAGCTACGGGTAGGGGTGTGCACCGGTCCAAAACCGGACCGGACCGGACCAGAACCGGAATCATCATTGTAACACCTCGGCCCCGCATGACCCGAGGTAGTTACTACAGACCTCTAGTACTGTCCCCACAAACCGCCACTAGCCTTTTCCGCACACTTTGTCCTCACTCGTGCGCGCCCTGAGAAACTTCCCAGGGGGTCACCCATCCCAAGACTACTCCCGTGCAAGCACGCTTAACTTTGGAGTTCTTAGTGGATGAGCTCCCTTAAAAGGAGATGCATCTTGTTGGTATGAGTAGTACTATTAATCCATTTCAATTTAATCTCAAGTGTTACAATCACCCCCACTTAGGATCGCAACGTCCTCGTTGCACCTATAAACCAATCTCAAATCTCAATCAAGTGTATTAGTATATGACTAATTTAGTACAGTGTATTAATATTTAATATAAATACATATATATGTACTAGAACTATATAATTTGTGGGCCCCTAATCTGGGTGGGCCCTGGGCACCAGCCCAGGCTGCCCCTATGCCAGGACCGACCCTGATCAAGTCCCAGAATACTCCCCCGCTAAGTGGCTGCCCGATATCCAACGGGTCAGCACACTGTCGCAGGGTTGCTCTGATACCACCTGTAACACCCCGGCCCCGTGGGACCCGAGGTAGTTACTCCGGACCAATAGTACTGTCCTCACAAACCACCACAAGCCTTTTACACGCACTTTGTCCTCACTCGTGCGCGCCCTGAGAAACTTCTCAGGGGGTCACCCATCCCAAGACTACTCCCGTGCAAGCACGCTTAACTTTGGAGTTGTTAGCGGATGAGCTCCCTTAAAAGGAGATGCATCTTGTTGGTATGAGTAGTACTATTAATCCATTTCAATTTAATCTCAAGTGTTACAATCATTTTCTTTGGACCGAAGACCGGACCTGAATCTAACCGGTCCGGACCTGAATTTTCCGGTCCGGTCCGGTTTTGAGACCTGAACCGGACCGGAATGGACCGGTTCCGGCCGTAATTCACTCCCTGTTGTAAGAGTGAATTGGCCATCCAGGGAGGGAGTCCATGATAGGGAGGTGTGTGTTTTCTGAGAAAGTTTCTGGCCTATTTGGTGAACTGAACAAATCATTTTCCAAATGTGTGAGTCTTGCTGTTTGTGGTGCATATCACTTCTATTTGAGTATCTTAGTTGCATGTATTCTACCCACAGTGATGTTCCTTTTTGGAAGATCCACCACAATTTAAGTTGTAATGCTTGCTGAGTATCTATAGTGACCTGATGTTTAACCCTCCCTCTGTCCCTGGGGAACAGATTCTTTTCCAACCCACCCAATGGTATCTTTTTCTTCCATCCTTGTGTTCCCAGAAGAAGTTGGCCATGAGCCTATGTAGGATGGTGACTATCTTTTTGGGGATGGAGGATGCTACCATGCACTGTAGTGGAATGGTTGAAAGAACGTGTTTGATTAGAATTAATCTCCCCAGTTGGCTGAGAATTTTCATCTTCCAGGAACTCAATTTGGACTGAAAAGATTGGATGAGGGTGGTGCAGTGAATGGCTCTGGTAGTGTTGTAGTGGACATTTTAGTGAGTCTTTCCAATGATCTTTTCTTCTCAAGTTTTTCTTTTTTGCTCAATATTATCTTGATCTTGGCCAGGTTAATTGTCAACCCTGTTCCCCTAGAGAACTGCCCCATGAAGTCTTTGAGACGCTTAAGAGGGGATGTTGACCCGTTGGTGAAGATTAGGATGTCATCCACATAGGCTAGCAACATTGTGTTTGCTATACCCCTCCCTATTTCATAAGGTTGTATTCTGTGTGTAGCTAGCAACCAATATAGACCCCTTGTGAAGGATTCTGTAATCACAAGGAAAAGGTAGGGTGATAGGGGGTCACCCTGCTTGACCCCCCGTTGGGGCCTGAAAAAGCCCTGGGGAACACCATTGATGAGTATGGAAATGTGGGTGGCCTTAAGATTACTCATTATGAGATCAGTTGTCCGGGCATTTAAGCCTACCTTAATTAGGCTTGCTTCAAGAAACTCCCACGAAACCCGATCGAATGCCTGAGCAAGGTCTAATTTAATAGCGATGTTGCTGCCCCTTGCCCTTTTGTTGAGATGGTGAAGCATCTCATTGGCCAATAAAATGTGGTTGTGGATGTTTTCTCCTTCCATGAAGCCTATTTGTTCCCTGGATATTAGCTTTGGAAGTAGAGGCTTAAGTCTCATAACCAGAATCCTGGTGCAGACTTTACTAAGGAAATTGGATAAACTAATAGGTCGGAATCGTCTCAAACTTTTGGGAGATTGAGTTTTAGGGAGAAGAACCACCTAGGTACAGTTTAAAGCCTTAGGCATCGGCACTGCTAGGAAGAATTCCTGGATTGCGGAAACCACGCCTTTATGTATTATGTCCTAACAGGCCCGATAAAAAAGGCCGTTAAATCCATCTGGACCTGGGCTGCTGTTCTAGTCTAAAGACTAGATGGCTTCCTTAACTTCCTCTGTTTGGGGAATTGCACTGAGCGGAATATTGTCTGATGTGGTTAGCACAGTAGGGATGAGGTTTAGGAGAAATTTTTGGTCTTCCTGGTTCGGGGGTTCTCTGGTGTAAAGGTTTTGGTAGTGCTGCACTGCTGCGACACTAATGGAGATTTGATCCGAGTGGCAGTTACCCTTTTCATCTTCAATCATTAGGATTTTTTGTTGTTGTCTTTTGGCCCGAACATAGTTATGAAAGAACTTGGTGTTTGCATCACCTTCTTTCATCCATCTGATATGGGCTCGTTGGTCCAAAACTGTTTTTGCTGTTTAAGTTTTAGTAGTGATAAGTCTGATTTGTTTATATATTTTCACACGCTTTTTAAAGCATTTCTGGTTAAACTCAGGGCAAATAGATACATTTTTCTGTATTTTTGTTGCATTTTTGTTAATGTTTGAAATTCGTGTTGAAGTTTACATTTTTGAGTGATTTGTGTTTACTTTAAGTGTTTGGATTGATTTTTTTTTCTCCTTATTTGTGTTATCTATATTTTGTTATTTGTCAAATTTCAGCTTGCTTTTATATTTCAATTTGATAGTACATTAAACCATTGAAATTAAGTAAAAGAAAAAAACCAAATAAAAAAAGGGAGAAAACCAAAAACTTGCAGCAAGGCTGCGTGACAAACAAATTGCAAACAAAAGAAAAAAAAATGATGAGTGGAGTAGAAGGAGCCAACAAAACAAAGGAGAGGGGATTTGCATCTGATCTAGCTTGTCAGCCGCAGGAAAAAAAAGAAAACAGGGTAAGTCGGCAGCAAAAACAACAAAAGCCATCTACTGGGAAAGCTGGTAGTAACAGCAGCACATGGCTGCGGCCAAGTCAAAAGGAAACAAACAAAAGGAAGCTACAATCACTCCAGCTGCAAGGAGATGGGATTGGCAACCAGCTACTTGTTTCAATCACTCAGCGGCAAGAATAAAAAAGGGAGGTCCGCAATGGAAAGGTCACCGGCGGGGAGAGAGGCTTAGCAGCCCTTGCCCGAAACAGAAGAAAAAGAGCCGCAGTTGCGAGTAGCGGCAAGGAACTTTCAGCGGCAAGAAGAAAGAAATTGTAGATCCATCGTCCACCGAGTGAGAGCAGCTGGCCGGAAGGGGGAAAACAAAGCTGGTACCATAGAGAAGAAACCCTCGACCAGGAAAAGTAGCAGATTTCAACAACAATAAATTTCGGTTTATCTTTTACCAACCTTTCTATTTCTATCCGTAGACTGTATTGTTCTATGTTTGATTTCTTTCTTATAATCATGTTTATTATTTCAGTTTATGAACTTGTTCTTTTAATTCATTAGTTTCAAATATTTCTCCAGTTTGCACTTGAGTTAATGTTTACTAGTTCGAATTTCAGTTTTAAATACATGCAATGGATATTATGTACTGTTTGTTTTTGTTTATTTGTGTTAGTTTCTTGATGAATATGTTAGGCTAAATCTTCATGGGATTTGGATTTGGATAAAATTTAGGTTAATGGGTGTTCTTGAATATTGAGTTAAATTTGGGAAAATTCTCTATTTTTAAGACTAGTTGCTTGAGTTGAAATTGAAAGAGTAATTTGTGAATTTGATCACTTCACTTGTGAATTTTTGGAAGATTAATTCTTTCTTGTCTATGAGTTTGGAATTAATTTAGCTCACATCTCACACACCCTAAACAAAGCCTAGAAATAGGACATGTTAGGGGAATTAAAATTAAATTCTTGTCTATGAGAATTAATGTCACTATTCTTAGATCGGAGAAATTATCCCATTTTTATTCATAATCAATGACACCCAAGATCAGTGTTCTAAAAGGCTTCATTAAGCGGCGCAGAGGCTCGCCTATGCGCAAGGCGCAGAGGGAGCAAACGCCCCGCACACCCTTAAGGCGTGCTAAAAGGCTTGGTCAACCTTTAAAATCCACAATAAAATAAAAATTAACTAATGGCTGTTGGGCCGTGCAAAAAGGCATGTTTAGCCTTTAAAATGTGAAGTGTGGAATAATAACAAAGGCTGTTGGGCCGTATGTTAGTCCAATGTGCACAACGTTGCTAGCAACTACGTAGTAAGACCTACTTTGCAATTTTCCTCCAAGATGAATGACTATAATATATAGGCAACCAGGAGGAGGAATGGTCTCATCCTTTCCGGTGTGGGAACATTACAGTATCACACATGCACCCATATGCTCACATGCATTCTTTATTTCTTTTGAATTTTTATCTACGTAGTATTATATTGCTTATATATCATATAACTATAAAATTTAGTTCAATCACTTTATTCTTCAAAAGTAATCATTAACATTATTATAATATCTCTACTAAGTAGTACTCCGTAATGGTGTATTATTCTTATATTACTAAATTTACTCTTGTTTGTTAAAATAATATGCTTATTATTGATATTGCTATTATTTACTCTGTAATAAACAATATTGCTTATTAGCAATATTGTTGTATAGTAGATGCATATATTATAAGTCATTGCTAGTTTTAAAAAATTTGATTGTCCGAAAATGTAAGAGTCGGATGCTTTTACATTGTATATTACACATTACATTTGTATATTTATTACTTTTTCAGATCAAGTTTTTGTATAATTGGTAAATTTATACTATGTATTTGTTAGATTTAGGACTTGACAAACCCTTTGAGTTGAAAATGAGAACAGCTTGATGTTTCTAAGTAGCATTATTTGCTTTTATATTTTAATATTTCAAAATAGCTTTACGGATATTAAAAAGTGATGAAAAAAATCAAAACGCCTTTTGACGCCTAAGTCCCGCCTAATCCCGCCTAGGCTTCAAAGGCTTAAAACTTGGGCGTGCCGCCTCGGCACGCCTTACGCCTTTTAGAACATTGCCCAAGATCCTTAATTCCAAATCTAGACCCCACTTTTAATTAGTTAATTTATTGTCACTAATCACATTGCATTTACTTTTACTATTTTTATTTTGAAACTTTACTCATACATATGTTTGCTAGTTTAATATTTTCATTAGTTAATTTTCTCTCTCAAGTTATTTTGCATGCTCACTAGTTTTAGTTTACTCAATAATGCCATTTAATTAAATTCGCAGTTTTTACTTTTATTGTTTATTTTTATTTGGTTAATCATTATCACAATTTAATCGTTTGAGAAAGCTTGCAAGGACTCGTACTAATCGGTGACCGATATTGAAACCAACACTTCCCTCTGCCACTCCTCAGAGACACGATACTCGGGGATAAACTTTTCCATCCGGAAAGGTTAAACTCCGTTTTACTACAACGCCGCGAAAGCGGTTATCAAGTAGCAATTGGGCCTGAGTATTGGACCAAGTTTCCCTAGTGTCTGCGTTTGGGCTTTGTTCGTAGGCTATTTCAGCCTGTTGGGCTATTTCCTCTGCCAGCTGTACTTCAGAGAAAATATTTCCAAAGGAGTCTCGATTCCATGCCTTTAGGACTTTTTTAAGGTGCTGGAGTTTGTGATAAAGTCTTGTCATTCCTCCCCTTCCTGAATTATTAACTTCCCAGAACATTTTAACTGTCTTCAGAAATGTGTGATGACTGGTCCACATATTCTAGAAACGGAAGGCTCTAGGACCCCCCAAATTGGCACAGTTGCTAGATAAAATCAGTGGGGTATGGTCTGAAGATGCTCTAGCAGAGTGCTTCTCAATAATTTCATCAAAGTGAGTTGTGACAAAATCATTGCACATGAATCCATCTAAACGTCTCCAGACCCTTCCATTTCGTCTCACGCCGATCCAAGTAAATTTACTTCCGGAATAATTAATCGGATTTAACTCACAGTAATTAATACAAGAGGTAAAATCGTTGATCTCGGTAACTTTAGGAAGAGTTTTACCTTTGTGCTCACAGACTGAAGCTATGATGTTGAATTCCCCTCTGATCAGCCATGGATCCTGGATCGTATCCTTCAAATCTCTCAGGTCTCTCTAAAGGGTCTGCCATTCCAGTTTAGAGTGTTTCCCATAGATACTAGTATACCAGAATCTAAAGCCACTTGCTATTTCTTTTACTCGGCAATGGATCAATTGATCTTTTTGGGTAAAGCAAACTACAACAAACTTGTATTCATTCCATAAGATCCAGATTTTGTTGTCATCCTTGAAGTAAGTTTTTGAGACCCCTAGACTGTGTGTGTATTTGGTGGATGATTTGTTACAGACCATAGGCTCAATAATAGTTACTAGACCAATATTCCATTGGTGAATTAAGTTCCGTAGTCTCAGAAGGGCATAAGGGAGACTACAGATGTTCCATGAAAGAACTAACATTCAGTGGGGGTTGAAGACCTTATGGTCTCCCTACTAGCTTGAGATCTTGTAGTAATAGGTTGAGCGCTTGGTACGTAAGTCTTTTTTGTTTTCTTTTTGGATGCTGACTTGATGATGGAGGTCTTGTTGTTGTGGTGATTTAGCTTCCCACCCAAGGTGTTGGAAAGGGAAACCCATTCATTCTTTGATAGGGTTAAGTCCTTTGTCGCCTCAGCTTCTCCATCTGAGATGTTCCCTTCTTCAATAGTGATGGTGCTTAATTCCCCCACCTTGTAAGGGGGCTCATCAATGAGCTTTAAAGTTTCCGGATTTGAGGCATGAGGCATTTCCGCAAGTAGCTGCAAATCAGTTTGGTCAGTATTGAGTAGGTGAGGTTGGGGTTCCTGGGTTTTATCTTGGTCCTGAACGACCATCAGTGACACATTGGCAGTAGTTACCTTAGGTGAGATTTTAGGATCCGAAATCAAGGTGGAAGAGGATACCCCATACGGATCGTCTCCTGCAGACGAAGGTTGGTTGCCCTTCTTCTTGGTCCAGATTCTTCGAGAATGGGAGATTTACCTTTCTTACAATTGGAATTGCCTGACTGCTGGCATTCTCTACAGTAGGAAGGTAGGTCTTTGTACATGATGTTTTGGAAGAAACCAAAATCTGCGCTTTGTATCCAAACTTTGGGAGGTAGATCTTGGGAAACATCAAGTTCCACACAAATTCTAGCCACTGACGATCTAGATAGAGTTGCTGTAGCATAGTCTACCTTAAGAGGTTTCCCAATGAGGTTTGCGATAGATAAAAGAGCTCTTCGATCATGCAGGTGTAATGGTAGACCTTCGAGACCAATCCAGATGGGTGTGATAGGCGATTCCTGGCCAGGGATGAAATTTGGGGTCCATTTTGATATTCGCATAGGAAATCCCAGAATGGACCAGGACTGACGCATCCAGCATCTATGGAAGTCCTCCTCCAATTCAAACCTGATAATAATGTGCTTAGGAGCCATAAAACCGAGATTGAAGGATCCCCGGAATCCTATTCTCTCAAATTCGGAACGAATAGGGCCCAGGTTGGGTCTCCCCTTCGTGAAGGATCCAATAAGTGCAAAGGAGAGTTTCATGGATGCAATATCAACGTCCTGCGTAGAGAAGGTGACTGTTGGGGCGCCCTAGTAGCTTTCAGGCGGTTTCAGAGGGATAGCGGCGTCTGGGGATTCTGTGAGCACGTCTGCAAAGGTTCTTGGTGCAGTGGAGGTGTGGCTTGGTGGGGGATTGGGGTTGGATGATTGTCGTTTGGCTGCATGTATGTGTCTGGTTATTGGTGGTTGTTTAGGTGGATGTTTTACGGGCAGTAGGTTGCTGCCTTCCCCACCGTGAGGTGCATGGTGGCTGGAGGAGAGGTGTGGCTGTAGTGGTTTCCATCCTTTCATTTACTTCTCTCGTATATATGTTTGTATATATACCTAAATTTTATTACTCGTATTCTTTATATTTATAACACAAAGAAGTTAAGTGATTAGCTATCATATACTATGTATGATTAAATGTGATTTTTTATCATTCATGTTTGCTAATGTATGTATGTGTATATATATATATATATATATATATATATATATATATATGTATTTTATACACACAAAAATACAATATTATTTAACATATTTATGCAAAAATATAGATAAAAATGAAATTTTTATGTCTCCGATTAGTCCCGGACTTGGCACCCGCCTAGTTGCCTAGGCGCTAGGCACTGGACTGGCGCTCAACTAGCGCCTAGCGCCTTTTGGAACATTGATACTCGGTAATAAAAATTCTCCCCACTTGAGGAATCGGTCCAGCCCAACTGATCGCCGACTCATTCTCCCTTACGGAAGGTCTCGTGTTCAAAACTCAATGGAGTGAGTTTCAGTCTAGATTATTCCAGACTCCCTCAGCCCCTCTCCACCAGACGACCCTGGAGTAATAAAAAATCTCTCCACTTTTGAACATTCACTTTATTTTTCAGATTCATTATTGGTTGTCATAATTACCCATAAGTTGATATACAGAGAGTGCATATGATTATTTGTGTGTGTCATCCTTGCACAGGGGTCATTCTAATCTTCTCTGGGTTGGTTTGCAACTGCTTTTAAAAAAGCACTTCTCAGCTTTTGGCTTTAAAAAGCACTTATTTTCCCAAACACTACAACTTTTATTTTTCTCGGCTTTCGCGTCAAAAGTGCTTTTACTTTTTCTATTACACAAAAAACACTTATTTTACCAAACACTACCCACTTTTACTTTTCAAAATCACTTTTTTCTCAAACACTATCAACTTTTATTTAATCACTTCTCCCCATTTCATTAAAAAAAGCACTTTTTTAAAAGTAGAAGTTGTTGCAGACCCTCTGTATCGTTCCAATTTTATCGGATGTACCCGAAGGGACCATATGATCATTGATCACCCCTTTAACGGTGTATTCTAAATTTGATCATTATATTTGTATTGATTGTTTTCTGCAGATAAATAATGAATGAAATAATCCTACCAGGGGCGGATCCAGGATTTCATGTTGGGCTGGGCTGAAACACTTAAATAATAATACATTGAAAATTTTCAAAATAAACGAAAAATCAAATATAAGAGTTCTCCATTAAATTTGTTCTCAACGAGGCTTTGAAACAAAACGAACCAATCAACAATAGAGTCTACATCTATACTAAGAGTAATGTCTTTTTCAGTATAAAGTCATCATCCATTTTGTTGAGGAGTGTGGCCTTTAGAAGTTTCATGGCATAAAACGAGCGTTCTAATTTTGCAAAAGAACACTAAGTTAAATAAAAGGAAAATCAATCTACTCATCATAATATATGAATCAGATTTTCTGCTCTTAGTCAACTCCTCACATAATTCAACAAATGTAGATACTAAAACTTTGTACATGAATACATCATGAACATAGTGTTGCAGCTCGAATTCCAAAGCATGAATGTCCTGACTACTAAAATTTTCGGGATAGAAATTCCTTGCAAGAGTACAAATAACATCGACATTGGATGACCCATATAAATTTTTGGGATCCAATGAAGCACTCAAAGAAAGGAGTTTTATTGATTTATCATTAAATCCGCTCTTTAACTCCGTCAATACAAAGTCTATTGCCTCATTGAAAACACCAAAGTGATAATGATGTTCAACTGTAGTTTCTTTCTGCAATGACCAACCGTATATTCAAAATTCAACTTTGGTACATGAATTTCATGTTTTGAGCAAAACTCCTTTACTTCTTCAAGAAAGCCTTCCCATCCATTTTTTGTCAATTCCTCTAGAATGATCGGTTGTGTAATGGAAAAATGTCTCTCATGGCTAACAAGATACGGAGTATCAAATAAAAAATTTCGAAGACCTTCACAGTATTCATTATTTTCATAACCAAACATTCCAGCCCAGCTGATTGTGAGGTTACCGTGTCTAGTGGGAGGTCTCGAGTTCGAAATTTGCTAGGCACACAAGGGTGCGAAACTCAATGGAGTGAGTTTCAGCCCTGATTGCTCCCCCCAGCCCCCCTTTCCCCAGACCCCCTTGGAGTAAAAAAAAAAAGAAAGTAAAGGATCACAAATTCAAAACATGAAAAGTGTTTATGTACCGAACTTATGCCTAAGAACTCACATTTGGGCAATGTTTTTTAAGATACTCAAGCACTTTAAAAGTTGTTGTGAACATGTCAATAAAGTCCTTATATGTATATACTAAGTGCCAATTATTAAGTATGAGGGTGATGTGTATAACATTTAGATTAGATTTTTAGATGTTAAGATTTTGTATTATGGGCTGGGCTGAGAAATTGGACTGGACTATAGAAAAATTCTGGATGGGCTGGATGCAATTTTTTAAACATAATACCTTAAAAATAATAATTTTTTTTACTTTGCCCTGTGCTTCAACCCACTATAGCCCTAACATAGATCCTCCCATAAATCCTACCCTCTAGACTTGCATCTACCGCCCTTGTTAGTTCGTAAATGCGTCCCACTCCGAAATGCATGTATCAACCCCGAATGGGTTAAGTTACTTTGTACAATCCATTTTCTGATCATTTCTCTGTTCGACAGCGCACTTGTGCCGTGTCCACTTGGAGTATGGTGGTCAAAGGGTTCAGTAGTTCTTCCTTTCTCGGGAGTCTGGATGTCAAAATTTTTAGTCATTTTATCTCGCAAAACGTGGTAATACTACCTAGTTTCTCTTTTAGTTGTAATTAATGTACTATAAATTAAATTTTTTAAAAATATTGTTAAATTCTTCTCATTCTAAATTTTCAAAATATGAATTTTTTAATTTTTTTACTAATAAGGAATGAGAGATATTAATGGTCAAATCTGCGCATTGACAAACGTGAAATTTTGACTGTTGCAATTAATATGAAACGGGGGAAGTATTAACTTTCTCGGTCAATTATATTCAAATTTGATGAATGATATTTCAATCATTCTTAAAAAAGTGTAACATGTTGAATTTTGGGTTACTCACAATTTTAGTTTATTACATTTACTTAATTTATTAATCCATTCATAAATTATTTATTAAAAAATTCTTCTTATTTAAAGATTTTCAGAAGAAATAATTACATACACATGACGTACTACACAGGAGTGAACATGGAATGGTACGGGACAGTTATTTAAAAGAACTTGTCCCGTCCGGCCGTTCTAAAGTACGGTTCTTTTAAAAATCAAAGAACCGGTACCGTCCTGAATATGTATAGAACCTGTCCCGTTCCGTATCAATTTTTGGTACGATCCGGTATGGTTCGGTACGGTTCATCGGTACTATTCGATTCCTAAATAATTGTACAAAACTTGAAGGGATGTCATCATATGACAAATATATAGGATTGTAGGGTTCTACATAAATAATTATAGATTGAAATCAAACACGAATGAAATACAAAACTAATAATCAAATTGAAAAAACAAAAGGTATGTCATCACATGACAAATACTCTGTAGAACCAACTTATTAGTCCATATTTGAACCGGAATAAGTCTGCCATAATTCTAAGTCGTGTCTCAACAATCGATATCGAGTCCGTATAATTTTATTGAGACCCAAAATTTTGAGTAATCAAAGTGTAAATTAATATCTAATATAATATACTACCCCCGTTCTTAAATAAGTGCAACATGTTGAATTTTACACTATTCACATGTTTTACTTTGACTACGTTTAATTAAATAATGTATTAACGTATTTTCTTGAAAAAAAATATTGTTAAATTTGTCTCATTGTAAATTTTCAAAATCTATTTTTTTATTTTTTTCACTAATATAGAATTATACTATCGTATATATTAATGGTCAAAGTTGTGCCTCGACAAGTGTGAAATGTTGACCGTTGCGTAGTTTATTTCGGGACATTACGAGACGGTTCTGGACGGTTCTCACTTAAGAACCGGTACCGTACCATATTATTAAAAAAGTTCGGTACAGTACGATATTATATTTTTGCCGGTATGATGGTACAGTTCGGGACGGTTCTCGGTATGGAACGAGAAATCCCAGATCCGTACTCAGCCCTAGTACTACAATAAAGGCTTTTTACAAAAATGTGACTAGTAGTAACTAGAGTAGTAATAGAATCATAGTAACTTATATGTTCATTTTTTAAACATGAGTTACTAAGACACCATATTGTAATAACTATTAGGCTATTAGCCATATTGTAATTACTAAGACACCATATTTAAGTAATATTTTTGAAATCTGATGTTTTTACTAAGAGAGAATCATACTATATATTATATATATCAATGGTCAAAAGTATGCATCCACACACGTGAAAAGTGAAGTGTTGCACTGATTTAAGAACAACTGATCTGAGGTATTCATGAATAGTAAAGTATTTAAAATATAAAAAATCATATGAAAATATTCTTGTAAAAAAACATTTATGAAAGTGTAATTTATAAGTTTCACACAAATATGATCATTAAAATCATTTTCTAAAGTCCATTATTATTGACCATGAAATTTGGTTAAGTTTTATGGAAGCATGGGGTAACTTTCTTTTTATAATACTCCGATATTAGTTTGAATAAAAACATAACTCGTGAATGGTGTTTTCTCAAAACACGGAAGCTCACACCGAAAAAATAACTCCGTTTTTTTTTACGGAAGCTCACACCGAGTGCCCAAAAACGGCTTAAAAAGCTGCAGTCGGAACCACGGTTCGGTTCTTGGGGTTCGGTTTTGACCTAAAACCAAATATAGAATCAAAGTAAAAAGTTCGGTTTGGTTTCGGTTCGGTTTTACACTCCAAAACATGGAACCACAGTTTGATTGGTTTGGTTTGTTTCGATTCGGTTTCGGTTTTTTACCAAAAAATTCTCACTTGATTTAAAATTGATATAATACTTAGAGAGATCAAACATATTACATAGAGAATACAAGCACAATACAACAACAAATAAAATAAAAATGTGAAGAGATAAATATGTCTTGAATTATATGAGTATGCGAGATAGATAAAACTGTATATATTATTGATTTAATTTGTTTGTGAGTAGTTTGAAAAAAGTTCACGAATATATACGTTCTATGCAATATAGTTGAGATGAATATTTATTGTTTTATCAATATAAAATCTTTAAGTTATCTAAAAATAAAAGTTAATTACTACTAATAACTAGTAAACACATATTATCATCATTCAATATAGCTACATTATTACAGACAATGAATGTGTAAACGAATTTATAAACTAAATTAAATTAAATATAACACACATTATTTCTCTAACACAAGAAACCCAAAGACTATTGATGATATTAAGATTAATTAGAATTAATGCTTGACAATTACTCCCTCCGTCCCAATTTGATGATCCCATTTCTTTTTGGGCTCAAAGATCAAGGAAGTGGTTGAAAAAGTAAAAGTTGTGGTTGAGATTTGAGTAGAAAAAGGTGAAATGATGTGGACCACATATTTCTTTCCAAAAAGGGAAATGGGACTATAATTTGGGACGGCCCAGATTGGAAATACGGAATCATCAAATTGGGACGGAGGGAGTAACATATATTTCATATTTTAAATAGTTCGGTTTGTTCGGTTCGGTTTTGAAGGGTAAAGACCAAAACCGAACCAAACAACTTTGGTTCGGTTCGGTTTTTTACATTCAGTTTCGGTTTCTTAGCGGTTCAGTATTATTTAGTTGCGGTTCGGTTTAATTTGATTTGGTTTTCGGTTTTCGGTTTTTCGAACCTTAATTTTTTTAAACACCCCTGTCGGAAGTGTCTATTCCAACTAGCAATTTCATTATTTTTTGTGACGTGTAACTAGTCTATTTGCCAATTCCAAAATATGGTTTGTGGTTGGAAAGTGACGTGTAAGTTGTAGTTTATTTTCCAATTCCAAAGTTATTTATTTATACTTTAAATTATAATAAAAGTGATATTTTTAAATAAATCAGACTAGATCAGACTTGGACAATTGTAAAATACATTGAAATCAAATATTTATTTGACCAGATCAGATTTAAATAGACAAGATCAGATCATATTAGACCAGACCAGATCAACAAATTACAGTCCAAAAGAAAACAAGATGAGAGTTAGTTTTATCTGATTAAATTTATGTGATTAAAATTAATTTGATTAAACTTACTGAAACAAATACCGTACCGGGTAGTTTATACTTTTTTATTAAACTTAAAAAAATCTAATTAAAATTTATTACATTATATTTATCATATACGGAGTATAATTTATCTGATTAAATTTTTCTTATTTAAATTCATACAATTTTCATATTATTAATATTACCGTGTATAAATATATAATCGGTCAAAACTTTGACTTGAAAAATAGTGTTTGGCTAAATAAAAAGGGATGAAGGATGATGGAGTTTAATCCAACTACGAGAGCTACATCTACGAGAGCAGATGAAAATTTAATTAGGCAGCGTAAGGTAGTATTATTAATCTAGAATTCGATCCCTTGATAGGAAGTGTGCATGAAGTATTTATAGACTCTAGGAGCTAGTATTCTAGGAGGAAACTGATACAATAAGTTGTATTAATTATATTCAAGTCGAATAGAACTCATGTAACGTCTTGGACGTTGTGCAATAATTATCTCCTTCAAGTCCACGTTCTTCCGTTTATTTCTGCCTGTTGCCAAATAGTTATGCTCCAATGATAGTCTGCCACGTAAGCCCTAGGAATACCCTAGCCTCACTAAAACTCCGCCCAGGCTCGAGGTCTGCTGTCCAGCCTGGCCTGGTTGTGGGTTCCTATCACGGGCCTGATTCCTAATTAGGCTCATCGGCTTATTAATATTAATCCCGTTTAGGGTTCAATCCCGTTATGAGCTTAATCCTGTTCCCAGGCATAATCCCTTTATGGGGTGATTCTATAATTGAGCCATGGTTCGGGTCTATATACCATCAGAGGGAATATTATAATATATCAGAAGAGTAGGAACTATTTTTTGGTTGTGATGAAAAAACATATCAAAAAATATTATTCAAAATTATTGTTAGTTTTATTAAAATGCGTTGCTCTACGCCTCTACAACTAAAATTATTGTGTAGCAATTGTTTTGGAATTATTTATTCTCTACCCACTAATTACCCGTATTTTACAACTTTTTTAGCCACACAGTCGGAACTCCCTTTTCCCACTAGAATTTTGCATTTTCTTTCTACGCTTTTTGTTTCAGTCGGAATCTGTGGTTTTGACTCCCGCCACCCTAATTTCATATCCCATATTTTTCTTTGTCAGACCAAAAACTCCCGTTATTTCGTCATTCTCTCAATCATAAGTATAAATTTAATTGCAGAACCAATTGGCTTCATTTCTTATGAGTGTGACTTTCTTTCACATTAAACGGTTAGTGAATTTTAGACTTTCTCTGATAAGGCGAGCATGTAGACTTTATCTGATAAGGCGAGTCATGCTTTGCCGCAAGCTGCGTGTTCATTATCCGATTGTCAGTCTTGGTTATGTTTTTTTAAGGAGTCTTGGTTATGTTATGCTCTTCATTTTATTGTTTCTGTTGTTGTGAACTCCAATTTTATTAATAGTAATTGAGTTTATTTATTCTTCAAAAACAATCAATAATACACTACTCGTAATACATTTAGAAATTAAATCAATATCACTACAAAATGGAAGGTGACATATTTATGCAAAAAAAAGTCGAGGAGTTTTTCAGTGATTCACAACTCTGTAGCAAACTCATTTCATTACGAAAAAAACTGTGGCCAATTCATTGTTTTTTGAAGTGAATATTACAATATACAAGAAACTTTGTTATCTGCCCAAAACAATATATATATACCTATATAATTATCTTCTTTGCGTAATAAGATAACGATAATTATCGATCATTAGTAGGAGAGATGATGCCCACGCATAGCTAACAGCCTCAACAACCTAGAATAGATAATATTAATACGAGGTAATAAATAGCGTGACCATTAATTAAGAACAATAATGATACTTCAGTTCCAGAATTGTAGGTAAGAGCGATGGAGATTGGCCGCCGCACGACGTATAACGTTCATGCAAATGACAGTTGCTATCACAGTATCACACATTATTCAAACCCCATCCGTAGTTATACGTTGAATGAGGGGTGGATTCAGTTTTTGACAAAAATCAAGTACCAAAACAAAATGAAATGTTTGACTCGGATCGGTTCTCATTTGTTTTGAATTTCAAAACATGAAGTTTTGATTTAATTTGTTTCCGTTCGTTTTGGATTTTTCCAATTTCTCACTAAATTAAAAAAAAAGGATACAATAGTTGGGGAATCAAACATCCAAACGTATAACATCTTGAAGTATATGTGACGTAACATTATATATTGTCCGTTTTAGTTAATATAGATTGTAAAACTTTGAGAGAAAACCCTAGCGCGCGAGAGCTTAACAATGCCAACGGCGGCAATTCTATTGAACTCAATGATTGCATTGGTGGGAGGAGAGTAGCTGAGCAAATCACTACATAGAAGATTCAGAAGAGGAAGATGAAGGAGTGTGTGTTGCATTTGAATTTATACCTAAGCTAGAACATGCAACAAATCACCTTCACATGCAGTACACCATATTATTGATTGATAACCGCTTTCATAGCCTGTTTGGAATATACCAAAATCGGTTGTATTGGCTGATTCTATTGAAATTTATGAAGTTCTGGCTACAATGGTTGGATTGGCTGATTATGCTGATATATGGGAAAAAATTAAAATATATTTTACTAATAAAATATATTAAAAAAAATTATATGAAAAACATTTAAAATGACCCTCTAGTAACTTCGGTCAATACAGTCAGAAAAGTAACTTCAACCTTACTTTTTCTTATTATTGCACAATTCAGCGTGTGAAATCAAACGTTACGTATTTGATGAAAAAGTTGGTCAATAAGCCCGATGGACCGAAAAACAGGATTATCACCAAAGAGGCTCTTAACGTCTTATTATTAATGTGCACTCAATTCTACATCGATTACTGAGATGAGTCACAAATAGAATGAGACTAATAGAACGAGACTGGGACCAAAATCAGGACCGGGCCGCGCGCCCGGGTATTCTAATTGCCCAAGGCCCAGATATAACCAGGTGGGACCCAGGTATAAACGGGTCAGACTCGGGCTTCTCTAACCAATAATCGGGACCGGTCGAGCTTAGACTACAAATCTTGTTTTGATATAGCCCTAGCCAGGGCCAGTCTTGACATTTTATGGGTCCGAGACGATTGAAAAAAGGCCCTTAAAAGGTTTTATAAATATATTTCAAAAGCTTAACTATATACTTGCAAATTTCAACATACAAAGTAATGCAAGTCTTACATCAAAATCTTAGAATATATGAACTAAAAGAATGAAAATTATATTAAAAAAAAAATAAAATTAGAGAATTACCTGTTAAACTGAAATTTCAAATTTGGAAGATATTTTTGAGGAAGTTAGGAGAATGTTGATTGCTGATCGAACCAAATTAAAGTCCAAAGATGAAACCTTGAAATTATTAGGCCGGCCTGAAGGGAACTACTGTTAGGCCGAGGCCATTTGGGGCCTTTCCTGATGGAATTTTTGATAGTTTTTTTATGAAATCTTTTAAGCATGTTTTTCATCAAGTGTATAATATCTTCACAAAATTTCAGATTAAAATTCAATCAGAAAATCAGTTAAATAAATTATTGAAAATAAATAACCAAATTGGCTACATTGACCGAATCTACTAATTTATGAAAAATTATATGTAAAATATATTTTTTTAATTAAATAAGGAAGACATTATATAAAAAATAGTTAAAATGATCTTTTACAGGAATTTCAGCTAAGACATTTAGAAAAGTAACTATAACCTTAGTTGTTCTTATTATTATACAGGGGGTGTTTGGTAAACAGCGTTTCAGCCGAAAATGACGTTTTGACCACTTTCAGCGTTTTCAATAAGTGAAAAAGTTGTTTGGTAAATAGTGGTTTGCACTAGCGTTTTTGAACGAAAAAGCTGAAATGAAAACGCTACTAATATGAGAGTTTTGGGATGGCGTTTTGAAAAATGACGTTTTCTCCTAATTTTATGGCCAAACAGCTAAATTACTAAACATCTTCTAACAACCCGCCAATTTATTCCGCTAGTCATCAAACCCGTTGACTAAATCCGCTATTGACATCCCGATAACATAACCCGCTATTCGCTAACCGCTAAGAGCATCTCCAATGCTATAATGTGCACGGTGCACATGTGGCATGAGTGATAACCACATAAATATTAGCAAATAAATTATTTCTCTCCTTATTTGAATGATTTTATACAATTTTGGTAAATTTTTCCCTGCAATGTCAACAACCACTACTAGAAAAAGGACTTTTAACGACCGCTCTATAACGACGACTCTCATAAATCGTCGTAAAAAATATCTTTTAACGACTAATAATAAGTTCGTCGTTATATAGTTTATCTTTAACGACCACATATAAAAAGTGGTTGTTATTATACACTTATACCAAAGTAATGTCGATTTTAGTAATTTATTTTATTTATATATTTTTAAAATTAAATTTTAGGTTGAAAATTAAAGTTTTAAAAGTTCCTAAAAGTTTCAAAATTTTAGCATAGAAGCGCCTCAAATTTGCAACTTTGGAGCCGCACTTTTTAAGTTTAGAAGCACCTGAAATTTGCAACTTTGGAGCCGCACTTTTTAAGTTTAGAAGCGCCTCAATTCTTTTAAAAATGTTCGAAGTATTTTAGATTTTAGAGCCGCACTTTTTAAAGCTCCAGATTTAGAATCCTACGGAAGAGAAAACTACGAGTCTCGGTGGAACCCTAAATTGAAGGGAGTCGAAGAGAAAACTTGAAGGGCCACAAATTAATTCAGATTTAGTGGAAATTTTAGATCTGGATGAAACCTGTCGTTCGATCGTTTCTTTTCTCTTTCGATCGTTCCGCTCCTCCCCTAAACTCTCAACGCTCAGCCCCTTTACTGCAAGATTTTAGATTCTTGGTCGATTGATAAACCTTCTTGCTTCAGGTAACTATAATCTTCAATATTTATTATTCTAATCTCTTTTTCTTAATCTGTTTTGAGCAATCCATAGGGTTGGGGCATAATTTCATTGAATAGTGATATGCTCAGTTGTTTTGTTTAGCTGATTTGGTTCGTCGAATTTCTTGGCTGAATCGCTAATAATTTTAATCTTTATGTTTGCTAGTTTGAAATAGTGTTGAATTAGAAATTGGTGAAGAATATATATGCTCTCTATTTATATTCTCTAAATTCTTACAAAATGAACTTATTTTCATATTCTAATTTTCATTACAGTAAAGACTCGAATCATTATTAACTCTGCCGGATTTTCTACATTTTGTCATGTCCTGTTGATACTATATAATGTATTATCTATAAAATGTTTTAAAGTGTTCACATCTTTGAATGATTTTGGCACAGTTTGATATGGTATACTAGCAATACAAAAGAAACTGAAGGTAATAAACGAAGGTAAAGTGATTTCCTTTGATTTGTTTAGTCTGAACTTAATGGTTCTATATGTTTTTCATATTTTTGGGGCCATTTAGTGATTTCCAGGGGTGGAAGACAGGAAGATAGTTCTATGTAAGATAACTTCTCATGATAATAGACCCATGATTATTCTATATTTTTTAATGTATTTCTCATGACTTTGATATTTCTAATCAAAGGGGTGTAGCCTTTCATTTTCTGGGTACAAAGTCAAGAAAATTTTGCTGGGCACAAACTCTGATTTCCTATATGCACTTCCATTCCAATTTATTGTTAATGTAGTTAATATATTTCTCAACTTCATCCATTTTCTCCTTAGTGAAAATGCTTTCTGTTTTACCAAGTTATTATTATAAGCTCTAAAGGAATAAAGGCTCTATAAGTACATGGCTGGGAGGAATGAGTTTTTCAAAGTTATATGTTAGACTTGTTGGTAAGATATATTATTTGCCTTTTCTTCATATGTTCTACCATTGAATTGATTTTGGTTTTCTTCAGATTTTCAGTTTTTGTTTCAGGTATATTATGGACTTCTCATGAGTTATAGATTTTAGATTTCTATTCAATACTATATTCTTAGATAATCTATCTAGATTTTGCTTTATTCAAATTTATGTGTCTTGAATTTTTGTATACATTTGAATCAGGAACATAAAATTGACGGTTTCACACTTTCACAAGCATAGGCCATCATCAAGTGAAGAGCACAACAATGTATAAAGAGTAGGACTTGTTTTCCTTTTCAGAAAGTAGTGTTACTTCATAATTGCAGACAGAAATAAAGGTAAGATATTGCAATTACTAAAAAGTTGTCGTGTAATTTGAAATTGCTATATTTCCATAAATGATTTGCTTACTAACGCTTCTTAATTTATGCTCTTCCCGTTGAAGCAAACTGATTTTGTGCTTTTAGTTTGAAGGAATTCAATTCATGATGTTTAAGAATGCTATACTTTGCCATTTGGTGAAATTTTATTTCGTTGTTAAATTGCTTACGAGTGCTACAGGTTGTTGCATGGACAGAGCTTTACTTGGATATTAGGATCTAGTCATTGCAGGAAAGCTCATTAGGTTCAAAAATTTTAATGTCTCCCAATCACTCAAGATATCCTTGAAGCTAAATATTTTTTAGATTTGAGTTAATATTATACTAGATTTCCACCCGTGCGTTGCACGGGATGTAAATGCGCTTTTTATAAATATTAACATATAAACGTAATTATAGATCATATTCTTTTTACTGTGACAGTGAGAGTAACCGTTAATAAATTAATAGTAGTAATAAATATTAGATGTTTTATAAGCACCCAATTTACAAATTATTAAAACTCTCCTTGAGAACAATACTTTTGCATTTTTTTTTTCAAATTTCCCTCATCAACGCATATCAAAATTTCACGCTACATAGACTTGTCACCCTCAAAATTGCACAAAGAATTGTCCATACATAAAATATGAATGTCACCGGAAGACACCAAAATGAATGCACCAATACAAAAAAACGATGAAATTGCTATAAGTAAAATTTTATGAAAACAGGAAAGGTGTGTTTAGTCCAATTGATGCAATTTTTATGATTCATACATACCCAATATAAATTCAAAACATCAACTCCGTCAAAGAATTCAGCTTATTTCACCTTTAACCAACTATGAATCTATCACGTTTTGTCGTGTGAATGAGGGTAACAACTAATAGATCAATAATAACAAATATTAGAAGTTTAATAACACGTTTTACATCGAAGACTTCTTTGTAGATAATTTCTTTTACAGTTTTTTCTAATCTTCCTCGTAATCACATCTCACGAATTTTTAATAACACATTTTTCTAATATTAGCCACATAAATATTAGCAAATAAATTATTTCTCTCCTTATTTGAATGATTTTATACAATTTTGATAAGTTTTTCCCTGCAATGTCAACAACAATGTCAACATCTAGACGGTCTCCTTGACAGTGTGGAGAAAAAATTACCAAAACTGTATAAAATCATTCAAATAAGGAGAGAAAGAATTTATTGACTAATATTTATGTGGCTATTTTTCATGCCACGTGTGCACCGTGCACATTTTACCATCACTACAAAAAAACAGCGTCATAGTCACGGATTTTAGTCACGGATTTCGACCGTGACTAGTTTAGTCACGGTCTAGTCACGGACTAGTCACGGAAATTTTAAAAAAAAAATAGTCACGGTCAGAGCCATGACTATGACCGTGACTAATGTTAGTCACGGTCATGGACCGTGACTTAATTCCTCCGATAGGCCCATTCCCGTTTCCGGCGAAGTTTATTTGATTCCGACGACTTAGTCACGGCCAAATCCGTGACTATGCCCGTGACTATAGTTAAAATTTATTTTTTTTCAACTCCCTTAGTTAATTCGCAACGGCATTATGTACGGATAAATGTAGTCACGGCCATATCCGTGACTAGTTCCGTGACTATGTTGATTAACACGTCATTTACACGTAATTAACACGTGTTGGACGCGTGTTGGACACGGTTTTGCTTAGTGACGGACAAATCCGTGACTAAGTCCGTGACTAAATTTTTTATATATGCAGGAGCAGCTCATTCATTCAACAGAACCACACCAATTCATTCCCAGTATATACAGTATCCGTAGATCGAAGGATGTAGTCTATCTTCTATCATTTTCCCTGTTTATGCAGATAAGGTATGTTATTTGAATTATAATTTTTATTTAGAATTAGTTGGTTCAATTTAAATTATTAAAACTATTAAATTAGTGAGGTTGTTAATTAATTAACAACATGTTTTAACTATAAGCGTAGTAATGTCATAAATTAGAATTAGTTAAACTTTTAGGTTTATAAATTAAAATAATTTAATTAAAATTAGTTAGATAAATGTGGTTTAAAACGTAATGATGTTTATGTTTAGTGAAATTAGTTCAAATAACGTACGTTAGTAATGTGTTAATTAAGTGAATTGTGAATTGTTATTGTGAATTGTGTATTGCTTATTAATTCAAATAACTTTATATACATGTTCAAATTATTGGGTTGAATTTGGTCATATTATTTAATTTAGTGAATTGTTAATTGTGTATTACTAATAAGATTAAATGTCATTAACGTAATAATTTAGTGTAGGTTTAAACGTAGGTTTACAAAAATAATTTAATTAAAATTCGTTTGCTAAACGTAGGTTTGAACGTAGCTATTGATGTGTTAATTAAGTTAAATTAGGTAGCTAAACGTAAGTTTAAACGTAGTGATGCATTAAAAGGGGACGGAATGAACTAGTTAAATTTGTATAAAATTAACTAAATGAATTAGTTAGATTTAATTAAACGTATGTTTAATTTAGTGAAATTATCTGCATTATTGTGCATTAGGGGACATATATTTTGTGCATAACTAAGATGTGAATTCTGTGCATTTCATTTAAAAAAAGTGAAAATTAGTTGATTATATTTAGTGAAATAAATTACTTAAAATTGTGTGCATTGCATTTCATCTAATTTTTTATTATAATATTCAGGCATAATGTATAAACAAAATAGAAGTTGGATGTATGATAAAGATGCGGTATTGTACGGAATGCAATTAAATTTTCTCGAGGGAGTCGGGGAATTTATTGAATTTGCACTTGAACATCCGGCTTATATGAGTGGTGATAAAATAAGATGTCCATGTTCAAAGTGTAAAAATCTCAAATTTAAAGACCCACACGAAGTTGGGTATGATTTGTACGCGGTCGGTTTTGTTCCCAATTATTATAATTGGACTTCTCACGGCGAACCTTTGGATCCATCTGTTATACCACAAACGGTAGGTTCGTCTCGTTACGTCCCTCCAGAGATGAGTGCGTGGGGAGACCGTGCTGAAATGAGGTGGGACCAACAAATGGTATATGACGCATACGGTGTACCGTCTCAATTCAACCCCCCACAACCACCTAACGACCCCCCTGAAGCCTCAACCTCGTATCAACCAGATGCGGATGAAAATCCGACATTTTATCAACCTTATGTGGATGAAGGTTTGGCTGAGAGATTTCAGGATGTTCTAAAAGCTGTCGACCAACCTCTGTATGCTGATTGTGAGGGATACTCTCAGCTATCCGCTGTTACTGAGTTCATGAACATAAAAGCCGAATACAGTCTCCCTGAAACTTGCATGAATAGAGTCTTGCAGTCAGTAGGAGGGATGCTACCGCGAGATCATACCCTTCCCGATTCATATTACCACATGAAGCAGTTAATGTCTAAGTTGGGGCTACCTTGTGTTGAAATTGATGCGTGCCCGGAAGGATGTATGTTGTTCTGGAAGGAGGATGAGGCACTTGAGGTCTGCACTGTCTAAACTGTATTACCTCCCAATAGCTCCTCGACTGCAAAGGATGTACGCTTCGACTGCTACTGCGAAACACATGACATGGCATGTTGAGCACGAAACCAACGAGGGTATGATGGCTCACCCTTCGGACTGTGAAGCCTGGAGACACTTTGACCGCTGTCATCCTCAGTTTGCTATGGAGCCACGAAATGTGCGGCTGGGATTGTGCTCAGATGGATTTGCTCCTTTTGGCAGGTTTGGCAAGAACTATTCATGTTGGCCGGTCATGTTAACACCTTACAATCTCCCTCCCGACATGTGCATGAAAAGTCATTTCATCTTTTTGTCTTTAATTTGTCCGGGTTCCAAGGATCCTGGGCGAAAGATAGACATTTATCTCCAACCCCTTATCGAGGAGATGAAAGAACTGTGGGCCGTTGGGACACCAACTTATGATGTTTCATCAGATAAAATGTTTATCATGAAAGCTGCCATCATTTGGACCATTAGCGACTTCCCTGCCTATGGCATGCTTTCGGGATGGAGCACACACGGTCTGATGGGATGTCCGATATGCATGGAGAAATCAGGTGCCAACTGGCTCAGTTACAGCAAAAAAGGAAGTTACTTTGATTGTCACCGCAAGTTTCTCCCGGAAAGGCACCGATATCGAAAGGACAAGAAGTCTTTCATTAGAGGCAGAGCGGTTTGAGAGAGCCCACCCCCGAGATTGACCGGTGAAGAAATTTATAACCGGGTTCGACGTTTCCCTACGGCTATGGAAGAGCCAAACCAAGAGCCATATGGGTATTGTGATACCCATAAGTGGACAAAGAGGAGCATATTCTGGGAGTTGCCTTATTGGAAAAACCTTCTCATCCGTCACAATTTAGATGTCATGCACACCGAGAAGAACGTCTTTGACAATATATTTAACACGGTGATGGATTTGAAAGGCAAAACTAAAGACGGTCTTGCAGCTAGGAAAGATATGACTATTTGGTGTGATAGACCCGAACTTTCTGTTGATCTAGAATATCAGGGCAAGGAAGTTCCAAAAGCAGTCTACCAGGTCACAGAACCACAAAAGGCAGCAATATTAAAATGGCTTGCGTCTCAGAAGTTTCCAGATGGCTACTGCTCCAACTTGTCTAGATGCGTAGACATGAACAAACTTACCACGACGACGAGCATGAAAACTCACGATGCTCATGTAATAATGCAAAGACTTCTACCAATTGCACTAAAAGAGATGCTCCCTGAACACGTATGGTCCTGCATTACTGAAATCAGTTTGTTGTTTCAATCGATATGTTCCAGCGTTTTGGATGCGGCATCCCTCCGGAGACTACAAGAGTCTGTTCCCATTCTGATGTGTAATCTGGAAAAAATAATGCCACCATCGTTTTTCGATACAATGGAACATCTCATTATACATCTTCCGTATGAGGCTTTGACTGCTGGGCCCGTCTTCTATCGGTGGATGTACAGATTTGAAAGGTTAGTCACAATTTCATTTAAAAAAAGAATATTTATTTCACAATAACTATTAACATGTGTATTATTGCATTATTGCAGATTTCTAGGAGAGCTGAAAAAGAAAGTGACCAACAAGGCACACGTTGAGGCTTCAATTTGTCAAGCGTATCTTCAACAAGAAATCTCAACGTTCTCGTCTTTTTACTTCGAGCGTGACGTCATCACCAGAAGGAAGAGACCTGCCCGGAACGATGACATTGGCGAGGATTTATATGAAAATCTAGTTTCCATCTTCAATTACCCAGGCAGAGGTAAAGGTGCTGCGACACAACGATACATCCTGGGTGGGGAATTGCAAATTGCGCATACTTATATCCTCATGAATTGTCCAGAAATCTCACCGTTTTATCAGTAAGTTAATTTATAGTTTTTTATAGTTGTAGTTAATTAACTACTTATACTTGTAGTTAATTTATAGTTTTTTTTTTTTTGACTTCACAGTGAATTCCGAGCTTCTTTATCAGCCTTTCCTGATAATGAAATTGATGCGTTGGTGGACTCTGATTTTGTAAATTGGTACAAGTATCAGGTATATATACACACACATTAATTATATATATTACCTAATGTTTACCTAATGTTATTATTATGTTTATATTTACAGATCAATAGTCGTGGGATTGTCGACCCTTTGTTAGTATCATTAGCGTGGGGTCCAGGTGCCAGTGCCAAAGTGTGGCGGCAATATGTGATAAACGGTTACACATATCACACAGCCGATTACGGAGAGGGCCGACCAACAACGAACAGCGGGTTATGTGTCCCGACCATCGGTTATGATAACTCGGAAACCAAATTTTTTGGTGTCCTGCAGGAGATTCTGGAACTTGAGATGCCTTCTTGTGCGAAAAAATTGACATGCGTTCTGTTCCGTTGCACATGGGTCGACCCCACACGTGGCGTGCGCAAAAATCCGAAGTATAATATGATTGACGTCAACCTCTCTCGTGTGTACCCAAAAAATGAGCCTTTCATACTCGCCCAACAAGCAGCGCAGATTTATTATGCAGAATATCCTTCAACAAGGCGGACACAGAATCCTTGGGTGTGTGCATGTCCTGTCCGTCCGAACAAAATAAAATCACAAACTCAACACAAGGACGTTGATCTAGATGCTTTTCAGCAACAATTTTTCCAACCTCCGCCTATTGTTGAGACGGTCAACTATAACGTTCAATTAAGTGATCCAAATGGCGGACGTGTTGAAGTCATGCCAGAAACGCACCTTCCGGACCCAACCATTCCATCTGAGCGCGAAATTGAGGAAATGTATGTAGCACAACAAAATGCTCAATATCAGGAAGAAGGTGAATGGATAGACGGTTCAGATACAGAAGAAGATACTGTATATGTAGAAAATGACGATTCTGATAGCGAATAATTGTGCTGTTGTAATTTCAATTTTATTGACTTCTAATATTTGTGCAGATTTCTTCATCATTATATTACTCCAACAATATTTGAATTTTTTTCTATCTTTATCATTATTTATTATGAACAAAAAATTACTCCATATTAATTCAACCACAACAAGTTTTTTATATCCATATCATAAATTCAAAATAAAATTTTTCACAATTCGAAGTTTGAAAATTAAAATTTACCCAATACAAAATATGAAATTACTCTATATTATATTCTTTTATTTTCAAATTCGAAAATTCAAATATTATTTTTGATTTTTCTAAATTCGAAAATTTATTTTAATAATTTTTAATAATTCGAAATTCGAAAATTAATTTTAATAATTCTAAGTCTATTCGAAAATTAACAAAATTCGAAAATTAAAAAAACAGTAATCTACTTTTACTAATCTTAATATTATAATAAATTTAGATATTAATAAACAACTAACAGATATTTATTTATCAAATTTCAAAGATAAATACAAAACACACAATGAAATTGTCACATATTATTTATTAAACAACTAACATAGATTTATTTATCACATTAGCCTAACTAACATTATTCATTCCTCAATCGGAAACTTTCAAGAGGCCTAGCCCACAACTCCTGAATTTTCATTCGAGCTTCTTCGTTGATCGGGTCCATATACTCTGAAACTTCTTGTGCACGTTGAAGCATCCGACACAAATTTCTTGCTTTTGACTTGCCCAACGAGTCGGATTCTTCATCTTTATAATCGCCAAAACTTTCAAGGGGTCTAGACATCAACTCCTTGATTCTCTCGTATGCTTCCACGGTTTTCGGCTCCATAAGCTCTGTAATCAGCTTAAGTCGTTTCATATCTCTACACATCGAATCCCAGTCAATTGGACCTCTATTAGCCATTTTTTTTTACAGTTCAGTCTTGGGCTGGAGTGGGGTGATTTATACTAAAAAATTTCAAGTTGTCACGGTCTTAGTCACGGTCAGGACCGTGACTAAACCCTTCGTAAATGCCGAAGTCAGTCCGCCGGTCAGAGCGGCGCTGACAGTAATAGTCACGGTCAGACCCGTGACTATGACCGTGACTATTTTCAAATTTTGAAAATAGTCACGGTCATAGTCACGGGTCTGACCGTGACTATTCCGATTAAAGGCGTCTCTGACCGTCGGCACTGACATCGTCAATTACGAAGGGTTTAGTCACGGTCCTGACCGTGACTAAGACCGTGACTAAAAAATTATATAAAACAAACACTTAGCGTTTTTTTTAAAAACCTACGCACCCAAACTCCCAAACCCTAACTTCCTCTTCCTTCTCTCTTCCCTCTCTTCCAGTTTAGATTGTGCCGCCGCCGCCTAGCCGTCGCCGCCTCGCCGTCGCCGCCTAGCCGTCGCCGCCTAGCCGTCCGCCGTCAACGTCTAGTCGTCCGCCGTCGTCCTCCGGCCGCCTTCGTCCACCTTCTTCCGTCGGCCCTTCTTCAGTCAAGGTTATGTGTTCTGTTCATCTTATTTTGTAATATTTGATTAAACTTCCAAAAATGCATGATTGTATACTTAAATGCATGATAAGATGCATGATTTTTAGTTTCATATCATTTTGTAATCTTCAAAAGTTGTATGTATGATTTATTATATGCATGA
Source organism: Cuscuta epithymum (assembly GCA_945859915.1). Lineage (NCBI taxonomy): Eukaryota > Viridiplantae > Streptophyta > Magnoliopsida > Solanales > Convolvulaceae > Cuscuta > Cuscuta epithymum. The sequence goes on from CAMAPF010001052.1 coordinate 598,592, forward strand.
TTTGTAGTTTTGCATGATTATTTCGTTTTATATGTTTCGTATGCATGATTAATATATGTTCAAATGTAGATTATTTTATGTTTAATATATGTTCATATGCATGATTAATATATTTTCGAACTAATGCGTGCTTATACAATTAGTATCATGTTAAACATATATGTTTAGTGTTTGATTTGCATGCCTCTCTATACATATGCACTACTTTAAATTTTATTTCCGAAAATATTTAATTTAGGTTAATATTTAAAAAAAACTGTTTAAATAAATAGCCCCTCGTGTTAAATTTCCAAAAATAGTTTAACACGTTTAAATATAATTTCCGTAATATCCATTAACAAAATATTAAACATTTAAATTTAATCCCGAAAAAAACTGGACGAAACATTGTTTTTATAATTTATCTAAAAAAATCTGTTTTTATAAAAACTGTTTTTATAAAAACTGTTAATTAAAAACTGTTTTATTAAACAGATTTTTGTAAAAAACAGTTTTTGTAAAAACTGTTTTAATAAAAAGTGTTTTTATAAAAACTGTGTTTATAAAAACTGTTTTTATACAAACTGTTTTTATATAAACTGTTTTTATAATTAATCTAATAAAAACTGTTTTTATAAAAACTGTTTTTAATAAAAACTGTTTTTATACAAACTGTTTTAATATAAACTGTTTTTATAATTAATCTAATAAAAACTGTTTTTATAAAAACTGTTTTTAATAAAAACTGTTTTTATACAAACTGTTTTAATATAAACTGTTTTTATAATTTATCTAAAAAAACTGTTTTTACAAAAATTGATATATATAAACTGTTTTATATAAAATGTTTTATTAAACAGATTTTTGTAAAAAACAGTTTTTATAAAAACTGTTTTAATAAAAAGTGTTTTTATGAAAACTGTTTTTATTAAAACTGTGTTTATAAAAACTGTTTTTATACAAACTGTTTTTATATAAACTGTTTTTAAAATTAATCTAATAAAAACTGTTTTTATAAAAACTGTTTTTAATAAAAACTGTTTTTATACAAACTGTTTTAATATAAACTGTTTTTATAATTTATCTAAAAAAACCGGTTTTACAAAAATTGATATATACAAACTGTTTTATATAAAATGTTTTATTAAACAGATTTTTGTAAAAAACAGTTTTTATAAAAACTGTTTTAATATAAAGTGTTTTTATAAAAACTGTATTTATAATAACTGTTTTTATAAAAACTGTTTTAATAAAAACTGTTTTAATAACAACTGTTTTAAAAACTCTTTTATTAAACAGATTATTTTTAAAAATAGTTTTTTGTAAAACTTGATTTAACAAACTGTTTTAAATTTATTTTAAAATGATATATCTAAAACATAAAAAAATGATCTCCTCTCATGTAAACTTTGCAAAAAGTTTAACATGTTACCTCCAAGTGCAATTTATTACCAAATTATTTAAGAACTTATTATGAAAAAATATGGACCCCTCATATTAAACTAAAAATAGTTTAATATGCTATACACCCTAACATATTATAAAATATACTAAAAATATTTAATATATTTTAGATGAGCAACGAACAATCGACCTCGGCTCCCCGCCCTAACTATGCGCCTATGTCCGAAGCGGAGCGCAACAATGATGGAGCTGTTTGGGTGACGCCTGCAGAAGTTCTTTTGTAAGTAGTTATGAAAAACCTTATTTTCAATAATTTTATATAATGTTAAATAATCAAACCAAATCTTATATAAATAAATACTATTAATTTTTTTAAGTGACGAACACGTGTTCACGGGCATCAAAAACATCATCGGAGGACACTTTCTTGGCACTTGGGCCACACTGTCAGATGTTGACCCCAAGGTTCGCGAACTATGGTGGAACCTGTTCAAGGTAAAAATAAATGAATGTTCCCTTCCTGATTGTATTGGCCTAATATATACCTGGTGATTAATTAATCCAATTTGTTTTAATAAAGGCTCGCTATCGTTGGACTCGCGCAAACGGTGCCGACACTAGTACAAAAAATCGATTCTATAACTCATATTTCGTGTCGGTTATAAAACAACCGACGTAGTACACAGGCACGGGGTCAATATTATAAATATTAAAATTATCTCATCTCAAAGCGGGTCAAATTTGGAAATATTAAATACATTCTATATCAGTTGAATATTGACCCGACATAGAAAAGGAAAAATCGGGGTCTTTTTCATAATTCTTGAAAACATGGAATTGACGCGGGGCATATTTTATAAAATTTAAAAGTACTTTTTATGTGGGATGAAAATGATCCGTAATGGAATAAGCTACTTTCTACGGAGTATATAGAAATATGAAAAAGAGATGCAGGAGCACTGGTATTCTAGCCCTAATGAAGATAAAGTTGTTCTAGCGTATACTTGCTCCATCATCATCAGTAGCCGCTCTTCTATTGCCGACTTCCAATCGCCGCCATTCTGTCGCCGACTTCCAATCGCGGCTCTTCTGTCGCCGACTTGCGGTTGCTGCTCATCTATCGCCAACTCGCGGTTGCTGCTCATCTATCGCCAACTCGATGTCGCTGCTCATCTATCGCCGACTTGTGGTCGCTGCTCATCTATCGCCGACGTACAATCGTCGCTCTTCTATTGCGGACTTGTGGTCCCTACTACTTCCTGTTGCTGCTTATCTATCGCTCATTTTGGTTGCTTCTCTTTAGCACTATACAGGTGAAAACGCTCTTTTAACTGTTTTATATTTCTAGATTTTAATGGTTTCAAATAGTTTTAGCTATCTAGTGTTTCCATAGTTCTTTTAAAATTGGGCGGTTTTTTGACTCCTATGAGCATTACCTTCTTCTTATGAAGAAGCTTCTTGCTAGTTTTGTAAATTTTATTTATTGGAGAAAACTAGAAAATCTTGATTCAATTAACAAAATATGGAGTAATCAATTTAGATTTATTAATGGGCCTCCCAACCGAATCACTAAAATTAAGGTTTTTTGTGAAGTATAACTAAAACTTCCCAATGCATATACATGTACTAAACTAATTTAAGCATATATTTTTCTATCATTAATGTTTTTGTACGATTTGGGCTGCTATACATAATTTTTTTATATCATTGAGTAGGAAGGTTGTATAATGGTGTTAGTGACATCTAGTGATGAAGTTATAATTAAGCTTATAAGCTATAAGACTTATAACTTCACATTTAGAAAGATAAGCAAAAGCTATTCAAGCTTATGAAGTCTAAACACCCATGATATGATTTTCTCTATAATGTGTGCTTCTACAGGTCTCTAGCCTGGAGCCCTGGAGTGCTTCTACTGGTCTGCTGGTGCAGCTTCATTATCCTTCAGCGAGGGTAATGAGATTTTATAAGCCAAATCCATTACTGCCCATATTAGTGGTTACTAATTTTAGTTCCTTTGTTGTGTACCTAGAGGCCTTCCCCGTGAAAGATTAGAGTCAGTCAATATGCACCAAATTGGAAGTTTTATACACCTCAAGCATCTGCAAGAAACTAACATTAGAGAATTGGAGAATTGGCTCTTTCTGGTGCTTCCATGGCCACCTCCTTTGCTACTGTTACTGGCTTCAGCTTACTGGTCAGTTTCTTGACTTTCTTCCTCCATTGTGTATCTTTTTCTTTTTCTCAAAAATATTTGAACTTGTGAAGTACTCAAGTGGCAAATATTTGAAAAAAAAAGATAGTTGATTTTTTTTCTTACTTCGCAACTTTGCCACTACCCCATCCCCAGAAAATAAACAGCCCCCTGTGTCGGCCTGCCCCGTCCCATCCACTTTTTATGCAATACGATTTTAAACAAAATGATGGCATGCCACATATTATACTGAAGAATCTCATTTCATCAAGGGTCTAGTAAAAATAAGAATTTCCCTCTAAAAGTCTCTTAGAAATTAAGAGAAGACCCAACACTTCTACGCTGAATAATTAGGACAACGAGTTTCCCACTTTTTCTTTTTGATTCGGGAATGGGTTTGAAAGAGAACTTGAAGTTTTTGAGCATTTTAGTTTCTAGCTGCTACCGCTAAGCAAACTAATAAAACTTAAAAGAATGATACATATCTGTTGAAGTTCGAGACATTACAAGATGTTTTTGCAACTGCATTTGATTCATACTAATCATATATGAATTTGATTGAGTTGTATGATCATTTGCTAATTGACTGGCCTGATGGTTGAACAATTTCAGATGGTGAGATGGGGATATCTAGTGCACTGGGCACCTTGTGTGGTCAGTCTTATGGAGCAAAGCAGTACCCTATGAGGGGCATTCAAATGCAAAGAGCTATGTTTGTTCTTGAACTGGTTTGTATTCCTCTGTCAACGATCTGGCTAAGCACCGGCCCAATCTTGAAAGCATTCGGTCAGGAGGCTGCGATTGCAGATGCAGCTGGTCGCTATGCTCAGTTCATGACTCCAAGCCTTTTTGCATATGGCCAACTCCAGTGTTTAGTCAGATTCTTGGGCTTTCTGTTTGTGCTTTTCAAGGCGTAAGGTGAATTTTGCAAAAAAAAAAATTGCAGCTTTTTTGTTAAACTCTACAGAAGTTATATAAAGTGGTTATGCATGTGGAGCAGGTACCTAGCAGATACGATTTGGATATGATATATTCTTCAGTTAATGAAATGAAAATCTTAGATGTTTAGTTATAGACAGTATGTTTTGAGTGGAGCATTCATGTTTTGACAATTCATTTGGATTATAGATATTTTTAGCATTCTTTTTAATATGATTTAACAGTTGATCTTGTTATTTTGAAAGTCCAAGTTGTTATTAATAGCAGGGGATGTTAGAGTTAAGTAGTAGAGGATGAAGAGAAAGCTAGCAGGGAACTTTTGGAATATGCACTGCGCCCAGCCTAGTTGAATTTCAGACAAATGGAGAGGGAGCAAGAGTGAGACCTGGGCGGCCTGGCTTGGCGTGAAGGCTGCTAACTTGAGGGCATGAAGCCCTTGTCTTTGCTCGAGCAGCACCATACTATGCGTATCAGTGCTTACGGTGTTACCGATATGGTTATATTCTTTGATCTATGTAGGACAGTTTTATTTGTTTCCATATATTGTTTTCCAAAGTTCACAGCAGAGAATGTTCCAACTTGTTGCTATTGAATGATGGTTGAATTAATAGACATCAGTTACGTGTTTATGCATTCTGATAAGTGATGATGCAGTGAAATATCCATTCAAAACGACTTTCTGTATCAGTATACGACTGATATAGAAAGTAATTTTTTTTTATATAAAATTCTACACATTCAATAACGGTTGTGAATCAACTGATGTTAAATGTTTTTCATAACGGTCCAGTCACCCGTTATTAAATGAGGTGAGATTCTATAACGGCTGATTCTATATCGGCTGGCCAACCGACATAAAAAGTCGTTTTTAACCGTTATAAAAAGCAAATTTTCCACTAGTGCGATATTCTTAAAGCCTACAATGCTAGGATTTCGACCTGGCTTCGCGCCACTTTTAAACGTGCGCGAAAAAGTGGGAAAAAGCCTAGATGGGTTTCGGATGAAGTGTGGTCCAACCTTTGTCGCCACTGGTCTTCTGATCCGAAATTCTTGGCCAGAAGTGAATCCGGTAAGAAAAACCGGATGTCCGAGAAGGCCTTGGAGATGCAGTGGCACGGAGGTCGCAAATCTCAGAATGCCCATAAAGAAACTCTTGTAAGTGCTATTCAAAAAACCTTACAACATCACATTCCTTCATTATAAAAAATTTAATTTAAGTCTTTTTCACACCATTTAGGCTGGTCCTGAGAAGAAGAAGGTTGATGTTCTCCGGCTCGTCAAGCATTGCTGGACGAAGCACGGCGAGGAATCCGAAGCCGATTTGCCACCCCGCCTCGCTGACTTCGAAGTATGTAACATCATATTTTGTTATTTAGTAACATTTCAAATCTAAGTATGTAGCATTTAAAAAATCTTTTTGAAAATGCAGACGAAGTACAACGAATCCCTCGACAGGCAGCGTGCGGCACGAGGCTTGACCCAGGAGGACGACCTCGATTCCGATGCGGATGATGAGGCGGCCATTGAGGCGGCCGGGGTTTACAAGGGCTGGGTTCCGTGCTTGGGGGCTGAGGGGCAACGGATTTTGTATGATCGAAGCACCGGCGCTTCCTCTTCTCGGTCAAGGCGGGGAGAAGATCCCCGTATTGCCACAATGCAGCGTGAACTAGAGGAGCACGAACGGCGATGGGAGGAGCAGCGGAAAGCAGATGCTGCCACAAAAGCCCGGTTGGAGGAGATGGAACGGTACATGCGTGCCGGATTCCAGCCTCCGCAACAGCCTTTTCCTCCCCCGTACGTATTCCACCCTGAGCAAACTCCTCAAGTTCCGCACATGGGCGGTATGGGATTTTTCCCCAACTCCGGATATGGTGGCATGCCTATGATCTCCCCGAATTTCGGTTCTATGTCCTTTGATTTTGCGAGGTCATCCGGAGGAGGTAGTGGCACACCGAGCCACGGAGGCCGAGGAGCACCCCGAGGAAGACCCCGAGGAGCACCCCGAGGAGGAACCCGACCTGACCCTGAAGACCCCCCCGTGAACCCAGATGAGTTTCTTGTTGATGATGAAGAAGAAGAAGAAGAAGAAGAAGAAGAAAATCCCAATTTTTATCATAACGGAGTCCCACGGGACATGTAATCATCATACATTTATTATTTGTTGTATTTCAAAACTTTTAAAAGTTTGTCACAATATTTATTGAATTTGTTGTATGTCTTTGCTCTTAAAATGTATTTATTTTAAAAAAAATAGTATAATATTTTCAATAACTCATTTTTCAAAAAACATTTTGAAATTTAATTTGTAAACTTCCGTTTTTAAAAAAGTAATTTTTAAAAATATTTAAAAAAAAAAAACGAAAACTGGATTTTTTTTTAAAAAAACAAAAAAAGTAGTCACGGGCTTATCCGTGACTATTATTAATCCGAAATTATTATTTTTTTAAATAAAAAACCAATTAGTCACGGTCGACACCCGTGACTAATTTCAAAAATTTAAATTACCGCCGCGGGCGGTCTTTTAAAAATTTTGAAAATTTGAAAGATTAGTCACGGTCCAAAGCCGTGACTACTAAATTTAATTTTAAAAAAAACTTAGTCACGGTTTCTGACCGTGACTAATACGCCGGAGTGGGGTTCCGGCGGGTATTATAGTCACGGCTACTGACCGTGACTAGTCCGTGACTAAATTTAGTCACGGTTCGTTGGACGTGACTTCAATTTAGTCACGCCCATTAAGTCACGGATTTAGTCACGGCCAGCGACCGTGACTACTTCATTTAGTCACGGAAAAATTGAACTGCTGTCCGTGACTAAGTCCGTGACTACGACCGTGTTTTTTTGTAGTGCATTGGAGATGGTCTAATATACATCAACACATTTGACACATCATCACAATCGAGTAAAAAATACTTTTAATGTGAAGCCAAAATAAAACATAAATTACCAACAAAGAAAACTGATATGTCAAAAGAATCTAAATAAACCAATTAATTAAAGATATAAACTGAAGTTATCAAATTATATTGGAAAAACTGTCAAATACATCCTCGAAGTATATAAAAAAATCAATTAAACCCTTGAACTAAATGAACATTCAATTAAATACACGAACTATATAAAAACAGTCAATTTATAAATTGACCTCTTAATCCCGGTTTACCGGTTACAACGTGACATGGCAGTCCAAGGGTCTTTTTTAACTTTTCTTTTTTCTTTTCCTTCCCCCTTTTTCTTCTGGCCTACCTCCTTTCTTCTCCCTTCCTCTTTATCTTTCTCCGCCCAGACCTTCTCGGCAAAGTTTACTCAAACAAAAACTGTTTTTTTATCATAATCCAATATAATCATAACCAAGTTTTAATATAATCCAATATTGAAATAAAATAAAAATCAGCTATCACTACAAGAAAAGTGCACATAGACTGCACATGGACCACAATTTTTTTTGCGATGGCAGCATAACTGTCGTTAAAAACACCATTAACCACACATTTTTTTATTTACCACGTACAAAACTGTGGTAAAAGCTTAGAGCCGACAGTTTTTAACCGTGGCCAATGTTTTTACCACAGCTGTTGTGCCAACGCACGTAAAACTGTCGCAAAACTGTCGTAAAAACATAAGGAGGGTCATTTACGACAGTTTTGCGTCAGTTTTGCATGCGTCGCCACAACAGCCGTGGTAAATACATTGACCACGGTTAAAAACTGTCGCCTCTGACCTTTTACCACAGTTTTGCACTAGTGGAAAAATGCCAAACAGAGGCGCTTGAAATTACTTGCGTGCGGCGCTTCGAAGCGCCTCCAAAAAATGTGACGCAAATTGGAAACGAAGGCGCTTTTATTCCCGGAAGCGCCTCTAATATTTATTTTTTATTTAATTTAATTCAAATTTATGCGGCGCTTTTGACTACAAAAGCGTCGCACGCAATTTTTTTTTTCCCAGTGTGCGGCGCTTTTTATAAAAGAAGCGCCTCTAACGTCAACTACGAATATTGTTTTGGAGGCGTTTTTTATAAAAGAAGCGCCTCTAACGTCAACTATGAATATTGATTTGGAGGCACTTGTCAAGTAAAAAGTGCCTCCAATATATTAATTTTTTTAATGGCTCTATTTATAATACTATATCACATGTTTTATTTACAAAACAATTATATACCAACACTACGCATTCATTCACAACTCCAGAATAATAGTATAATTGTTTCACACATAATCAACTCAAAAGTAAAAATTTATTTTGTATCACAATTCTTACAAATTTAATTTGTATCAACTCAAGTCTACTGTACTTCATGTTCACAATTCTTACATATTCATAACTTCATCTAAAATAAACCTAGCCCACGCGTTTATGAGATCATCAAGCTACTCCGTTGTATATGGTTCAGTTCTTGAATTCCAAACCTGAAAATATTCATACAAATATAAATAAAATTAATAATGAGAAACTAAAATATATCTAAATTATACGGAGTATGATTTAATGAAATCCACCTATTGAAGTATATATAATTAAACTTAAAAAACATGTCCTATACCTGAACATCCAATATAAGTTATTACTTTCCACATAAACTTCATGACATAATACCCTCATTTTGTATGGCCCGTTTGTCTTGCACACTATATATTAGATGACAAATATACAATATCATTACATAATATCATTCTTTTTAAATTAAAGCAAATTGTGTAAATAAGAAAAGATGTATGATGAGAGTACCTTGATATTATGCCATTTAATTGACTTGCCGCGACCCTTTTGCGTAGAAGCAACTCTATATATCCTAACAATAACAGTAGTTTTATAATAATGGCATTATATGCACTCTAACAAAATTCAACAACAAAGTTCAACAAAACTAAACTAATTAATCACATTAACAAAGTTCAATTAAGTTGATTTATAGCAAATGGGTGAAGTTACAAGTACAGATTCATTATACCAAATAACCTCAACTTTTTCTTTGCTACATCAAATAATCTCAACTTTAGATTCAGTAGTACATCCGCCTAATAAATCTATGAAAAAACTGATATAAGGTCAAAAAATAGTATGCCTAGAATAAAAATCATGGTAAAATGGTTACCATACAGTACTTTGTTCTCTGCTTTGACTAACAATTCTTCATTGTACAATAACAATACAAAACAAACATTCCAATCAAATCCCTAACAATAGAAAACACAGTTCTTCCCGTATTGATTTCTCATTTAAAAACAAAAACAAAAAATGCCAATAATGCCATAATACAATTAATAATTACACATAATATTCTTATATCCAAAAACATTGTTAGGCAATAGGCAGGAATCGATTCATCAAAACCTTTTCCTTTCTGAAATTAAGCAAATTCCACCATAAAGCCTTGCAAATGATTTATAAGCAATACCAAACAAGAGCAAACCATTGGAAGTCCCATGCTTTAAATTTAAAATATATACTGCACAGTGTTTGGCTTTACCCCTAAATAACAAGCATCAACAAAAATAGTCAAATAATTTATCACAAAAAAACAGAGTATACGTTTTATGGAAAAGTTGCCTTCAAATTCGTTGAGAAATGAACATTTAACAGCAACAATACTTACATCTTAAAAAGCATCAGGAAAGTGATAGGTCTGGACTCTGGAGTGACCTGAAAGTAAACTACAAAGGGATCATCCGCCTGGTTTTGTGGGCTTGCGATACTTCTCCACAATGCCATAATACAATTTTATAATTACACACAATTAAGGAAGCCTAACCATCGGAACAATGGATATCACACGAGAAATATACTTTAATCCAAAAACATTCAAACTAAAATTAAATCAAAGTGAAATCAACCAACAAAGTAAATGAAAAAATGAATTGACCTTTATATTTGCGACCGCGGGTCGGAGCAGTCGACGGTGAGCCAGAGCAGTCAGCGGCGAGCCGGAGCAGTAGATGGAGAGCGGTGGCAGACGAGCAGGCGAGCGGTAGTGACGGCGAGCCGGAGCAGTCGACGGCGAGCGGACAAATGCAGCCGGCGGCGATAGCAGAGGCATGGACAACGGTTTGGAGCTTTGGTCCTTCAGTTCAGTCGTGCGGCTGCTCAATCGCTATTGTGAAACTGAAATATTCGGGCGTAGGGTTACAGAGTTCGGCATTTAGAGGCGCTTCATACTGGAAAGCGCCGCACGTATTACATATTTTTCAAAAAAAAACGTGATACTCTGTAATAATTAGAGGCGCTTATAGGACTAAAGCGCCGCACGCTACCTTATTTTTTAAATGAAAATTATTTCGAAAATATAATTGGAGGCGTTTCACTGCTAGAATCGCCGCACCCAAGTACAAAAAAATGAAAAAAAAAATATTCGCTAAACAGAGGCGCTTGTACTGAAAAGCGCCTCCAATGAAGCGCCTCTATTTGACGTTTTTCCACTAGTGTTGTGTGTGGTAAACAAAAAAAGTGTGGTTAATGAGGTTTTTAACGACAGTTATGCGGCCATCGCAAAATTTTTTTTTGTCTAAGTGTGGTCTATGTTCACTTTTCTTGTAGTGTATGCCAAACAGACTCTTGATGGTAAAATAATCCGTACTAAAAAAATTACGTAGTACTCCTTCCTGTTCACATTCTTATTTACCGTTTGACTTTACCATAGAATACACTGTTTGGCACTATTTGGCACTGTTTTGTGTAGATTTGTTTGCCAAATAAGGTAAATAAGAAAGTGTAAAGATGATTCTGGGACGACCCAAAAAAGAAAGTGTAAAGAAAAATGTGAACGGGGGGAGTATTATATAACTATAATAACCCAATCACATCACCAAATTAAGTGACTCTAAAGATCATAAACTTTTGCCAATTTTCCCAAAAGTTGAGTGAAAACGATGTTAATCCAAAAGTAAGAGTACTAATGTACTATGCCCCCGAATAGGAGTAAAATACTACTCTTCTGAAACCATCTAACCGTATTTTGGCATTACCAAGAATTATAATGGCAGTATTACTGTCATAAATGGTAATTCTTCAAATGTCGAAGTAGCTTCTCCTATTTGGATGAACAGAGTACCCATGCATATTTTAGAATTTCACATTGTTTGACTCCTATTAGGGCAACTTATCTAAACTTTATAAACAAACATGGAGGCAATTCATTCTTTGGAAATTAGCAGGAAATTTACTTCATTGCTGAAGTGATACTAAGCAAAAGGCACAAGTGAGAAGGAAAAATATACCATTTGCATCAGAAAGAACACCAGCTCTAATGAGACTGTTTATACACTACAACTGCTAGAACATTTCCGGCAAGAAAGTATCATCACATGAATATCAAGTTAACAACAATTTCTGTTGTAGACTGAGATTTCAGGTGGGAAGTTAGGGATCTCTTTTCATTTTATTTTTATTATTAAGCCGTTGAGCTGATAACGGATAAACAACCAATACATGGCTCGAACTCTGTTCCAGTGTTAATAAAAAAGTTGCACCAAACGTTTCTGCAGTTAAGGTCTGTTTACAACAGCTTCTACTTTAAAAAAATGTTTTTTTAATGAAATGAGGAGAAGTGAATAAATAAAAGTTGATAGTGTTTGAGAAAAAAGTGATTTTGAAAAGTAAAAGTTGATAGTGTTTGATAAAATAAGTGCCTTTTGTGTAATAGAAAAAGTAAAAGCACTTTTGACACGAAAGCCGAGAAAAATAAAAGTTGTAGTGTTTGGTAAAAGAAGTGCTTTTTTAAAGCCAAAAGCTGAGAAGTGTTTTTTTTAAAGTAGTTGCAAACCAACTTTTAGTAAAGGAGCACAGGAAATTATATCACTACCAAAAAAACTCGTTATAGATACGGATTTTGGCACGGAAAAAATCCGAGACAATTTTGGCGCGGATTTGGGAACGGAATGCTGGAAAAGTCGATTTATTACGACAATGGCACGGAAATATCCGTGCCAATATGTTTGGCTCGGAATTTGCGACCCTACATCCGTGACAAGACCGAAAAAACTGTCACGTAGTTGGCCTGTGTTAATATACGTGCCAAATGCCGTGACAATATGGCAGGGAAGAGTATCCGTCCCAAGGACAGACGTTTTTTTTTTAAATTGGCCCGGCATATATCCGTCCCAAGATTTTCTGTGCCAAACGCCGAGACAACCCCGTATCATATTTAGTTGTTCTAATGTCCGTCCCTAGTTCCGTGCCAAATTCTAGCCGTTACGTTGGCTGGCTGTTATCCGTCCCAAACGTAGTGCCAAAATGTAACCGTTAGTTTGACCGGAATTTGGCCGTCCCAAAACCCGTCGCCTTGAGCAGATTTCATAGAAACTTAGTGTCGTGCCAAAATCCGAGACAATGAGGACCGTTCTGCACATTTTGGCTGGGATATTTCCGTCCCAATTTCTGTGCCTACTAAATCTACAAATATACCAAGTTGGGATGTGAAGCAAACTACATCTCAGAAAATGATGTCTTTGATCTTTGTGTATGATGAATTCTGGATAGAAGTTGGAAGTTATATTACTTGATATCTGGAGGTTTTCTATTTGGATTTCTTACTTTATATTACTTGGTATCATCGTTGTACTTAAGGTATGTAAATTTCGACCATTGTGCTTTTAAATTAATTTGATCATATCCATATTACGAGTTGTTATCAGTATTATTTAATTTGTCTTAATTATTTTGATTGAATTCAAGTGTTAGCTTTAAAACGTGAGACATTAGCTTATAAATTTAATAAATTAATTTCGTTAAGATATACTGTCAAAAAAAGTTCATTAAGATATTTTTTAATATTCAGGCACAATGAATAGACAAACTAGAAGTTGGATGTATGACCGCTACAAGGAAAATGGTAGAGGATTGAAAAAAGTGTTTGAAAATGGAGTTAACGAATTTATTAGATTCGCACAAGGGCAAACACGCTATGCTGATGGAAGTAAAATAAGATGTCCTTGTACAGAGTGTAAAAATAACAAATTTGTTGAAGGTGGTGAGGTTTGTTGGCATTTATATACGCATGGTTTTGTTGAAAACTATTACAACTGGACTGCTCAAGGAGAACCAATTGAGCCAGAGTTGTTGCCGCAAAACGTAGGAATGTCGAGGTATGTTCCCGATGAGATGGCTAATTGGGGAAATTATGAAGAAATGGTATGGGAGCAAAAAATGCTTTATGATTTGACTGGTCCTTCTACGTTTCCAAATATCCACACGGATAGTGATTTCAACGCACACAATAATGTGAACGAAGGACCAAGCTCATCATATTATGATGTGGATGTGTTAGGCACTAGATTTCAAGAAGTGCTCAAAAGTGCGGACCAGCCTTTATATTCTGACTGTTATGATCATTCACAATTATCAGCAGTTTCTGAATTTCTTAACATAAAGTCAGAATATAACCTCTCTGAAAGCTGCATGTCCAAAATATTAGACTCAGTTGGTAGTATGCTACCTCGTGATCATTGTCTTCCCGATAGTTACTACAACATGAAAAAGTTTGTTTCTGAGTTAGGTCTCCCTATGATCAAAATCCATGCATGCCCTGGAGGATGTATGTTGTTTTGGAAGAATGACGAAACACTTATCCGGTGTAAGTTTTGTAATGCGGATAGGTACAAGCCCATATCAGGTATGACTCGAAAAGCCCGAAAAAGATCTGCAGCATCGAAGTTGATATATCTTCCTTTAGCACCACGTTTGCAGAGATTATATGCCTCAAGCGCTACCGCGAAACACATGACGTGGCATGTAGAGCATGACACTGAAGAAGGGTTAATGTGTCATCCATCAGATTCTGCAGCGTGGAAGCATTTTGACAGGTGTTATCCTCAATTTGCTTTTGAGCCGCGCAACGTTAGACTTGGGTTATGTTCTGATGGTTTTGCTCCGTACGGTCAATTTGGAGGCCAGTTCTCATGTTGGCCAATTATCATTACCCCATATAACTTGCCCCCGGACATGTGTATGAAAAATCATTTTATGTTTTTATCATTAATGTGTCCAGGTCCTGGTAATCCAAAAAAAAGAATTGATGTGTATTTGCAGCCATTGATCGAAGAGCTGAAACATTTGTGGGAAGTTGGTGTTCCTACATATGATGTTTCGAGGGATCAAATATTTAATATGAAAGCTGCGATTATGTGGACCATTAGTGATTTTCCAGCATACGGAATGCTCTCTGGATGGAGTACTGCAGGCCTTATGGGTTGCCCTGTTTGTATGGAAAAATCAAATGCATTTTGGCTAAAGAATAGTCGAAAAGCATCCTACTTTGACTGTCACAGGAAATTTCTCCCACCTAATCATCCGTATCGAAAGGATAAGAAGTCATTCATCAAGGGTCGCAAGGACCGCGATCCCCCACCTCCGATTTTAACAGGATATCAGATTTATGATCGTGTTCGAAACATCCCTTCTGCCATTGACGAGCCTCTTGAGTATCCAGATGGATATCGCATTTATCATAAGTGGACAAAGAAAAGCATTTTCTGGGATTTGCCATATTGGAAGGATCTTCTGATTAGGCATAATTTGGATGTAATGCATATTGAGAAAAATGTTTTCGATAACATTTTTAACACGGTTATGAACTTCAAGGGAAAGACTAAGGATGGCCTTTCATCAAGGAAAGATGTAGCTCTGTTTTGTGATAGACCGGAAATTGCTATGGGCCCTGAGTATGTCGGTCCATTCAAGAAAGCAGTTTATCAGCTCACGGACGAGCAGAAGAAATGCATATTGGAGTGGCTCATCAAGCTACGATTCCCTGATGGATACACCTCTAACTTTAATAGATGTGTTGACTTGGAAAATTTGGTAATGAAGAGCATGAAGAGTCATGACTGCCATGTCATGATGCAACGCCTCCTTCCCATTGCATTGAAGGAAAATCTCCCGAATAATGTGTGGGCATGTATTTGTGATGTTTCTCAATTATTTCAGTTGTTATGCTCACCGGTGCTAGACATACAAGCAATTCAGGATCTTCACCGTAACGTTCCCACTATTTTGTGCAATTTGGAAAAGATCTTTCCTCCATCCTTTTTCGATGGAATGGAGCATCTACTTGTCCATCTTCCATTTGAAGCAATGACCGCAGGGCCAAGTTGGTATAGATGGATGTATGGATTTGAGAGGTAAAATTATTATGCATTTTGTAAATGGTTTCATATATTGTTTATATTAATATAAAATAATCTTTTAATATTTGGTAAAATATGTCTTAGGTTTTTGCGAGAACTGAAAAAGAAGGTGACAAATAAAGCACACGTTGGAGCATCTATATGCCAAGCATACCTTACAGAAGAAGTTTCCACATTCTCTTCCTTCTATTTTGAAAGAGAAATCATGACTAAGCGAAAAAGGCCTGTCAGAAATGATAATGTTGATCCAGCATTGTATGAGCAAATAGTTTCCATCTTCAACTATCCGGGCAAAGGATATGGTAGAAGGACACACCGTCGTGTTGTTGGAGACGAGTTTCGAATTGCACAAACTTACATTCTGATGAACTGCCCGGAAGTTATTCCGTATTACAAGTAAGTCAATATTAGCGAACATCGTAATAAGTTATTTCCCACACTAACAAACACTCTAACCATTTCATTTTCTTATAAAAAAAATGCAGTGATTACAGAGAAATGCTTTCTCTAGCTGGTTATTCCAATGATTCCGCCTCAAAACCTTAATTCCTATCCGATATACGCAATAGGGACGGAATAATCCCTGCCAAATCCCTGCCAAACCCGCTCTGACATAATAATTACTGACTGCACAGCGTTACAGGCGACTTTTCAGATTGGCACTGATATGCGACGGATACTGCCGACCCAATTCAAAATTTAAATTTCACTTCCCCGCTCGTTTTTTTTTTCGCGCAATTGGGACGGATTTGGCCGAGCCAACTCGCAGCCAAGACCGAACACTAATCTGGAAGAGTCTAGAGCGGTTTTGGCGGTCCTATTGCGACGGATATATCCGAGCCAACGCCGGAGGTTTATAAACTGTCCTTAGTCCATTTCGAGCAAACCCTAAGCCATTCTTCAGCATCCCCCCTTTCGACACAATCTCCGCTCTGTACATTCCGCATACCCCCGCCACCACCTACTCCGGCCACCTACTCCGGCCACCTTCTCCGGTCACTACTTACTCTGCCTCCCCTCTGTTTCAAGTCGCGTCCGAACGGTGCCGCGTTTCAAGCCACTCCGACGCTTGTAGTGTTTTCAAACCGCTGCGACGCTTGCAGACGCTTTCAGCCGGCCATCGTCTTCTCTTTGTTTGCAGGTCATGTTTTTTTAAATACTTTATTACTTACGGTTTTTCATCTTTACTGTTATAAACATATGTTATTTTTAAATAAACTCGTTATGTATAATAAACGAAGTATTATAATCTAGAAACGAAGTATTTTTAAATACTTTATTGTTTATATTTTTTATATTAGAAGCGTAGATTATAGGCACCTTAGAATATGTTACTAGTATTTATAATGTAATTATAAATTTTTACACGAATTATTATAATCTACAAACAAAGTATTTTTAAATACTTTATTGTTTATATTTTTTATGAAAAGCGTAGTATTATAGTCACCTTAAAATATGTTACTAGTATTTCTAATGTATTTATAAATTTTTAAACGAAGTATTATAATCTAGAAACGAAGTATTTTTAAATACTTTATTGTTTATATTTTTTATTAGAAGCGTAGTATTATAGGCACCTTAAAATATGTTACTAGTATATATAATGTATTTATAATTTTTTACACGAAGTATTAAAATGAAATTTTTGTATAAATACTTTTTTAGAAACGAAGTATTATAATCATATTATTACAATATATTTATAAAGTATCTATAAATTTATGAAGGGATTATTTATAAACGAAGGATATAAATTCTATAATTCGTAATTATATATACGAATGTAAGTATAATTTTTAAGTTGGTTATAACCTAATTTCTTCATATGACTTAGTGTAACCTAATTTTTTCAAATGAATTTCATTATTTTTTTGATATTATTTGGTTATAACCTAATTTTTTCACTGGTCTCTTTCTATAATATTTCTATGCGTTTCAATAGAATGTCTGCCCGTAGAGGTTCATTCACTTCGTTTACTTCCTCCCGTGGAGGTCGTGGAGGTAGAGGTAGCTCACCCATTGTCCAGAATGAGCAGAACTCTCCTCTAGGTGATTCGCATGAGTCTGTCCAATCCCGACACCCTATTGATGAACATTTAAGTGGTTTTGATTCTTCGATCCCCGATGAATCTGTTCAGCAAAAGACTTTTATTTCACCATTTGAAATGAGAAGGTAATGTAAAACAACATTATGCAATTTGTATACAGTAAATTCCTATCTATACATTACTTATGTGTGCTTTTATGATGTAGCAATCCTACTGTACTCAACAACATCATTTCAATCCTGACTAACAATTTCCACGGGCCATGGCGGTCTTATATGCATGCGGACGCTGATCAACGCAACCGTTGGTGGAAACTGTTTCAGGTATGCTATAAGTACTTTTAGTTTTTATTTGACAGATTGTGAGTCATGATGTTGATTAAGTCTTTTTTTGTGTTTTTAGAGAAAGTATGAGTGGGATGTCTGCTTTAATACCAAAATGAAAAAGAAGTTCAAGTCTCGGGCCTCTGAATGGTTGAGCAAAAATATTGGCAGAGCTAGGCGGGAAAACAAGAAACCGGACTGGATTGGAGATGGAGATTGGAAGGTGTTGCAAGAATATTGGGCCTCTGATGCTTTTAAGAAAAAGAGCCATGCTGGAAAGAAGAATAGGAACTCTAAAGCTGGGAAGGAATCACAATATCGCGGTGGCAGGATACCGGTGACTACGCATGTTGAAAGGCTGGTGAGTTTAATTGAACTGTATTGTAGTATTATGAACTGCATTTTACCTTTTAATGAACTCCTAACTTTGATTTTGTAGACGAAGGAGTTGAATAGGCCCCCCTTGAAGATTGAAGTGTTTGACAAGGTTTATGTCCCGAAATCGGGCGAGCCCCCTGCACGTGTAGTTGCAACGAAGGTAAATTATATATATATATATATATATATATATATATATATATATATATATATATATATATATATATATATATATATATATCAGATTTTCATATTGCTATAAGGAGTATATGTCTTGGTAACCTCCTGTCTTCTGATTGTGCAGCAAAAATACAATGAGATGAAAGCCCAGGCTGAATCGCAAGGGAAGTCGTACGAAGAGGATGATTCTGAGTTGTTTTGTGCGGTGGTCCCACTATACAAAGGCCGGCGGTTTGGGACGGGATCTGAAGCTGAAGCGATGTCTGACCTTGAATGTACCAGCCGGATATCGGGGCCGACTCAAATGGAAATTGATTCCCTCATCAAGGACCAGCTGGAAGCCCGTTTGGCGCAGCAGGAAAAGCAGTTTCAAACTCAGATGGCGAACATGACTTCTGCGTTTACTGCGTACATGGAGCAAGTGCGAAGCTCGAACCCTTCTGTCCCGCTACCTGATTTCTCGCCTTTTCGTACCCCGACCTCCGCCCATATGAATGGGCTACATGAATCGAATGAAGTGCGGTTGTCTGATCTATTTGTGTAATGAACAAACTCTTTAACTTTCTGTACTGGTCCTGGACATCTAATGGCAATTTATTTGCCATTTCTACTTTTGTTTTGGCAGTGGTTTATCTGCCTGGAGTGCTGTAACATAATAATATTGTGTTTATTTGTGCTTTTTCATTTGCTCTATAGTTTGCATGTGTGGTTCATAATTTGCTCTATATCTTTTTGGACTGCAGTATTATATGATTCCAGTTAAATTTTTTGTTTATAATGATTTGTAAAAAAAAAATGTGCACCGTACATATGTACGGTATACCGTACATATGTACGGTGTACATTTTTTTTAAATTAATTGTGGCACGGAAATTTTCCGTACCAAAAACCTGAATGAAATTTGGTAAAATATTTGGCACGAACTTATCCGAGCCAACAAACGGGCAAAGATTTGCCCTACCCGGTGTATTCCGGGCCAATATCCGTGCCAAGTTACATCCGAGCCAAACTTTTGCGGGAGTAATCAATGTTGTTTTCTCGGAACTTCCGTGCCCAATGCCGAGCCAAGAGTTGGGGCGGATTATGGTATCCGTGCCAAAGCATTTGGCACGAGCCAGGTGCGTCGGATTTCGTTTCCGTGCCAAATCCGAGCCGAAAGCGATAGTCTGGGAATTTTGTGAAGCCATCTGTGCCGAAATCCGACCCAATGGCGACTTTTTTTGGTAGTGTATGTTGCTACAAAAAATACACTGAAGCTTTGAAACTATAGAGTAAATATAGTGGGCACGTGAATCAACAAATAGAGTATATTTTGTTAAAATAAACACTAAACCTCTCCTTCCTTTCGTAGCCAAGTTAATATCAGCACATAACCTACACAATTTCAAATACAGTCGTGTTATTATTGATCATGAATCAATTAATTGAGATGTGAGATGTGAGAACTTAAGTTGAAGTAAAGCACATGTACTCGAGTTACCCCATGAAAACAGATATAGTTGGATTCATTTACAAATCAATTTCAAACAAACCTGTATATGCATGCAAAATTTTAAGGAAAACGTAAGTAGCCAAATTTGAGAGAAATTAACATCTTTACCAGTTACCAGCTTGAAAAATAAACGTGTGTCAGGGCAGGGGAAGTGTCTCTGGGATATAGCATCTCTAATTGGTAGAAGGAGTATCAAGAAGCAAGTTAATGGGTTGTTCTGATTTACGATTGTTTATTAAAAAATAGGGTGAAATGGGATGAAGGTAGCGAGTTAAATGAGTGTAAGCCTTAGGTAGGAGTTGGAGATTCCTTGTGTGGTAACTACGCTCAGTCTGCAATGTGGAAGAAACGATTAGAGCGAGGAATTAGGGATTTTAATGCTTCCGTTGTGCAAGAATCGGATGAAACGGCCGATTGAAAGGAGAGAATAAAGGGCGCAAAAGGAGGAACCATAACACGGGTGAAGGGAGAGAAGCGGGAAGGTGAGGGATTTTCCCTTTAGGTATATAGAGATAGAGATTGTAGCTAATAAATTTATCTCAAGTTGATCTGGAACATCCAATTTGAAGCAGGACACCCCCTTTTAAATTTGCAAAGCAGGACATCCAATATTTTTATGATTGAATTTTGCAGACTTATCTATTAAGTCCTATTACCTTTTGTTATTGTTTCGTAGGTTATATGTATTTGAAGGTATTTGAAGAAGAGAAGTTGTCACTTGTCACTCATAAGAAGCTGTCAGCCGGAGTATTTTTTCTTTTATTTTGTAATCAAGGAACAATTGTATCATGATGTATTTTTTAGATCCTGTCATGTATTTTTCATTTTTCTGTGTTAAGGAACACCCTTTTACATGTAATTTGACATGAGATTTAAACTTAAAATTCAAATTGATTGTGACTTGTGAATTTTGCTTGATTTTGTCCTCAATACTAATAAATTAATAGCAGGTCAGTTGGTTTTATTAATATACGTAATATCTAATACTCCGTAATAAAAATGATCACGTTCAAAAAATAATAATGATAACAGTGATCAAATGTGCTGTAAATAAATTCGAATATGTATTTTGTTGTTATTAAGTAACGATGAACACAAATGTTGTAGCTAATAGTTAACGACGATCTCTTATGTGGTCGTTAAGTTTTAACGACGAACATCGTCGTTATAACCTTTAACGAGGGAGCCTATTACAACGACTCAATGATGAAAAAAAATTCGTCGTTAAAAGGCTTTAACGACGACTTTGAGTCCATTTAACGACCAATTTGTTTGTGGTTAAAAAGCGATTTTCTAGTAGTGAACAATGTCAACATTTAGACGGTCTCCTTGACATTGTGGAGAAAAACTTACCAAAACTGTATAAAATCATTCAAATAAGGAGAGAAAGAATTTATTTACTAATATTTATGTGGCTATTTCTCGTGCTACGTGTGCACTGTGCACATTTTACCATTGGAGATGCTCTAACCATTAAATGCCAAACACACCCACAATCTAACACGAAATTAAAAGTTATGTGTTTGGTTAAAAAATGGCTGATAAGACGAAAAACATGATCACTAAACACGCTCTAAATA
Source organism: Cuscuta epithymum (assembly GCA_945859915.1). Taxonomy (NCBI): domain Eukaryota; kingdom Viridiplantae; phylum Streptophyta; class Magnoliopsida; order Solanales; family Convolvulaceae; genus Cuscuta; species Cuscuta epithymum. The sequence goes on from CAMAPF010001052.1 coordinate 620,226, forward strand.
CCGGTTGCTAAATTTGACCATTTAAAACTAATTTGACTATTTCAACGCATATACATTGACAGCTATCTGATACTTGGTTAAATCAGCAGCCATCTATTTATAGAAAGGATCCTCGTGTATTGTTGTTGCATGTTCTTTGTCGGATCCATATATACGGGGTAGGTTATTTCAAAAATAAAACTGTCCCGTATTAAAAAGAGGCAATATAAAGTTCATAAACTATGTCCAGTATACCATTTCGCCTGCAATGAATCTCTCGATGAAACCGCTTCGAGCCTTCGAACATAAATACGGGTATTCACATTTCAAATATTAAAGTGAAAAACAAATACTCGTATAAGTATTATAATTAAGTATATACACATTTAAAATATCCTCCCTGCCTCAAAAAACAAACTTGTCCAATTTGAATTTTTTTTCATCAATGATGATAAAGTTTAAATAGCGATTTTAGGTATTATATATATTTATGTGTAATTTATAAATTTATACTTTTATGAATTATGAAAGCTTTTTTAATAAAGATTATGTTCATATAAATTTCATATTTTAAATAATTAAGTATTAACAAATATCATTATTCAAATTTGATCACCATTGATAAAGAAAAGTGAATTTGATAAATCTTTTTGGCACGGAGGAAGTAATAAAAGTTAAAAAAAACTAATAAAGTTAATTTAATGGAAATAGGGGCGCAACTACCATTGTTCAAAAGTGTTCACATCAACACCCAAAAATTTGAAAAAACATATAAGTATAAATGAGTAAATTTAATGTAATTATTTACTCCCTCCGTCCCGTTGAGATGTTCCCGCTTTCCTTTTTTGGATGTCCCAAAAGGAAGTTATCCTTTCGCTAAATGGAAAGTTATCCTACATAAAAACAGTGTCAAACAGTGCCAAACAGTGTCAAACAGTGTCAAAACAATAAAATTTACCCCTTGGTAAGTTTATTTCCTTAATATGTGTGTAGGTCAAACCGGGAACATCCCAACGGGACAGAAGGAGTATTGTTCTTTCAATTCAAAAAAAAGATGACACCTCATCCTGAGGGCCCCAACCACCTACCGGACAATTAGATGAGAGAATGTAAGTTGGAATTTAATCATAAGCTAACAAATAGAGAGTGTCGCACTGATTCTGATACTTGCAGGGACCCTATGCATTTTTAGTACAGAAATGTTTATTCCTTCCATTCAAAATCCGCCAACCTTTTCAGCTGAGATAAATTAGGATATTTCTAGTATAACAATAAAAAATACGAAGTATTGTTATACTCATCAAATGTGACATGTGAGCTTTTATCTCCCATTCTATGACAGATGGGCAAGTTAATAAATGTAAAAATCTGGTCAGCTCATTTATATCAAGATTACAGTATTCAATAGATACAACTAGTGTTCCATGCGTGGACCCTCGTTATTACAACTGCAGTCCAACAAGTTTACTTTACGGACACTTGCTTATCGGAGGGAAAAATAATTAAAATACCATTATTATACTTTTGTCCACATGAACCAATAAGAATGATGTTGTTGAATTTTTTTAAATCTAAATTAAAAATGATATAATGATTTGGACCAATCAAATGCATGATAGGTATGGTACTCAATTTTTTAAATAGGTACCGGAGTTGTCCCCAAACTTTAAAAGGGTGTGAGGTCCCCAAACTTGCATATGTAATTTAAATATCTCAAACTTTATATAAAAAGTTATTTTAATTAGCACCATGATCTTGTATTATTTTTTTTCAAATATATTATTACTTGGTGTTAATTTCATAATTTAAAACATTTTAGCATTCATGGAAAATAAAGAGCATTACCCCCCCCCCCCCAACTCTATAAAATTGCAATATTTTCAATTTGCTATTTTAAATTATGCAATTAACATCATAAACTTTTGAAATGATGCATGACCATTGTGTTAAAATAAATTTTTATATAAAGTTTGGGATATTTAAATTACATATGAAAGTTTGGGGTGTTTATCTCACACCCCTTCAAAGTTTGGGGTATTTTAATTATTTTTCTCTATTGGAAATAATGGATAAAAATAATTTCAACCATTAGTGATCTGCTTGAAATAGTCCAAAATATCAATTATCTCAAAAAAATCCTTTAACTATTGAAAAATCTTTTCAAAATACTCCACTTACTCATAAATATTACTATCATGCTACCATACAAATAAAATAGTACCGGTAAAAACAAAGATACAAAAATACTTGTATACTCCGTATAATAATGGAATGGATCGGAGCGTTGGAGGAACTAACTAATAATTTTACACTTCTTATATAGCAAGTTGACCGTTTAAACGACACAAGACACCTATAAATGCATATGTACTAAGCTATTCAATTAAATTTCACACCAAAAGTCCAAACCCCGGCCAAAAACAACGTACGTAATTAAAGTTCTGATCCTTATATCTTTCTTCTCTTTATATCTTTCATGCATAGATTGCTTTCAGTTGGCCCTAGCATTCTTTTCATGGATGCCATACCTGATCTAGTTATCCCTCTCCTCCCTGTCTTCTGCCTCATCTTCTTCTTCATATGGAAAATACTATATAGAAGTAGGCACCAAAGTTGTTACATTTTGGACTATCAATGTTTCAAGCCTTCAGACGACCGAATGCTCACCACAAAATTAAGTGGGGATCTGATTTGGAGAAACAAGAATCTTGGGCTGACTGAGTTGAAGTTTCTCTTGAAGTCCATCGTGAACGCTGGCCTTGGCGAGCGAACGTACGGGCCGAGGGTGGTTATCACCGGGCGGGAAGAGTCCCCGTCCCACGAGGATGCAATCTTGGAGATGGAGGAGTTTTTCTACTATACCATAGACAAGATCTTGAAGAGGCAATGCATCTCTCCCTCAGATATCGATGTCTTAGTGGTGAATATCTCGATGTTGGCTACAATGCCATCGTTGTCGTCTCGAATCATCAACCACTACAAAATGAGACATGATGTTAAGGTTTACAACCTTTCGGGTATGGGGTGTAGTGCTAGTCTCATATCGGTTAATTTGGTCGAAAACGTCTTCAAATCTCAGAAGAATTTGTATGCCCTCGTCTTGACATCGGAGTCGTTAACCCCGAATTATTATGCGGGGAATGATAGATCCATGATCCTCACCAATTGTTTGTTTCGGTCGGGTGGATGTGCTATACTCTTGACCAACAAGGTGGTTTTGAAGCACAAAGCCATGTTCAAGTTGAAGTGTCTAGTGCGCACGCACCACGGTGCGAAAGACGAATCATACGGTTGTTGCATACAAAAGGAGGATGATCAAGGCCGGGTCGGGTTTTTCTTAGGAAAAACCCTCCCGAGGGCTGCAAGCCATGCTTTTGAGGACAATCTTAAAACGATCGTCCCCAAGATCTTGCCAATCACCGAACTCATTCGCTATGCAATATTGTCATTCACCCGAAGAATGGCCCGCTCCTCGTCAAAAGGTGGACCCCGCCCGGGGGTCAACTTCAAGACCGGAGTGGACCATTTCTGCATTCATACCGGAGGGAAAGCGGTGATCAATGGCATTGGTCAGAGCCTTAACTTGAGTGAGTATGACTTGGAGCCCGCGCGGATGACGCTACATCGATTTGGGAACACTTCGGCGGGCAGTCTTTGGTATGTGTTGTCCTACATGGAAGCTAAGAAGAGGCTAAGGAGAGGTGATAAGGTGTTCATGATTAGCTTTGGGGCTGGCTTTAAGTGCAATAGTTGTTTATGGGAAGTTGTTCGAGATTTGGAAGACACAAATGTGTGGGACGATTGCATTAATAGCTATCCACCTAAAACCCTAATCAACCCTTTCATGGAAACGTTCGGGTGGCTCCAAAATGAAGATCCAGCCAGCCACATTCAGCCTGCCCGATGACTTTCATCTCCATTGAATATCCATTATTTTTACTTTTTATTTTCATTTCTTTTCTGCTTATATATTATACATAATAGGCCACATATATATCAATTGATTTTCTCCTACTTCTATACATATAGTGTCGATGATACAACAATTTGAACTTTTTTTTACGTTCTTGTGGATTCATTTTGTAAAATTGTCCTAAACTTTCATGAGATCTTGATGTCATCTTGTGGTAGACTGGTGGTTATATAAATAATTAGGACTTTTGGATTAAAATTTGAGTACCATAATTGCATGCATTTAATCTAGAAGTGTGTCTAAAATTATACTCCGTATTATTTAATGTTATTACGTTAATATCGTTTAAAAAAAAATACCTTGGAATAGGTTTTATTTATTATTTAATTGTATTTCAATTTTTAGACTATATATATACTATATAGATTATTAGATCATACTTTAATTTATTTATTTCACGCGCTATTTGCACGTGAGCTTAGCTTCTAAAATGGCTTTCAATATTATGTGACATAATATTTTATACGTAGCAAATAACAAGCTAGTGTATGTAAAGCTAAGGCATGGTACTTAGTACTGTATTATGTATGTACATTAATGCATTATAATGTTGTCGGGTTTTTACAAAATCAGCTTTGTATACTTGGTCAAACATTGTATTGTTTCCGATAAGTACTTATTATGGCTAGACAATAATATGTTTTATATGCTAATGTATAAAAAAGTGATATTCAATGCGTCCTTGAAATACAAGTGTGATTTGTAGGGTGTGAATAAATGGGTTGCTTCTACTTCACACACAAAAACTTGGCTAAATTAAATTGGAAATATGAAAAAAATTATCTTCAATCTATAATGTTACGGGAAAATGATCTGTTATGGTACTCATGATGTTGCTCATAAGTTCATAGCACTAAATTATCTAGAACAAAAAAAATGGGTATCTCTTTTACTAATTTATTTAGAACAAAGAATGATCTAAATGGCACATTTAATGCTTCTATATCAATTCAATCTTGCTTATTAGCACCACGGCCATAAAAGCTTATGAGATGCAAATTAATTACGTACGTGTGATTGACCTAATTCAATTTAATTTGGTTTCATTCATAACCAATCAATTCATAAGAATGTTCTGACTTCTAAGCCGATTTTGGAACTTCTGCAACGTTAGTTCGTGGTTTCAGTGTTGATCTTAGGATGTTTTTTTTTACTGAAAATTTGCTGGTTTGGTCTGATCTGATCTGGTCTGGTCTGGTCTAGTTTGATAAACGTCTCGTCTCTATGTATATTATAACTACGGAAGTCTGGTATGATCTGGTCTGGTCTGGTCTGGTCTGATCTAGTCTGGTCTGGGACTGAAAACCGTCCAAAAGAAAACATCCTTACTTGAATCATTTTACTCAGGTAATCAGCAATAGCAATACCATATACTTGTATTAGTCGTATATACTATAGGCGAATGGTCCTTTTTAGACTTTTGGGTTAACTTTCAAAGCTAGGAGGTTAATTAAAAGTTGAAAATTACGAGGATTTACTGAAAACTAATGAGCTAAATAGACATTTGGCTGATTGAGTAAATGAAATTTTCATTAAAATGTTACAGAAATAAAAACTTATGAGCATAATATAATTACGATTGCTTTATGTATAGCTAGGGGTGGGCATATGGATTTTGGTTCGGTTAATCCGGTGTCGGTTCGATTCGCTTTGGAATGGCTTGTTAGAATTATTACCAAACAAAAATCATTTGGAGTACTATTTTTTTGTTAGGTTCGGTGTACATAGTTGAGTTCAGTTCGGTTGGGATTTGTTATTTTATACGTAGTAATAACTAATAACATATGGAGTATAAAGGTTTTGTTGAATTTGTTTAGTTCAGTTCAATTTTGTTCGATTTTTTTCAGTCTTAATTCAGTTCGATTTAATGTGGTCTGGAAGAAATATTAACTAAATCAAATCAAATTGGATATGATCCGATTTCGATTAAGTTTAGTTTATTTCGGTACGGTTTGAATCGATTAAACTAAACGGAAATGCTCACTATCCGAATATGTATACCTATAGTCAATACATTGTGAAGTGAACATAGAATTTGTATCCATAGTAAACGTTTCTAATATAGGAACAGAACACGTGATGATGGGCATTTTTATTAGTTGGTACCAGCATTTTAAGTAAACGGTTTAATAAGCTCCATAACACATCCTACCCTATATAGTACGAATTCTGCTGTATATGTATTTATGGTGTCAGTGAAGGCAGCGTGGGCGATTAATAGATTGGCAGCAAGCCAGCAAAGTCAAAATTGTACGTCAACTCCCATTCTATTTAATTGCACCATTTTGAGTATATTTGTCAGTGTTCCAAAGAGTTTAGGAAGCATAATATTACGTGCTTTTTATATGTTCTTGCCTTGTAGGATACTACACACTTCGCACATACTAACATACCGGCCTACAGGATCGGAACAGAGTGAGAAGTTCAGAACACATTTTGAGGTGCCAAAAAGTACATCAAAAAGTAATAAAGTTTTGAAAATTAAGAAAATATATACATTAGGCTACTATTAGTCGTTGGAAGAAAAAAATGAGTTTGTATGTGCTGAAAATGTTGCACAATTGCTCAATCCTTCAAGTTTTGCAGACATGTTCCTTCTCCATAGATATCACCAAGCTATCATTCAGCCATTCATCACCCACTCTACTATGCAAATCCATTTTGGTAATTTTCATGACATAGAATTGAAGATCCTTTGGACTGAAGTAGGTGCAACATGTAAAACTAAAGCTAACTCGATAAGGGAATATATCAAAGAGAATTCACGATTCATGCCCGTTTGAACCATTTGTTTGGCAAGATATTGCAAATCTTCAACCTCACAAAATTGACTTTGAGTATCTCTCAAGTTGATACTTGAGTACGAAATGATCTATAAAGGAAAAGTCGAAGTTAATACTTGAGTACGAAATGATCTATAAAGTAAAAGTAACCTATCTTTGTCAAATCGGGAAAGATAAGTTGGAAATTTGAATCAAAACATGCAATAGTAGCAAGTAACTCTATACTTACTTCTTGAAAACGATTATCCATCTCCACAAACATATATAATGGAGAAGAATAAAAAAAAGTCTCAAAAAACTATTCTAAATTAATAAGGTGATATAAAGACATACCAACTAATAATTGCACCGTGAAAGTGAACTAAATTAGTAATTGTAGTACACATCGCCTACTACAGCAACAAACCAGTACTTTTTCTTCCATATTAACATCGGGATCTTGTGATTTTCACAAAACGAAGTCACATCCTTTAAATACTCTCTCACCCATTATAGATATATATATCATAATTCTTGTAATAAAACTTTCATTATTGTAAGGGACGTTTCTTCCAACTCAGGTCTCGATTTTACATCCACAAAGGATGCTAAACACCACTAACTCACTAAGGTCAACAAAGGGAGGATTGGGCATCAACCTTCTACCAATTTCCGGCCAAATCACCTTGAATCCCCACATAGGAGGAGCAACAGTTTGAATTTGAAGAATCGGGTTTCGTCCAGACCAAAAAATCGGCAGAGAAGGAGAAGGTTTAAATATGCGGAGTACTGATATCAAGAATGGTAACTTACCTTGCAAAGGAGATACACAGTTTATGGTGCAGAGGAAGGAAAGAATCCTCAGAGAGAAACCGATCAGTAAGTTCAAACCAATTGATCCGGGTATAACAAGGTAAACTGGGCTTATGGAAATTGGGGGCCAATACCAACACATTATCCACCTTATTGGACCCTAGTGGTGTAGAGTCAAAACTCTAATACATACATGAGACTCATCATCGCTGGATTGCCTGAATGATCACAGAGACACATTGAGACAAAATGGGTAAGATCACCAGGCAACTTATCCGCAATCAATGTTTAACGTGCGTTTGCACGACAGCAACTTTTTCACAGAGAGACATTTAGTCCCCATGTCAGCAGGATTAAACTCTGATGGAATTTTAATCAACCTGATATGACCTGCATTAACAATATCACGTATAAAATGAAATCTAACATCAATATGCTTAGTTCTATCATGAAAACAGGGTTTTTGCACGGTTGAATAGCAGATTGACTATCAGAAAACACACAAATGTCCTGCTTAAGACTACCAATCTTCGTTAGGAGACGCTTAAGCCAAATGGCTTCCTTAAACGCTTCGGTAGCGGCCACATACTTGGACTCAGTAGTGGATAAGGAAACTATGGGTTGAAGTTGAGACTTTCAACTAATTCACGACCTGCAAAGAGTAAAAACATAAGACGTAGTGGATTTCCTATTGTCTCTATCGTTAGCAAAATTCGAATCCACATACCCACTCAACTTAACACCCTCAGATTACCTAGTGAAAACCAACACATGATTAATAGTAGATTTTGAGTACCTAAGCAACCACTTAAGAGCATTCTAATGGTCTAAACTAGGGTTAGACATATACCTACTCAAGAAACTAACAACATAGGCAATGTCGGTTCTAGTACTCACCATGAGATACATCACAGACCCAATAGCATTGCAATAAGGCCCATATTTCATTTTAGCAATTTCAGGAGCAGTCTTTGGAGACTGATCTTTACTTAACACAAATGAGACGCCATAGGGATAACAACGGGAGTAGCAGAATGCATATTACTAGGTCTTTCATTGCAAAGTTCTCACTGAGACGCTTTTGCACACATTTAATGGTGTCACCCGAAGGACTAATAATCAACATATCATCCACATATATCAATAAAAATACAGGCACAGAAGAAGTATTTTTAAAGTATAGGATATGGTCACATTCAGACTTAAGGAATTTCAAAGATGACATGCACTGATCAAACATGATATTCCACTGCCTAGGGGACTACTTCAGGCCGTACAAGGCCTTCCTAAGCAAACACATGATCACTCTTCATGGGATCCCCAAAGCCCTCAGGCTGAGACATATAGATTTTCTTGTTTAAATTAAATCACCATGCAAGAAAGCAGTGATGACGTCCATTTGCTTCATTTCCCAATCATTATGAGCAACAAGAGCAAACATCATTCTAATCATAGTAAATTTAACAACAGGAGCAAGGATTTTAACATAATCAACACCTTCCTTTTGAGTAAATCCCTTAGCTACTAACCTAGCCTTATATCTAATGTCGTTAGGCTCTTCCTTAACCTTAAATAGCCATTTACAAGAAACAATGGAACTATTGGGCGGTCTAGGAACTAATGTCCAAGTCTTATTCGCTCTCAGTGACTCCATCTCACTCTCCATGGCGCAAAGCCATTTAACGGGCTCATTAGACTTAAGGGCCTCTTTATAGGTTCTAGATTCGTTAAGTGATAAGTCTGTATTTCGACACGCATTTGATGCGTGTTGAGATTGGATTTTGATGGTTTTTCTAGCTTTAAGGTGTTACAAGTCTCAATTTTAGCTCAAGTTATGTTTGTCGGGCGTTGGTTCGAGTTTTATGCCGTTCGGAGTCAAAATCAAGAATTTAGAGTCTGGCACCGGCGCTTGAGGAGCAATCGGGATGAGTTGAGAAGCATTCGAGATTGATTTGAGAGCTTTGGAGGTCACCAGGAGGTTTACAATGGATATTTGAAGCCAAAAGTGCTCTAGAATTGACTACGGGGTCAAAAGAAGATGAATAGAGCTGGAAAACGGCGATCAAGATGACCTTCTGTCAATCGTTCAAGCATATCTCTTTGTAGAAGCATCCAAAGGACAAGATTAAAGTTGAATATGAAAGACAACTTCAACGGCTACAAATCATATAAAGACAGCATTGCAAGAATCTGAGAGGAGCAAGGTGAAAACAGACGATGAAGTCAGATGATCTCTGTTGCGATTTCAGAATGCCACCTTCCACCATTTTTTTCATATCTCTTGATTGGATGATTCAAATTCAATTCCACAAGTTGTGGTGGATAGAGAAACGGTGAAGAACAGGCTAGGCACGGTCGTGCCTAGAAGGAGGCGCGATCGTGCCTCAAAGTAAATATTCACGTTGAGCTACTGGAAGCCAGGCACGATCGTGACTGGAAGGGTAGGCACGATCGTGCCTACCCCCGTGTTATGCAAATTTCAGTCCCAGTTCGGCCAGAATTCATTAATTTTCCCCTTTTTCTATAAATAAGGCATCCATACTCCTTTATTAGGGTTACGAACATTACGGAGAGGCCTAGGGACGAATTTAACATCGTTTTTCCGCTATTTTATCCAAGACCCTGAGATTATTTGTAAGTTCATCTTTTTATTTAATGACAATTAATTGAGCGAAATGATGGCCGAACCCTAGCTTCACTCTTGGCTGCCGCCTCCAAACTCTCACGCAGGTAGATAGCTATTGGCTCGGTCGGGCTGGAAGAAGGGTGTACAACAAGGGGATGAAGGATAGCGATTGGCTCGGTCGGGCTGGAAGAAGGGTGTACAACAAGGGGATTTCATTTTGGTTCCAGAATTTTGACCAAAACGAGGCAGAGAGAAGAGGTCCGATTTGGCACTCTGGCTTAGTTTTTTAGGTATTTCCGATCTGTTTTACTTCTGGCTGAGCTTCAGTCTCTGGCCGTGTGTTGTTCTGCGTTTCTTTGTAAACGTTTGTTGCTGTGAAAGGGGCTCTTGGGAGTGGCAGTTTTGTTCTCTGAATTCAGTTTTGTTCAAGATCGTTTTTAGCACAGTCCGTGGTGTTTATTTATTTGCTGTTGGGAAGCTTTTGTCATTGTTTGATTTTCACTTAAATCATGGATAAGATTGTGGAAGTATACAATAGGATATCAATTGCGAAAGAAGAAAATAATGGCTTGGTGTTTGAGTCAGGGGCTCTCAATGTCCATAATAGGGAGGAAGAGAACCCGCGTTACGTTGTTGTGGCTAGAGTCATCACAGATAAACCTGTCTATTCTATCTCTTTCAGAGAAACAATGGCCATGATTTGGTGCCCGAGCAGAGGGGTGAGCGTTGAGCAGATAGGTGATATGCGTTTTATGCTTCAATTTTTTCATGAGAGTGATATCTCACGAGTTCTGGAGGATGGGCCCTGGTCTTTTGATCAGAATCTAGTTGTTATTAGTAGGGTGGGAGAGAGGGATATGCCATTAGAGGTGGAACTTAACTATGCAGAATTCTGGGTTCAGATTCACAATTTACCTCTCAGTTTTATGACCGAGAAAGTGGCGATTGGAGTTGGCCGATACTTGGGGAGAGTGGTAAAGATTGATGAAAGAACTCTGAAAGGGAAAAGTAAGGAGTTTGTTTGAATCCGTGTGTCAATTGATATTAGGTATGCCCTTAAGAGAAGAACTCAGTTAAGGGAGGAAGGCGATGGTTGGTTCTAGGGATACTTCAGATACGAGAGGCATCCAAATTTATGCTTCATATGTGGGGTTCTAGAACACACCGATAGATATTGTCCCTCGAACAGCAATGCAGGACCTTGGGTGGGAGATAAACCATATGGTCCCAGGATGAGGGCAGATATGCGTCGAGGGGGGACCCATCCGGGAAATAAATGGCTTGTCCCGAATTCGGGGCGCGAGGGGAAGAGTGCCATGGAGGCAGAGGTAAGACAGAGTCAGCTGGTGGGATGTCAGGAGAAGGGCACCAATGTGGGATGTCATTTGGTACAGGGCTTGATCTCGCGTGGGAAAGAGAAAGAGGGGATGGCGGAGGAACCGCAACAGAACAGGAGTTTAGAGGAGGGCGAGTCCCGTAAGAGAAGAGCAGTGGATTTGGAGAATTTAGTGGAGGTCCAAGTAAATATGGAGGTCGATGGACATGAATCAAAAAAAGAGGCAGTGGTGGTGCTACAGAATTAGCACCGCCTGGAATATCATTAAGCGATGCAAATAGGAGTCTTCCTTTGGAGGTGGCTGAACAAACCTCTTCTCTCTTCCCGATGGATGGTGAAGTCGGAATGCTGTCTTTGGAGGAGGTGGATCAAACTTCTTCTTCCTTGCTGGTTGCTAGTAAAATTAGGATTTCCGTTAATCATTTCCCTTTTCAGTGTTTGAATGACCGTTTTTTATATTTTTGTCTTAGTAGCAAGTTCAGCAATGCTGATAGAATAACCTACCATATTGTGAAGTTAGCGATCAGGCATGGCCTTCTGGGGCTAGCTAGTTCTATGTCTCGCTCCAGGGTTGCTCTGAGCTATTGCTCTACTTTGTCCACTGTTACTTTTGATATCATTAATAAATGAGTGTCTTTCTTTCAAAAAAAACTTAATGACAATTAATTCTATTCTTCCCAATTCTATTGATTCTTCAATTATGAATTGTGAGTAGTTTAATTAGGGATTTAGGGTTGATGAAGGGGTTGATCATGATGTATGGCTAGATTCTTGATGGTTTAATTGCATGAATGTCGAAACTGATATCTTTTGTAACCTAGATTCGCGACTAGAATTACAATTGCTTGTAGAATAAGTTAAGAGAGATCTAATTTGTTCTAGGACACATTCACACACACTTAATCGTTGGCTAAGAGATTAGTAGCGATTAAGGGGCCGTAAGCTCGCTCGTCTTGGAAATAATTTAGGATCCTGTCGCATGAGAGATCAGCCTGGTCCCCTAAGTTATTGTACTCTACGCTGTGAGAGCGGTAAGAACTTAGTAATGATTAGCTAGGCTCAATTAAATCAATTTCATGTAATTAGGCCTGATCTGCCAGAGATCTGGTTACCCCGGAATCAATCCCTGTTCCCTTCATCGTTAATTAGAGAGAAACCAATCTTTTTATTTAATCGCTCATTTGCATTAGTTTAATTTTCCAAACCAACCAAGCTCGCACTGTTGGGTTTCGGGCAGAAAACGCAGCGGAATAAACAAAAATTTTACTACCCAAAAGTAAACGAACGGATCTGAGGTTCTTATTATAAACGAAATTACAAGAATTTAAGAGGGACTTACATAGCAATCTTAATCAAGGATGTCAGACAGTCCGAGAAAACGATCCCGAGCTCTACCGGTATCCACACGCACGTGACTGGATCGGCCGCAGGGAACGTGCTAGCGTTCTCTTCTTTCTTCCTCTCCACTCTAGGTTTTTGAAGTGAATTTTAACTCTTAAAATTCGTGGGTCTCCTTAGCCCTATTTATAAGAGGTGGAAAGAAGGGGTTTTATGGCTAATAAAACCCTTAAAGAGGCCCTAGCCCAATACCATTCGAAAACCTCTTTCGAATTGGGCTAATCAAGCTATTTTAATGTTATTAACAAACATTAATGATCCAAATCACTTAGGTGTGTGACCCTGTAGGTTTATATATTATTGGCAGTGGACTAGAAATTAATTCAAGCCTCACAAATCATAAGCGGTCTCTAGCAAGACATTATGACTATCCAAAATATATAAATGTCAATTAAATCTGACATAACCTTTTAATGATTAATTTGTGCTAACAATTCTCTTTTGTCAAACGATATCTTAATTGAGACAAGGTTAGGTCGTGTCATCCTTGTTATTCTCAATTAATATTTCTTGATTACCAAGTAAGATTAATCTTGATCAAATGACACCTCATTTGAGCATGGCCATGCTAATTAATCTTACTTGTCAAGGGGCCCAATAGATATCTTTCTCTCGATGTACAAGAGTGACAAAAACTATCTTGATAATTCACACGCACATCGCATTTATTTTATTTATTTATTTTATCGCTGAATTTGGTTAATCTTTAATTCCCTTTTGTCCGTCCCTGTGGAGACGATACTCGTACTTTCAACCACTTTTCTACAACCTTTATAAGTGCAAGAAAACTCACATCAGTTTTTGGTGCCGTTGCCGGGAACGGTGTTGGTTTTAAGGGTTAATTAATTTCAGTGAATTTTTTTAGTTAGTTTTTTTTCTAGTTTTCCATAGGATTTTTCTGTGCTAACCTTTCAGGTATATTAAAGAGGCATGAGATGAACTTATTCAGCTCAATTCCTGGAGGAACACCTTACCATCAAACCTCCATGGAATATTCACCATATACGCCATGTCCTCCTTACACATCCCCCACAATTTTACACACCTCATCAAAATTACTCTCCCATACAACAAAATTTTCAGTCTTACTATTCATACTCTCCAACCACACAAACATGTCTGCTTAAGAATGGTATTTGTTGCTTTTGTGGAGAAGGTCACCATTTATGTCTTTGCCCCATTCCTTAATATGACCATCCTTACTGGGTAACTACATACCCCACTTCGCCTTCCCCACAACTTACAAACACAAACCTTTCAGCCACTCCTACTTCCTTGTCGAGTAATGAGCCACATAATCAATTTGAGGAGGCGGAATATACGATGCCTAAAATGCAGCAAACTCACCTTAGCCTGGAAGAAACATTCCAAAAGTTTATGCAAACGACTGTGACAAATGAACAATTAATGTAGTCAAGATTTCAGACCATACAGAATCACTTGGATCAGCTGTTTAACGCCCTATCTAAGGAGTCCGAGAGATCCCATCCTAGCGACACAGAAGCCCAACTTGAGGAGACCAATAGGGGTGAGCATGGCATTGAGTCAGACTGCGAAGGTGGGAGTATGATGGATGATACACTTTCTAATGCTTTTGAAGATCCATCTATATTTGAAGATGAACAAGAAGATAGTGGTGTCAAGTTGTTTTTTCGAGAATATAGGAAAAAGTTTCAAACGGTATAAGTTGTAACTGATAAAGTCACAGATCACTATGATCTTCATACAGAAACTCCTGATCCATTTGATTTACAATTAGTCTCAACACCTGATGAGGGCATGGAGCAGATCAGACATGATGATGGTGCTACTGAGGTATGTTTGGGTATTGAAGATGAGTTGGGAAAAGATGATCACACGTTCCAAGAGAGTGGGGGCGAGGTAGATGATGTTCATAATGAAGAAGTCCCGCTCCACAAGCAAGATTACCCATCTTGTACACATGCACCGATCCACTCTTATGTGGCAAATATGGATTTCTTTGATTCACTCCGGCCTTGATGATGATATTCCTTTTTATGTGAAAAATGACAACATCATCCGGGAAGATATTGATAAGAACGATGTTAACGAGAGTTGGGATGCCTTCATGGGGAGATACAGAGTCCAAAGGAGAGGTTGTGAATTTTCATGATATTTGTGAGGAAGAAGAAGACTTTTTATGTTGCAGTTCGATTACGGTGATGCTCTTACTCCTCGCTTTGAAACATCTTTTGAGCTTTCGGTGATTCCTAGAGTAATCAAAGTTTTTACTCATGTTCTCCATCCACCCTAAGAGGATGTGAGTTTCATCCTTCACAAATGTGCTAATGAGGGTTATGAAGACCATATGCTACCTACGTGGACTGAAGAATTTAAAGATCCGCGACACCTAATGGCATTTGTTGAGAGGAAGCTGGAGACGTTGATTATTAGTGCACCGCTGCAGTCTTTGCTATTTGAGAGCGTATGAGGTAGTTGCGTCGGGCAAACGACGTTAAAAATAAAGCTTCTTGGGAGACAACCCAAGCTTATTTCTGTGCTTTTGTTTTTGTTTGTTTGCTTTAAGAAAATCCCCGAAAAAACGGGGTGTTTTCTGTGTTTGTGTGTTTTGTTTTTTGCAGCTCAGGGTCTTGCTTTGGGGATGATGTGCCAATGATCACTTGACTCAATTTAGTTATGCACCGACCAGCGCCTTAGCGATGTTTCTACGACTCTTATAATCGCTTGTTTGTAAATGATTGACTTGAATTGAGTTGAGCACGTGTGACCCTTTCCTCTTTACCCCCTTGTGCATAATGCATTTTTGGTCATCGAGGGTGATGCCAAAGTTTAAGTGTGGGGGAGTGAATTGGGCATTCGGGTAGTAGCTGTTACATGTGATTATTAGAGTTAGCATGCGCAGGTGTTAGTTGTATATTCATAGGAAAGTCATGTAAAAAAATTTGAAATTTTTTCTTTAAACTGTGTCTTTGTGAGCTGGCTAGCGTTTTGACTATACTTTTAGAACATCTTTGAAGTGTTTAGGCTTATAATGTTTGCACTATAATCTAGTTGTTAAAAGGATGAAGGCATTAGTCACCCATTGAGTAATTTCATAAACCATCCACCCCACCTGAAAAAGTCCTTTAAGAGAAGCCACTTTGAGCCTACCGTTTATGTTTACCCAATTAATTGAGCTTCATAGCCAAATGTCCTGTGTTTCCTTACCCGTGATTCCGTGAATATTTCTGACATAGTCTTGGTGTTTAGGGAACTAGGGGATTAATTTGCTAAGTTTAGGGAATATTTGTAGGAGCCATTTCTGGCAGTGTTCCTATGCCCCAAATGGGGTAAGAGCAGTCACTTTTTAGGAATTTGATACTTACGAAAGAATTTGAGCCCCGGTCAAAAAGCGTAAGATGAGACTTGGGTATCTTTCGAAAGAAATGGCGTTCTCGTTCCAACATGACAAGGAAAACTGAACCCAATTAAATGAACTTGGAGGCTATTGCAAAAATTTGCTTTAGTCCCTCACATACTTCAAGTATACGTCAAAGCACAAATGTGTTGTGGCGGTTTAGCTTTTTTGTACACCATGTCTACTCTTTGCATAGGTTTAAATGATTTTTCCTAAATTGTGGCCTACTAAGTTCTCTGATCCTAAGGATAGCCCCGAGATTTCTAAATGCATTAAGTCTTTATTAGGATGTTCCAAACTCTCAAGAAACGGACTGTTTATTATCATTCACCATTCACCACCACCTTCACAAGTCCTTCTGATCGGTAGCTAGTTTATTAGTACTTGTTGTCACTACTTTGAGGATGTTGTGAATAATTTTGTCAAATATTTTAGCTAGAATACAAAGATGTAGTTTAGGGAAGAATTTTTTTGATTTAGTCTGTCTGTTCTGTGAATATCCCTTTAATTAAGTGTGCATGCTAATTGTTTTAATTCCGCGTGGTGATTATCGTAAGTCTCGTTGTTCAGTTTGCTTGAGGAAAAGCAAAAGCTTAAGTGTGGGGGAATTTGATAAGTCCGTATTTCGACACGCATTTGATGCGTGTTGAGGTGTTACTTTTGATGGTTTTCTAGCTTTAAGGTGTTACAAGTCTCAATTTTAGCTCAAGTTATGTTTCCCGGGCGTTGGTTCGAGTTTTATGCCGTTTGGAGTCAAAATCAGGAATTTAGAGTCCGGCACCGGCACTTGAGGAGCAATCGGGACGAGTTTAGAAGCATTCGAGATTGATTTGAGAGATTTGGAGGTCACCGGGAGGTTTACGATGAAGATGACAAAAAAGCTCTAAAATTGACTACGGGATCAAAAGAAGATGAATAGAGCTGTAAATCGGCGATCAAGATGACCTTCTGTCAATCGTTCAAGCATATCTCTTTGTAGAAGCATCCAAAGGACACGATTCAAGTTGCATATGAAAGCCAGATTCAAGGGCTACAAATAATATGAATACACCATTGCGAGAATGTGAGAGAAGCAAGGTGAAAACAGACGATGAAGTCAGATCATCTTTGTTGCGATTTCAGAATGCCACCACTTCCACCATGTTTTTCATATCTCTTGATTGGATGATTTCTGGAAGTTGTGGTGGATAGATGACTTCATTATATACAACTTTCATGAAGGAAGTTTTGTAAAATTCGGACTTTAGAAACGGTAAAGAACAGGCTAGGCATGACCATGCCTAGAAGGAGGCACGATCGTGCCTCAAAGTAAAAATTCGTGTGGAGCGAGGCACGATTGTGAAATGCACTCTCGTCCAGATGGCTCATTGTCCCGGGTCTCCAGCATGCTTCTCATACTCACCTACGTGTAGAAAAACTACACGCTCAACAATGAATTGCTGAGTGGTACTATAATATACTACCTCCATCCCACTAAGTTTGGGACAGTTCGGTTTACGATGCTTGACCGACGACAAAGCAAACAGATCCATGTACGCACTCAAATTTTTTTTAGGATTTTTTTTACATATTCAGAAACTACATTAAAAGCTTTACAAAGTCGCAAAAACCAAAACCAAATTTGATAAAAATTTAATATGTAAAGTAAGAGATTAAAAGTGATTTGTGTTGACCAAATTGTCAAAACTTCATATTCAAAAATACGTATAAAGATTCCATGTAATCTTTACCCATTTCTTCTTTTCAATTCAGATCATTTCATAACGTGCTCACAATTTCAAAACCGATTACGGTAAATTCATATCATATAGAGGGATCCATAAACCATAGAGCATATATCCATTAACGGATTAATCATACGTAATTCTTGCTCAAATTCATAAGCTAATAGTTCAACTTTCTGAATACTCCATTCTTTAATTTATTCATTTTATTTCAGCCTTTACACTTACGACTAGACTCTAGCTAAGGATACAAAGATCATCATATAACAGAGGTTCGTGGGATCCTGGCCGGGGTCGTATGCTAGCACACCATGGGAGAACGAATCGTCCAGCCGAAACTGAAACAACCCGAACTGAACGTGGGAGAATGAATCGTCTAGCCGAAACTGAAACAACTTAACCCGAACTCAACATGGGAGTCGTAGTCCGTAAAACCAACTAGTACTCAATTCGTGGGGAAACAAACTATCCAAGTAGAACCCGAGTAATCTACCTCCAAAACATATAAACATGGGTATCCAAAACTATCATCTAAATCCCGGAGTAAGGCTCTTTCATGAAAAGCTTATATTATTACAACTTGTAAAACTCTTGGAATATTCATAAAATGTATAAATTCAGTTATACTTTTAAGCACATACACATATGACGTATAGTAGTATCAATTAGAATAAAAGTGGTACACATACCACAAATATAATTTGCATGCACAGCTAAGTGGTATGAATCATACATTCATTTTTAAACAAAACCATTTGATAGTATACATAATGTGTATGACGCAGAAAAATTTAGTTGTACTCCGTAATTACTTATATGTATGCTACGATACTCGTATACACATACATCATTATGTATACTATCATCACTTAGTTAACAAATCATTTTTTGAAGTAAAAGCAATCGCAAACACTCCTTTAAAGTGTTTGAGTGAAAATGTAAAAATACTTTCGAGGTCTCAAAATGTTCCGAGAAGCAGTTTTTTTGGAGTTGGAGGAAACCAGCTTCTGAAACTGTTTCAGATTTTACATTTGCTTTTAAAAAATAGGAAAAGCAAAATTTTCAAACACCTAGTGCCCCCAATAACTGCATTTTCTGGATCCGCCCCTGGTCCTATACGTGCTGGGTGTCCATGATGATTTTAGTATGTAACACACGTATTTTAGTTTAGCATATTGCTTTCCATGCCACTAACTTCTTTTAATATGTTTTAACTTTTAACTAGTTTAGTTTTTTTTGTGACTGAGAGGCTTATATTGATAATGAAACACTCAACAAGGGACAATAATGATAAAGTAAGCACTTCCGGCCACCGACTCTCGAACCAGCTGGAGAATCAATCACCTTAAACAAAGCAATGTGATTCGCTGATCCTGTCTTGGGTCTACATGAGCCAAACGTGGCCAGAGTAAAAACCTCATCACCCCCACCTAGTGCAATAGTCTGATAGGACAACACAGTAATTGAAAGGAAAACAAACTGAGTGCAGTAAGTAAACTCGAAATTAAACAACGCGTGGAAACTAGAAATCATCCTGAAGCAAAAGAACGAGCACCAGCACCCGTTCCCAACCGAACTCCTCTTCAAAAAACTCGGCGGGTCAAGGCGTCTGAACCCGCCCCCTCCCCGTTTTTTGGGTCATCCAGAGCCATTGTTTCGCCCTCTTCTCTTGCTCCGCTAGCCTCTTCCCAGGCCCGCCTACGTTTTGGCTCTCAACTCTTGTCCTCCATGGCCGCTGCTTCCGCATTCTCCACTCCGCTCTTCGTGTTGCTAGTTGAAGGAGTATTCCATCCTTTGCTCGGACCTGAACTGCCTCCCTCCTCTCGAGCTGCCCTGATATCCTCCTTTGGTCCTTCTGAAATAATCCACTTATTTCCTCTCTCCAACCATGCTTTCCCCCCTCCTCCTGCCCTTAGGCCAACTCCATACAGCCTAATAGTGCCCACATCGTCCTTCTCATAAAGTAGGGCACAAAATTTGTCAGAATGTCCTATAACACCACAGGAAAAGCAGAAACTAGCCAACTTCTCATATTTAAAATCAATCTAGTGCCCTTCGCCCTGTCTCTTTCTGAGCGTGGTTCCAACCTTTAGAGGTTTTCCCACATCCAAACAAGCCCTAATCCTCATATACGGCTTCCATTTTTTTTTATCAAACTGAGGTTTTTCCCAGCTAACAAATTTTCCTACAAAATTCCCAATTCTCCTAGCCACACCCAAATTCATAAAATCATAAGGAATATCAGGAACCTGGACCCAGAATTTGGCCTCCTTCAAAGGAACACGGAGTGGAACATCCCCAGGTTGTAGCGCCCGAAGGACTAGCAAATTCTGTTCAAAAATCCAAGGTCCATCTTCGAGTACGCGCTTCATGTCTATAGGGTAATTAAAAGTAAACAAATACCTTTTTTTGCCGATTTCCTTGATTGAGATACCCTTACCCGACCTCCAAAGTGAGGCCATGAGATCACGAAGCGCCGAAAATTTCACCATCTTGTCGGTGATCACAGTCCCTACCACCGAATACACTTCCTGTTTGGCCGAGCCTTCTTCCTCTTCAAATGTCTTCTCTTCAAAGATCATTTCTTCTTCCTGATTTCCAATAGCCATGTCCGATCCTTATATTTATTTGCAATTTCCTCCATCTTCCTATCAAGAATCTTGACCAGAGAATTGGCCGCCTGCCTTTCAAACTAAAAGCCAAAGCAAAACCTGCTTCCCCCAAGATCGAAGAAGCAGTGCGAAACAACCCCAGGCAGAATTCTGCCTCAATCGATCACCAAAAACCGAGGCAAAACCCCTCCCTCCACGTTCGAGAAGGAAGATCGGCGCAAGAAAAAGCAAAAACCCTAATACCTAACTAGTTTAGTTTATAATTAACTTTGATTTATATATTTGATAACTATTTTATCTAATTATCCGTAAATTTAAACTTGTACAGCTTTTCATATATTTACAATTTGAAGTATTTTTCTTTATATCTTTTGAATTGGATGAGGTAACTTATACAAAATCGGCTAGACCGGACTTTGGGGTGTTACATTAGATGGCTAAAAATATGACAATTTTTAAGTAGGATCGAATCTGGAGGTCTATGATTGATACATTTGATTAGAAAATTGTTTGGTCAGTTTTGCACAAGTTGTCCGTCAGAGGGGGGCAGTTGGAATTGCGGTGTATGCAGGGGACCAATAGATGGGGCGACTGGATTGGGTCCTATTTAGATGAATTTCATCTCAGGGTGGAGGCGATTGGGGGTGCTTGAGGCAGGCAATTTCTGGATCGAATTCTGAGCAAGGAAGAAGACAGATCGACGATTCCCCCCCTCTTCTTAAACGCCGCCCTGGAGCGATCGAGGTGTTAGGATTTTGAAAGATGATACTTCAAGAATACTAGCAAAAAGAAGCTTGGAGTATTTGTCAATTACTTTACTTTTTATGATCTTACGTTCACGGTAAGTTTAATATGTTTATGTTGCTCTGTTTTTTTTTATGTTTTTAGTTTGAGGTCTACAATTAGGAATGACATTTCTGCTAGATATTATGTCGTTAGAAGGATCTATATGATCATTGATTGTTGCGTCACACTCATTTGGTGGATAGCAATTCGTATTGCTCTTTCAGGGCTAATCGTTTATATGTCTAGTCTTATGGTTGATAGTGCTAGTTGGTTACATATAATTGTTGTCAATGTTGGTCTAATTGAGTTTGTTGTAATGATCTGAATACTAATGATTAAAAAAATTAATATAAGTGGGTTTTCCTTTCGGAAAATAAAGATGGATAGAAAAGTGACCTCTTCTCTCCATCCAATCAGTCAATCTGTCCCAACCCGTTGCGCTTTCTCTTTTCTCCCCTTCACCAATTGAGTTTTCCGTAGCCATTGTTGTGCCAACTCGCTGGCCTGCCTCACCGCGCCACGCCGCGCCTCGACTCATCGCGCCTCGCCGCACCTAGCCGCCTCTTCCCCATGCCTTGCCTCGCCGCCTCTTCACCATGCCTCGCCACATCTCGTCGGATGGTGACCAACAATCATCCAGATCTGGGAGAAATGGTGGGTTGCGTCGGGGCTGGAGCTGGGGAGCGTGGTTGGGGGCCAATCATGGATTATGGAACGTTGCTAGTGGTGGATTAGAGGCTGGGCGTGACAGGGGCACGACTAGGGTGTTGGGGCGTGGGGATGGGAAGGGGAAGTCACCGTTTTCATAAAAATCATTGTTTCGTCAGGAAATGTCGTAGGAACATTTTTCGACAATCACAGTGACATGTTTCACAGTATTAGTGTCACTGGCAGTGACGACAGTGACACAAGCGATGACAACAGAGACACCTGACAGTAACATGAAATGTGAAAGTGAGATTATTATTTTCCAAATGTACAATCTTATTAGTCACACTGTTGTCCTTTTGTAGAAATAGTCAGGTGTTTTGAAATTGACTTTTATTTAATACTCCCTCCGTCCCACTAACAATGGGACAAGAGAAAGTGACACGCAAATTAATAAAAAGTGGTGTATGTGGTTGATATTGAATTGATAAAGTAAGAATAAAGTATGAATGATTTAGAGCCACACAAACCTTACCACATTTGGTATGAGACAATCTTAGTGGGACAAACTGAAAAGGTAAAATGAGACAATCTTAGCCGGACGGATGTAGTACTACATAATATTCAATGAAAAAACTTAAGGAAATTGACTTTCTAGGATATTTTCTTTTGGATTGTTTTCAATCTCAGACCAGATTAGACCTGATCTAACCTGATCTGACCAGATCTGACTTCTATAGTTATAAAATACACATAGACCAGGTACTAACAGACTAGACCGATTCAGACCAGATCCGACCAAATCATAACATACTAGACCGGTCTGGACCAGATCAACAAATTTCAAATCAACAAGGTCAATAAAAATGGAAAAATTGATAGTAATAATCCCAACTATTGGCGGTCCGCTCATAATAATCCCAACTATTGATTATTACTCCCTCCGTTCCCAAAAATACTTCTCACTTTCCTTTTTGGGCCGTTCCCAAAAATTCTTCCCACTTTCCCTTTTTGGACAATTTGTGTGGCTCACATTCATTTTACCTTTTTCTCACACAACTACAACCACACATTTCCACTTTATTCCACTTTCTTAATAGGCGTGCCAATTCAAACCGGGAAGAATTTTTAGGAACGGAGGGAGTACACAATAATCCCAACTTTAGGGACCTTCCGCCAATAATGGTTCCTATGAATAAATTCTTGTAGTTTCTAAAGTGGATGGGGTGAGATATAACAAGTAATCCCTCTAAATAATCTCAATTTTTAATTTTTACGCTTAATTTCTAATATAAAATTCATTTTTTATAGAGGTAATATATGGTCATGGATCATTATTGGCGGATAGTCTATATAATTGGAATTATACAAAAATAATCAATAGTTGGGATTATTTTCAATGAACTTTCCAATTTTTCCCAAAAAAAATTGTTTAACGTTGTTTTGAGAAAAACTCATATCAGCTGCGTGCCTGCGCCACCTCATCGAAGGATCATTGCTACAGAACCTCCGGTGTTTCCTTTTATTTTACTCCAAAGTCTCACGAACTCTTGGATGTACAGGTGAAAGAAGAGTGTAAATTAATCAACTCAATTTAATGATGGAAAAGAGAATTGAAGGTAACGAGTTCAGGCTACTGCTCTCGTGCCCCTCCGGTATTTCCCCTTCTCAGGTATATGGCTTAACTTTCAACTATCGGCATTTCTATTTTTGTTAGACGAATTTTTCAGTCTGCTGATTTTGAACAAATGAAGATGTCCGTGGCTTTTGAACCATTGTACGATAGGACTCCGCATCGAGATCATTCACTGGAGAGCTCCATTTCGGAGGTTATATTAGCATTTCATCGTTTCTGATCTATTCTACCTTTATGAACCGGACATAGTTGTGCTGTATATTTTGTGAATATTAACCAATGTGGTATTACCTGGATAAGAAATCAGCTAGAATTACTTTCTAAGATGGAACTCCATATCTGAACAATGTTATACCTTCTTTCTTAGCTTGTTTTCTTTAGTATTCATGTGTTGTGTTTATAATTATATATACATAAGTTCTTGATTACTTATATTGAGCATTTGAATCAAATATTACAAAAATTGAACTAAAAATCATTAGTTTTACCGTATTTTACAGTATTTAGTATTCATTAGTTTTATCTAGTTAAGTGCGCAAAACAGGACCATTTGTTTTATTTGTCTCATGCTAAACATTGTTCCTTAATGTTCTTTTTCAATAACCACACAGATAGTGTATGTCATACTGAGGTAATGTCTTGCCTGTTCTTGGTTGTTTTTGTTTTTGGTTAGGTATGGGACCAAAGAGTTCAGCAAAGCCCATCATTGTTCAATGGTCTAAAGTTCAGGGTATGCAGCTACTGGCTTCTATGGTTTGCAAATTGCAGATATTGCAGTTTAGGGAACATACTTGATTTGTTTTATCAATTGTCTGGTGTGTCACATTTTTTCAAAAACTATGAATGTCATCTAGTACGTCTGCTTTTTAATTTTGCAAATGCAATTTCCTCTTGGGGAACAGTGGTGGTCTAGACTAAAAGACTTTGACATCCTGAATTGAGAACCTTAGATTTTGTTAGATTGTTACTATCAGAACGTTTCCATTAATGGATTGGGAACCATAGATTTCTTTTGAAAAGTACTTATTCTTTCAGTATGGAGGACACACTTTCAGTTCTGTCAGTGATTCTCAGCAAGAGCCCCATGTTTGCCTTCATCTTGGTCTGACGGATTATAGGTTCTCAATGTCTCTCCCCTCTATTTATTCGCTGGAAGCCTGTAATGGATATTTTTGTTGTTGCTTATTTCTAGAGGGGTAACAATGGATTAGGCCTCTTTCTATTCATGTCCAATTGGATGTTCTTTTACATTTAAGAGTTATTGAAATGTGCAACTTTTCTTTTGCCCCTTTAGTCAACATAAGAAACCATGAAAGAGGTTATCTTACAAAAGTATAACCTTATCTTTGCAGGACATTTGTGGGCACCAACTTAAGTCCTTTGTGGGAAAAATTTCTTGTTCAATCTGAAGGTAAATATGAAATGTAAAACATTTTTTGTATTGTTTTGAAAGGTAAAAGATAGGATTATTAGCTTATTTTATCCCAAATTATCATCAAATTCACAAATCTATCCCACACTTTCATTTTTATCAAAAAAATAGACTCAAACTTCATGTTTTCAACAATTATGCTTTTCTTTTTTGTTTTATCAAAATTACACATTTTTATCAATACCAATAAGATATAAGCAATACAATTTTGTAAGCTTAAAACTAGAAAGAAGTGAAAAATATGAAATATAAATATAATTTCTTCTTGATTTTTACGAATTCATCCATTGAAGGTGTAATTGTGAGAAAAGTTGAAGTTTGAGACTTTTTTTTAATAAAAGTGAAAGTATGGGATAGATTTGTGAATTTCATGATAGTTGGGGATATATTTAGCTAATAATCCTAAAAGATACTACCTGCGTCCCCAAAAAAGGTTTTGGTCAATGTACAACTTTTTAGTTTTGGTATTGTACAACTTTCTTTAATCATGAATCATACTTTTGAAAAAATTTATTAATGATAAATTTTTATACTTCGGTCAAGCATCCTCATGTTACTTATTCAAGAGATGTCGCATTTCATGCTTAATCTTCACCGGACAAGTCATTTCTCTGCTGCACATGAGTTTGGGCAATAAGAGGAAGTGGTCCAATCCAGCTGGTCACCGACTCACTCTCCCTTATGAGAGGTCTCGGGTTCGAAACTCAATGGAGTGAGTTTCAGCCCTGATTACTCCAGGCCCCCCAGCCCCCCTCCCCCAAATGCCCCCTGGAGTAATAAAAAAAAGAGTTTGGGCAATAATGTTATTATATTATCATAAAATGCTGATATGTTCTAAAAACAAGTCCTTGCTTCATTTTAGATGATTGTTGGCAGTGTCAGCACACATCGAGTCCTCTTGGCAATGGAGCAGTTGTTGAGACGTCTGACAAAAAGATACTTGTGCTTAGAAGAAGTAATAATGTGGGAGAATTTCCAGGATATTTTGTTTTCCCAGGTGGCCACCCAGAGGTATATGAAATCCTCTTGTGCCATAACTAACTAGTGTTGGAAAGCCCCTTTAGATTCTCAGTCTTACAGTCATGTTCTATTTTTGAACATTCAAGCATAGCTTGCCATGTTCTCTACAGTGTAATGCTATATATACTTGGAAATCGTTGATTAAACACTAAATACTAACTGAAATGCTCCCCTATGTGTATTAGCTAGCTGCACTTTATATATTTATCTATGTTTGTGGAATCATTAAACGAAATTTGCTACTTACTAGCCCAATGAGGTCGGAGTGACATGCCATAAGAATGACACAGAGCTGAATCCCAGTGAGATAATAAACAGAAAAGTTTCTCAAGAAATGTTTGATAGCATTGTCCGTGAGGTCGTTGAGGAAACTGGAGTTCCTGCAGTTAATCTAGTATGTAGAACCTCTCTTTTTTTCTCGTTTTTTTTTAATTTTGTTCCTGATTTTTTTGTTATTTTAAAAAATGCAGTCCGCTCCAATATTTATTGGCGTATCGCAGAGGCTGATGAATGTTCGACCAACTGCTTTTTTCTTCATAAAATGCAACCTTCAGGCGAATGAAATTCAGAATCTGTACAGCAATGCGGAAGATAGTTTTGAATCGACCCAACTGCTGGCGGTTTCAATGGTGAGTTTGTTTCCCTATGTGGTGTTTCGTCATACATCTCAAACTTAATCTGATTGTCATATCTCTGAAGTAATATTTTTCATTTATTGACCTTTGTTTTTTCATGGATTGATCAGAGTGATATGGAGAGTGTGGCATATAAAATGCCAGGCTGCCATAGAGGAGGGCTCGAATTGTACAAATTAATGTACAAACCATGAAAGGGGAACCACAGATTCATTTTCTGTAATGCAGGTGCCCGGGATCTTTGGCCCGAGTAGTCTTGTGGTTCTGAAGTTAATGATCTGGTAAACCTCCGTTGACTTTCCTTAGAGGATTTAAATTAATGACTTGTGAGAACTTATTATTCATGTGTTCGGAATGCGTTGAACATCTCCAGAAGGTTACCACATTCACTTGAACTGGTTTGTTAGAATGCTTACCTTGAAGGCAATTGTAACTGTAACAAAGACACAGAGATACTGAAACAAGCCTTATTTCTTTGGTCATTTTGATGTAGCTTGAAATCCCTTACCTGGGAGTATTTATCTAAAAAAAATACAATAAATAATCACAAAAGATACATTTGTTTGGACCGTTTGGTCTATATACATATATCAGTGCTTGTGTGCCTTTTATGAACTTGCCAGTTCAGCAATTCAAATTTTGTTTTATTATTAATAATCATAATGCTGGTTGGCTTCTCTATTTGAAATGGTCTTGCGTTCTCAACAGGTCTAACATGAATTGATAACTCTGTGTCTTCAAGCCCGTTTGGTTGGCATAATGCTTATGAGCATTAATACTTAAAACATCGCCAAGGCCAAAATAAATACTATCTATCTTTCAATTTAGTTGTTTGGTTGAAAATAGAATTTGATGAAATTCAATAGATTCGACTATTTTAACCAAATAACTTAAAAAAAATTGTGTGCGGTATTGGTAGGCATGGAGCCGGGCCGGGCCTAGGCCCGGTCAGGCCTTTTGTGTGTGGGGGAAGGCCCGGGACCGGCCCGGGTTGCCGTCGGGTCCGGGTCGGGCCGGGCCTCGGGCCACTTTGCATTTTTTTTTTCCTTTTTCTAATTAACCCCCGACCCTCCCCCCTCACCCCACCCCCCAAACCATCTCAAATGGCCCAAAATACCCAACCCAACTCGGGTTTAAAAAAATTGAAAAAAAAATAGAAAATAATAATAAAGGCCGAACCGGGCTGGGCCCGGCCGGTTCCATATTCAGCTGACCTGAGCCCGCCCTTCCCTAACTAGCGGGCCGGGCGTACCCAAACTGGACTGTAGCAGGTCACTGGGCCGGGCCGGGTCCAAACAGTACCGGTCCCGGGCCGGGCGGCCCGACCCGAGTCCAAGACTAGGTATTGGTTGGTATAAGGAATAAAGGAAATGCTTAACAATTGCATACTCCATAGTCCATATGTTCCAATTTTGTAATACACTTTTTTTGTTCAAAAATGTGAAAGCTTTTCTAAATTGAATACCACTAACTTTTTTACTCGTAATTTCTTTATCAATCATTTAAAACTGTGTAACTCAAATGCAACTTACATTTACGTTCAGGAACTGTGGAGCATATATCGTGCATGTCTGTTAATCCCATAGTCATGTTATCATAAGATCGGTGCTAAGTTTTCCTGTAATTGCATATCAAAAGAATACACAAGAATAATATATTCTGTAATAAATTTGGAAAATTTCTAAAATAGGAGTAAAAATATGCAAAATTAAAAAAAAGTTTCATCCTCCCCCAAATGGGAGTATTTGTTACACGGAAGTGTTATTGTAAACATGTAGACCAACAAATACATGACCTAGGAATCTAGGATGTTTTTTGGGATTGAAATTTGCTGGTCTGATTTGAACTGGTCTGGTTTGAACTTTTTTGTTCTATTAAATATCTTGTGTTTGTGTACTCCGTATTTTATAACTATGAATGTCTGATCTGGTCTGTTTAAGTCTGATCTGATCTTGACCGAAAGCAGTCCAAAAGAAAATATCCCTAATGCGTCAATTGTCATTTATACTTTGAGTGCCTCCATTACATAATATTGAGAATAACATTGAAGTTCATTTCAAAATTTTCGATTTCTATATTTTCCCTCACAACCTTGAAGCATCCCAGGCTCCCAGCAAAGTTCACATGTTTAATAGGAGAAATTTACTCTGTTGGCAATCTCCAATCTCCATGCCAAAACTACTAAGGCATTTCCGTTGTCAACATTCACTTCAACCCAAGCTTTTTTGGGAAATTCTAAGCCACACCCTCCTTTTAAGTGCCCTATTACATGTTTGGGTTTACACCCCCACATTAATGTAGCATTTATTTCCTCAAGACCTCACCGGAGGATAATCTCTTCCTCATGGAGAATAACGTCATATATGCACCATAACATAATTGGAAACAACACATCCTGTTAATCTCTTTACTCTCAATTATTTGCTGAAAGATTATGAGAACAACAATCAACATCTCCCCATTTGAGGAAAAAATTTGAAACCAAGAGGTGTCAATCTTTTATCGAATGGCTTTGCCATACAAGTATACAACAAATTTTCAACAAATTTTCTTCATTGAAAAACAACAACCTGGTGTTTGTCATCATCTCTCCTACATTTTTTCCCGACTCTCTTGATCTCTTTATTAGTTCGGTTTGAAATTTGGGAAATGATACGACTAGAGAACGCGAATAGAGGAAAGATTAAGGGAAATTTGGAAGGAAAGAGGAATAATATAACTGATAGCGTATTAATTCTAGAGAGAAGTGAGAGCTAGAGAGAGAAAGTGAGTAATTATATTTCTCAACCCCCTATAACTAGCCCCAAGGGGTCTATTTATAGGTAAAAATGTGGATTTGGGCCCCTAGCCATGGGCTTAGGAGGCCCATTACAATAATCATGCCTCTTTTGGGCGAAATAGGGCCACTAATGGGCTGTGTACAATACTTAGCAAATAAAGTAGAGAGAGATGCATTCTGCCAGGCCGAACTCTGGCCGATGCGGAACCCTTTGGCCGATGCGGTCTCATGGCCGGTGCGGTCCATGGGCCGATGCGACCCCCGGGAGTCCAGATGCGATTCCTGGGCCGGTTTGGTCTTTGGCCGATGCGGACCCACTGGCCGAAGGGGCCACGTGGATGTTCTTCTGGTCGCCGTTGACTTGAGTATGCGGGCCGTGGGGTCCAGGTCCATATACTCTATCAGGAGTCCCCCACTCTCTGAGCTGTGGTGAAGCCGAAGCGAAAGGGAGTACCTGTTCCTTTCTGGCTGGCCGTTGCGTGAGCTCTCGGTGCTTGGTGGCCGAAGAGGCTCTACTTCGGTTTTTGGATGAAGCGGTTTCCTTATTCGATGTAGACGTAGCGCGCTCGAGGATTCATAGCCTTGGTGCGGCCGATGCGCTCTCTGAGAGAGGTGTTTTTGAGGATGATGCGGTGCGCTTTCTCTTTCCAGTAGATGTGAATTATGGAGAAACTAGCCTGTTTTATTACCGTTTTATTGGGGCCGAAGAGATCCCCACGTGCTTCTTGCCGTTGTGGTGACATAGTTCTATGAGGCGAAGATGTTTGATCTCGTCTATGAGGACGATGCGAGTCGCATGCTTTGATCTGTCATGCAGCTGAAGCGTTTAGACTTGTGGGTTCTTGCCTCGGTGAGCCGACGCAGTCCCCCAGTGTATGTAGCCATTGCGCACTAGATTTTGCATTTCCGGTTTCTAATTTCTGGGCTCTGTAGCTGATGCGATCCTCAGTACTTTTGAGGTGAATTGTGTCTTGTTATTGGTGAGCCGTAGCGCACCCTTTTATATTAAGGCCGTTGCGCTCTCTCTTCTTGTGGCCGACGCACTCCCTCCAGCGCATGTGGCCGTTGCAGGCTGGACTTTGTTTTTGGGTTTTTAATTTCTTGGGCTTTTTAGCCGATGCGATCTGCAATGCTATTGAGGTGAATGTTTTCTGTAGCGAATCCTCCGTGTGTTGAGGCCGTCGCGTTCCCATTTATGCTGTTCTCCTTTTTCTGTAGCCGATACAGTCCCCCAGTCCCCCACTCCTTTGGCCGAGGAGTACTTGAGGCACAAGGGAGTCATGGTGTACCTAAGCCGATACGATACCTTTGCGCTAGTCGTGAGTCCAACCCTTAGGCGAACCTGTCCAAGGTAACCCTGTGGGAGAACCCTTGGACGAAGGCCGCAATACCAGGGTCATCATCGAACGATGTGCGCGTGAGTGGACGTAGCGGTACTTGGGGTTCTTGGGGTTGCTTTGGGGCCGTAGCGCGTTCCGCTGATGCGTCCATGCCTTTGGTAAAATTGGGCCGTAGCGGGTTTCTCTTTGTTCTGAGTGAGTAGGCCGGTGCTTACCCTAGTCTCGGGGCCTGTTGGGCCGCAGCGGTTGCCCTAGAGTGGAATGTGAAAAGACGGGCGTTGATTGGTTCTAGAAGAGGTGCCGCTGGGTGTGGCCAATTGGGGGTTGCCACGTGTAGTGACCGTTGGAGGGGGTGCCTATAAATACCCCCAACTCCGAAGCCATTCCCTCATTTGCCTTTTGCTGTTTGTCGAATTACTGCCCAATTTTCTAGAGAGAGAAAGCTCCCGAGGTTTCTTCAAGTGTTCATCAACCTTCCTTCGGATCTTCAAATCTTTAAGGTCAGATTCTTGCCTGTTTCTTCTTTATTTTCTTATACTTTGCTTCCTAGGGGGTTAGATCTAGTGTTTGTAGGGAAACCACTTTGATCCGAAAAACCACCCTTAAGGAATATCTTGACATGGTAAGTCTTCCTCCGGCCTTGCTGACGCCCAACAGCTACTCGCTTATCGTCGGCTTTCTTATCCGTTGCGGTGAGTTGGGGTTCTCGCCGACAACTGCGCTTTTCACCAATCTGTACCGGATAGGCCGAGGTAGTCATCAGAATTGTGCCGGCTATGCCGCCTTACAGCAGGTCCCCAAGAGGAGGACGTTTACAGACCTTCCTTCATCAATCCACGGTTGGAAGGCGAAGTTTGTCTTCGTTAACCTTGGCCGAGGCGGTTACTTCCCGTCTGCGGGTCATAGCGGCTTGTTTGAGTTGCATAATCCTCCATGGAATGCCGAGATCAGTAGGCAGGTGGAGGCTTTTATCAAAGGCGGTCCGAGGAGCGTGACAACCTACATTACTGAGTATAGGATGGCCGCCCTCGGCTTCGTGAGGTATTACTGCCCTGGTGATGTAGACGATGATCTTTGGCCGAAGATGGAGGGGACTTATGAGCAAGCCGACGGTCCCTCGCTCGGTGTCCCTGCCGAAGCCGAAGGTTGTCCTTCGTCCACTCACCCTTCTCGTAGTGTGTTCAGTTATTGTTTTACTGATGTTCCTTTGTCTTTTGCAGGTTTTGCCATGGATCGCATGTCTTTTATGGCTAGGGCTGCCAAGAAGGCCGATGCGGAGTTGAAAGCCGCTCAAGCTGCCGAGGCAGCAAAGAAGTCTGTGGGCGGTCCTCAAGGGGGTGCCGAGGTCGCTAAGAAGCCTGTGGCCAAGAAGAGCAGGAGGGCTGCTGATGAGGGCCAAAAGACTCTGGCCGAAGCGGGGCTAAAGCTGAGCCAGGCTTCGAAGAAGACGAAGAGGGCTCCACCGAATGAAGAGGCCGGCGCCCACTCTTCTCAGGCTGTTGCGGATGTTCAGCCGTCGGTGGTTCCTCCTGTGAATGATCCACCTTCCTCGGCTTTGGTGGCCTCGGCTTCTCGGATGCCTCCCTCTACTGCCGCTGCTGCCCGTTTGGAGGAGGCCCTCGCCAAGGGGACGTATGAGGTGACGGTGCGTTACCCGGTGAAGGGCGGGCTTTTTAACGAGACTGTCAGTGGCGACGACGTGCTCGCTCAGGCTATGCCTGAGTATGACCGGCAATACCTCAGCCGGCAGGGCAAGCACGTCCACCTGTACGATGGGGGTTTGGACTATGTCGTCCAGGTAGGATTCTTTCCCATTGTGATTTTTACTTTGTTTTCATTTGTCTCTGACCTTACTTTGCTTCGTCCAGGGTGCGCTAATGCTGAGGGAGCAGCATTGGAGGCAGGAGGCCGAAATTGAGCGGCTTAAGAAAGTGGAGGCTAAGGCTCTCTCAGCCGATGAGGCCCTCCAAGATTTGAGGGACAAAGCCAAGGCCGCGGAAGATGAGATGAAGCTTCTTCAGATCCGGCTTGATGAGGCCGAGGCCGCCCGGAAGAAAGCCGATGAGTCCATTGCTGCTGCCATCCAGAGAGCCGAGGAGGCTGAACGGCTCAAAGCTGATGCCGAGAAGGCCGCCGAGAAGGCCGTGGCTGATTTCAAGGTCGAGGGGTGGAAAGCTGATGACCAGCTCCCCTTCTGTTATGATGTGGTCGCTGAGAGGTTGAAGGACTGGACGACGAAGGACCCCGTCGGCGAAGAATTTTGGATGAGCGAGATGCAGGCCTTCTATGACTGCGGCCAGTATAGAATGCAGAAGCTGATCTATAGGAGGCTTCGCCGTCGTTTCCGAAAGATGCGGCCGAGAGGTTTGAGTCTCCCTCGGCGAATGAAGAACCCTGATGAGGATATGAAGCTTCCCCCGTCAGAGAGGCAGCTTCCGATTTTGAGTTCGGACGAGGGGGAAGAGCCGTGGAGCGATAGCGACGACTACCTGCTCGAAGGGCCCGTCGACTCCCAGGCCGGTGAGGATGATGATGGTGATGATGGTGCTGATGCCGGCCATGGTGATGGTGCAGTTGATGGTGGGATGCCGGCTGATGTGGTAGCTTAGTGTTTGTATTTTAGTTTTTGTAGCTATGGCACTGAAGTGCATGTAATGGCCGAAGCGCCCACCTTTTGTATCTTTGCATCCATCAATGACAACTCTTTTCCTCATCTTGTTTATCTCCTCGTCTTTATAGTTAAGCATGCTTGCACTTGTAAATTTTCTTAGTGTCAAGGTTGTGCTTTGAGGATGGTGGTGTCTCTTAATTGAGACGTAGCGATCCTCATTCCTTTATAGCCGTTAGGGACGCTGCGTCCCATCATTAATGAGTTTTGTTGTGTTTGAACAAAATTTCTCCAAAACCTTCAAGTGTCAGGGATTTGACTTTGTAGTGTTGAAGACGAAGCGATGCCCAGTGGTAGCGTAACATCTTTGCGTCTGTGTGTCTTGTAAAATTCTTTGTGTCAGCTTACTTTGATGCGGGTGTTTGTGATTTGGTTCATCGCTCGGGTTTTGCTACTCGGAGACGATGCGACCCGTCGTCCGAGCGCTTTGAATGTAGTTTCGTATAACCGAAACTGAAGCGATTCCCTCTTATGAAGCTGTGGTTGAGGCCGAGGCGTGTACCTCGCATTCCTGTTAGGTGAAAACCTGATATGTACTTAGCCAATTTTGAGGCTTGGTTTTTGTGGGGATTTTATTTTTTGCTCGATGCCGGCGAGTGCGCGGTCCGTCGGCTTCCCTCTTTTTTTTTTTTTTTTTTTTTTTTTTTTTTTTTGATTGAGTGGCCGAAGGGTTACTGTCCCTTCGTCCATGTGCGGTAGTTTGTGCGCTATGCTTTTCGCGTGGATTAGTGCGAGGGAATAAATACGCCCTCGGCTTGGTGTGTCAGTGGCATCCTTTTTTGCCTTTCCACGTCTATCGGCGACGAGGGGCCGGACTAGGCATCGTCTTTTGACGGCCGCCCTTTGTGGTCCTGAGCGAATTTTTACTGACGGGTGGAGTTTTTGTAACCTCGGCCTTAATTCAGGCTTGTCGTCCTGCGGTTTCCGCGCGGACGACGCGGTATGCTTCTCCGTTTGAAGACGTCGGACCATGCACACAGGTCCTTTGTCCTGCATATCGCCGGCCGATTTGGGTGTTTCACCGCTTGTGCCGATACGATATTTAGGTGCGTTGTCTATGCAACGGCTTTGCAGGCGCGTTGTGGATCGCAACGGCCTTAGGTGCGTTGTGTATTGCAACGGCTTTGGGTGCGTTGTTTATTGCAACGGCTTTAGGTGCGTTGTTTATTGCAACGGCTTTAGGTGCGTTGTTTATTGCAACGGCTTTAGAGGTTGCATCGGTCCCGGGTGTTGTCACCGCTTAGGCCGATGCGGTCTTTTGTTTTTCCTTTGAAAGAATGGATTTGAAACATTGATCTTTATTTAATAAGTAGCGCTAGGCCGAGGGTGTCTCATTCAACCAATAAGCCGAGGGGTGGGGGACGTTGCCCGCTTCACCACTTCTCGAGTCATTGGTAAAATTTCACCAGGTGGTGTACATTCCACAATCGTGGTACATCTGACCCGTTAGGGTTCTTTAGTTTATAGGTGCCGGCTTTGATGACGGCGCTGATGATGTAGGGCCCTTCATATTTGACGGCGAGCTTTCCTCCTTCCGTCGGCTTGCTTGCTTCCCTTCGGCGGAGGACGTAGTCCCCCACCTGGAATTCGCGAGAGCGGACCTTGGCGTCGTAGTAGGATTTGACTTGTCGTCTGTAGTTCTCCGCTCTGAGGTAGGCCATTTCTCGTCTCTCGTCGATGAGGTGTAGGTCCACCTTCATTGTTTCTTCATTGGCCTTGGGATCGTATTGTGTGACCCGTCGGCTGGGAAGCGTCACCTCAGTGGGAGCCTTGGCTTCGAAGCCGTAGCACAAGGAGAATGGTGTCTCCCCGGTGGCCCTCCTCGGCGTAGTGCGGTAGGACCATAGGACGTTGGGGAGCTCGTCGACCCAACTTCCGCCTTCTTCCTCGAGTTTCTTCTTCAGCCCCTCCAACATGGTTCTGTTGGCGTTCTCAACTTGCCCGTTGGCCTGAGGGTAGGCAACGGAGGAGAAACGGTGCTTGATACCCCATTCTTGGAGGAGGCTTTGGAACGGTTCGGCCTCAAACTGGGTGCCGTTGTCTGATATGATCTCCTGAGGCACGCCGAAGCGGGTGAGGATGTTCTTGTAGACGAACTTTCGACACCGCGCTCCGGTGATGCTTGCAAGTGGTTCGGCCTCGACCCATTTGGTGAAGTAGTCGATGGCGACGATGATGTATCTGTTGTTGCCTGCGGCTCTTGGTAGCGGGCCGACGAGGTCGATGCCCCATCTGGAAAATGGAATGGCAGTGCTGACCGGGGCGTAGTTGACGGCGGGTCGGCCAGATGCCCTTTGATAGTGTTGGCATGCGGTACATTTGCGGGCGACTTCAGCACAATCGCGTGCCATTGTCGGCCAAAAATAGCCTTGGACGACGAGGCGGCGTGACATGCTGAAGGGCCCCTGATGTGATGAACAGACACCGCAATGCACTTCTTCCATGGCCACTTCGGCCTCATTTTGGTGGAGGCACCGGAGGAGGGTGCCATTGTATGATCTTTTGTAAAGCTTGTCATCCTCAATGACATAGCTAGGAGCCCTGAGTTTGGCTAGTTTGGCCCTCTCCTCGTCGTCTGGTAGCGTGCCGGCGGTGATGTAGGTTGCAATGTCAGTGATCCAATCCTCCGGCTGATGTTGTATGGAGAGTATGGGACTGGCATGAATGCTTGACATGCTCAACTCCTCCACCTTGGCTATCTTGGAGATGTGCTCAGGGGTGTCGGAGCTGAGTTTGGAGAGGATGTCGGCCTCGGCGTTCTCCGCCCTTGGGATCTGGGTGATCTCGTAGGTATCGAACGCCTTGAGCAATTCCGCAGCGGCCTCCTTGTACTGCTTCATCCTCCCTTCCTTGGCCTCGTAGGAACCCTCCATCTGGTTTACTACGAGTTTGGAGTCGCATTTGATTTTGACGTGGCGTGCTTTGAGGCCAGTGGCTAGCCTGAGCCCGCTGAGGAGCGCTTCATACTCAGCCTCATTGTTGGATACCTTGAAATTGAAGCGTATGGCATAGTATGCTCTGAAACCTTCCGGGGAGATGAGGACGACGCCACCCCCACAAGCTTTGGTGGCCGAGGACCCGTCCGTGTAGAGGGTCCAGGCTTCGTCCGGTTCAGCTCCTGTGGTGGTAATGGCCGTCTCCCTTGCCGTGCACTCGGTGACGAAGTCAGCCAAGGCTTGCCCTTTGATGGATGGCCTCGGCTTGATCTCAATCTGGTACTGGCTCAGGAATATCGCCCATTTGATCATCCTTGGAGAGCTGGTTGGGCTCCTCATGAGGGCGCCCAACGGCTGATGCGTGAGGATGTGGACGGGGTGAGCCTGGAAGTAGTGTCCAAGTTTTTTCACCGTGTGGACAATGGCCAGCACCGTCTTCTCAATGGGGGAGTACCTAAGCTCGGCCTCCCGCAACGTCTTGCTGACGTAGAAAATAGCTTTTTGTACCCCGTCATCCTCCCTGATGAGTACGGAGCTGACGGCCGACGTGCTCACTCCTAGGTAAAGGAAGAGAGTCTCGCCGGGTTGGGGCTTGGATAGGACGGGTGGGGAGGCGAGATATAGTTTCAGCTCCTCGAAAGCCTGTTGGCACTCCGCCGTCCATTTGAAGCTGGTGGCCTTCCTCATTATCTGGAAGAAAGGGAGCGACTTTTCCGCGGATTTTGAAAGGAAACGGTTCAGGGCCGCGAGGCGTCCCGTCAGCCGTTGTACTTCTTTGATGTTGCGGGGCGGCTCCATATTGATGATGGCTTGTATCTTCTCGGGGTTTACCTCGATGCCCCTTCGGCTGACCAGGTACCCCAGGAATTTACCTCCTTGGACGCCGAAGGTGCACTTCTTCGGGTTGAGCCGGAGGTTGTACCTCTTCATGATCTCAAAGATGCCCCGGAGGTCGTCGGCATGGGTTGTGGATTGTTTGCTTTTGACGATCATATCGTCGACGTATGCTTCCATCGTCCGACCTAAGAC
The DNA here is from genome assembly GCA_945859915.1 of Cuscuta epithymum. Taxonomy (NCBI): domain Eukaryota; kingdom Viridiplantae; phylum Streptophyta; class Magnoliopsida; order Solanales; family Convolvulaceae; genus Cuscuta; species Cuscuta epithymum. The sequence goes on from CAMAPF010001052.1 coordinate 657,737, forward strand.
TGCTCTAAAAATCCGGGCTATCATCCTTGTGTAGGTGGCGCCGGAGTTCTTGAGCCCAAAGGCCATGACGAGGTAGCAAAAGATTCCCTCCGGGGTCATAAAAGCAGTCTTCTCCGCGTCATCTTCGTGCATGGATATCTGGTGGTACCCTCTGAACGCGTCGAGGAACGACATCAACTCGCACCCCGCCGTCTCATCCACCAACTGATCAATGTTGGGGAGAGGGAATGGGTCCATTGGGCACGCCTTGTTCAAGTCAGTGTAATCAACACACATTCTGAACGTAGGCGGCTTCGGGGCGAGGACGACGTTCGCCAACCACGTGGGGTACTTCACCTCTTTTATGTGCTTGATGGAGAGCAGCATGGCCACTTCGGCTTTGACGAACTCCCTTCTGTCAGCTGAGAGGTAGCGTTTCTTCTGTTTGATGGGGGAGGAGGCCGGGTTCACCGATAGCCGATGTGTGATTACCTTTGGGCTGATGCCCGGCATGTCCTCTGGTCCCCATGCGAAGACGATGGCGTACGCTCTCAGGACGGAGAGGATGTCCCCTCGGATCTGTTGGGGGAGCTGTGTCCCAATCTTCAGCGTTCGTTCCGGCCGGGAGACGTCCAACGGAACATCTTCCACGTCTCCGACCGGTTCGGCCTTTGGCGTGTCTTCTTGGGCCGAGGTGGTGGTGATAGTGTCGATCCGCTCCTCGGCCTCATTGATCTTCCTTGTGAGCTTCAGGTAGCAAGCCCTGGCTATCTTCTGATTTCCCCTGGCGTAGCCGACGCCGTCCTTGGTGGGGAACTTGAGGCATAGGTGTTTCATGGAGATGATGGCCTCAAGGTCCTCCAAGGCCGGTCGTCCCCAAATCATGTTGTGGGCGTTGTCCAGGTTGACGACCACGAACTCCATGTCAATTTTCGCCTGACAGGTACCGTCACCGACCACAACGGGAAGCACTATCGTGCCCTCGGCGTCGATAGAGTCCCCGGTGAAGCCGGATAACGGAGTCCGTATCGGCCGGAGCTCGGTCTTCTTCAGCTTCAGCTGTCTGAAGGTGTCAACGTACATGACATTGACAGAGCTGCCGGTGTCGATGTAGTTGCGGTGAATGATGTTGTTGCCGATCTCGCACTTGACGACGAGGGCGTCCCTGTGGGGCAAGGGGCCGAAAGGGAGGTCCTTGTCGGTGAAGGTGATGGCCTCCACGTGCCGTCGCTTCGGCTGAGGGGGGGCGTGGGTCACCTCACCAACGTATAGGGACTGAGCCCATTTTTTCCGTTGGGTAGCCGAGTCCCCCCCTGTGTTCCCGCCGACGATGATGTGAATGTGATGCTTCTTCTGGCGGGGCTCCTCTTCGTCCTCATCTTCACTGAGGGCGCCGATCTCCCTCTTTTTCCCGGAGGATCCTTCCCCCCTTTTGCCAGGGTTAACCCAAGTGTTACTCTTGGGGGCACCCTTGACAAATTGGGAAAGTTCCCCCTGTCGGACGAGGCCGTCGATGTGCCTCTTCAAGGTGGTGCAATCCTCGGTCTTGTGGGATGTCTGGCGGTGGTACTTGCAGTATGTCCCTCCTTTGTGGACCGCAAATATCTCCTCCTCCGACCTGGGGTCCTTCACGATGAGGCCCTGCGCCTCGGCGTGGTCAAGGACGACGCTCACCGGGTGGGTGAGGGGGATGCGTTGTGCCTCCAACTTTGGGCGCCATGAACGATCCTCTCTTCGCTGTCCGCCTGGCTCCTGGTGTGCCTTCTTCGGCTGGTTCTGTCCCTTGTTGGCCGGCGGGTGGTGGGGGTTGGACGAGGAGTCCTTCTTTTGTTGCTTCTCCCCACCCTTCTTCTGGTTCAGGAGCTCGTCGGCATCATCGTGCCTATCTCCGCGTCGGAGCGCCGCGAGGTATGACCGCGGAGGCTCCGTGAACAGGCTCCGGGCGAAGTGGCTTGGCCGGAGTGCTCCGCGGAGGAAGGCCAGGAGGGTGCGTTCATCGGCTCCTTCGCATTCGTCCGCCTCCCTCGTCCAGCGATCGAGGAAGGCTCGGAGCGTCTCCTCCGATTGTTGCTTGATGGTCAGGAGATGAGCGAAATGCTTCTTCGCGCGCTTCCTCCCGGCAAAGTGGGTGAGGAAGCGTTGAGCAAGATCCTGCCATGAGTCGATGCTCCCCTCCGGAAGGTTGTTGAACCAATCGTACGCTGGTCCTTCCAAGGTGGATAGGAACCAGCGACACATGTACTCTTCCGAAGCGTTGGTCATCATCATATTGTTTTGGTAACGGGTGAAGTGCTCCTGGGGATCAGTGCGGCCGTCATATGGCTTGATCGGGTTCCCCTTATACTTCTCCGGGATGGGAGCGGAGAGCACCCTCGCAGAGAAGGGGGTTCTGGTTCGTATCTGGATGACGGGCTCATCGCGCCGGTCAGCCAACTCCCTTTCCAAAGCACTGACCTTGCTCAGGAGCGCGTCGTAGTTGGGATGCTGGGATGTCTGGGCCGATGCGCGCCCTGCGGCCTCTCGGGCCTCCATATCTGCGAGGCGCTTCTCCAGGCGGGCGATGATCTCGTCCCTCGGGTCCGTGTTGGCCACAGCGCCACCCAGCGGGGTCTGGATCCGGGCCGCGTGGGCCAGGTTGATCTGATGACGCGCATCATCATCATTCAGTTTTCCCTTTCCTTTGTCTGGTCGGGGCCGATCCGTTGTCCGGGAAACGGACCCGAAGCTTTCCTTTGGCGACCCCGGCTCGCGGCCACCCAACCGACCCGCCACCCCTCCCGTAGGTACCCGACGGCTCGCGATGTCACCCAGCCTGTTGAAGGCTGAGATTTTACCGCGAGGTTGGGCCGGTGTATCCCGGGTAGGTGAGGCGGTGTGGGAATGGGTGTCCACGGCGAGGACGTCCTCGTTGTCACCGAAGAAGGTGACGCCTTGCGGCCGAGGCGGCGGTGGTGGCACCGTCGCGACTTCCCCAGTCACGGGAGTGTTGTTCTCCCCTGTCTTTGCGACGAGTGCGCTAACGACGTTGGGGTCCTGGAGAATGCTTGCGACGATGGCCGATAGTGCGGCCGGGTTGATCTGGGGGGGCAGCAGGGTGAGAAGCCTGCTGGCCCGAAGCGCGATCAGCATTGCGCCTGTCCTCGAGCCCGATGCGGGCGTCTGGGGCAGTCTTGTTGAGCTGGACGCGAAGGTCAGCCGTCGCGTGCTCGATCTCCTGAGCGTTCTCATCCTGGTTGATGAAGTCATTGGGGACGTTGTCAGCAACGTTTCCCTGCCCTTCCTGGTTCAGAGGGGCATTCCTACCGGTGTTCTTTGACCTAGTTCTTGTCATAGCTAGTGGTAGTGTCTAGTAGCGACGAAGGGTACTCACTTGATCTGTTCTAGGCTCTCAATGAAAGCACCAAATGATAGCGTATTAATTCTAGAGAGAAGTGAGAGCTAGAGAGAGAAAGTGAGTAATTATATTTCTCAACCCCCTATAACTAGCCCCAAGGGGTCTATTTATAGGTAAAAATGTGGATTTGGGCCCCTAGCCATGGGCTTAGGAGGCCCATTACAATAATCATGCCTCTTTTGGGCGAAATAGGGCCACTAATGGGCTGTGTACAATACTTAGCAAATAAAGTAGAGAGAGATGCATTCTGCCAGGCCGAACTCTGGCCGATGCGGAACCCTTTGGCCGATGCGGTCTCATGGCCGGTGCGGTCCATGGGCCGATGCGACCCCCGGGAGTCCAGATGCGATTCCTGGGCCGGTTTGGTCTTTGGCCGATGCGGACCCACTGGCCGAAGGGGCCACGTGGATGTTCTTCTGGTCGCCGTTGACTTGAGTATGCGGGCCGTGGGGTCCAGGTCCATATACTCTATCAATAACATTTGTCCAAAGTGATTTTATTTATCCATTTATATCATATAGAAACGAAATAATCTAAATCTATGTAAAATGATTAAAAATATCAATCATCATATCTAATTCTCCATGGTAAAGCAAAACACAAGAAAATAAGTTTCCTTTGGCATTTTGCATTTCCTTCCACTTCCAAATTTTATTCCATAAATTCAGTGTTTCCCCATCGTTCAAACCACAACTCATAAGCCAAAGAAATCGAAAAAGTAACGTCGATCCTGGGGGCATCGAAGATGAGGTGCATTTTTGTAATAAAGATACCTGGTACAGTCAAGTTCCACTAAATAGTCATTACATTTCTTATATAGAGCTCTGTCCTCCATGAATTTGAGGAGTTTAATGTAATTGCACAGTCAAGAAATTTAGTCACTATAAATTCAATAAAAGAATGAAATATTAAGATGGTTACAACATGGGAATATATAATACTACCATTTATCCTTGATGACTACGAGCTGCATTATTCTTCCTTGAATTTTATTTATAAATAATAATTTCAGTGGAAATAATAATAACAAAGGAACATATATAAAGTTAGAAAAAAAGAATGTCATCCTATATGTACATATCTCTAAATTTGAAAAGATGGTAGAGCATACCATCAACCTGGATAATCACAAAGAGCTATCTGTAACTGATGAGAATCAACCACATACTGATTAATGAAAGCCCTTCTCCACCACACTTCAAATGCTTTCTGCATATTTGGGCAATCGTCCCCTTTGTTAAGAAACCGTTTGAACCAGCTAAGCATGATTTCTTGTTGTTGGGGCAACGGAAGAGTAAGGACCGTTTGGCTCAACCCATCCTCAACCTCCTTTTTATCAATTGATCTACCCGCTCTACTCATCCACCCGAAATCCTCATAAAGTGCTTCCAACCATGTCACTAGCAACTCGTACCTTGCACCTTTGGGCACCAGAATATTTCCTCTACCTATTGCCACACAAAGTTGTGATGTGATCCTGCTGATGTGATGCCTGTACATGGTTGGTGTTTTTGAATGAAGAGAAGCAAGCTCCTTTTGATTCGCCCATAAAATTACAAATTCGTCCCCCATCTTTCTCTCAATTAGGATATCAGCCACCCAATGAACATTGTCTGCCTCTCTAGCTATCCTGCCCATTATGGCTCCGCGGTCCTTCATATTCTCATCCACACTTGGTGCTTCAGACAGGGAAATTAGCAGAGAATTAAGGCATTCATGACAAATATGATACAGAATCTCCTGAGGAACATCAGTGGAATCGTCTTTAAGAAGCCTAGAAATCATTGTTTTCATCTCTTTACGGGCTTTGTCATCTTTAGCCTGTAAAACGCTAGCAAAAAGCTTCAAAAAGACTTCATCAGTTCCCACTGGAGAAGAAGTTGAAGGATTAGAAACTGCTATTCTCTGGAGTACATCTTCAGATGCTGAATCAGAGAGGTGAAGTTCATTCAGAAGAGTGACTACTTTTTCCTCTTCTTCTGAATGCCATGGAACTGCCTCCAGATACTCCAAACAAGCCCTTATTCCATCATCAAAAGCAATAGCCGAACACACCTACACGCAAAATGCTAAAAATATTTAGATATATCATTCACTTAGGTACATGAGTTGTCCTATAACATTACATAAACAGACACTGAAAATATAACCATGGCCATTGCACTGTAAAAACCAACATCATCATAGTCACTCTGAAGATAATGCCATGATCAGTTGGTCACTGCAGGTTTAAGATACATTTTTTGTCCATAATAAAACACATGGACAAAAATGTAACTAAGTTACAATGAGTATATAGTTAAGATCATTATAATGTAAATTAGAACGTAATGTTGGTCACTAAAATTACAATTACAATCACTATAGTATAAAAAGTCACATTTTTGTCCATTACCTTCATTTTAGTCATATATTTGTAGCTGTTTTTTAATCTGTACCAGCCTACCAGGTAATACCAGTAATTAATCTGTCAAAAATTAAAAAGACCCAAGCAGCAATGCAAACAATAATTTAATTCTTCAAGTGGAGCAATAAGAAACAGTTCTACACTTCTACTGTTATAAATATAATAATTACAGCAATAAGAACAATTATAATTACTATTATTTTTATGGTATTCGCTTGCTACCAAAATCTGGAAGAGGCAATTAATAACTAACCAAATACTCCGTAATAATAATAATTAGCTTAAAAGAAATTAAAAAAACAAAAAAAAGTAGTAAAGACAATACCTTTAGCAAACCCAAGACTTTAGAGACCCCCTCGCCAATCATTTTCTTCTTCAAGTCCTCACAATACATGAGAACGACAGTCTCCACATACACTTCAACATCATCGCAATCCAGGATCTCCACCGAGTGGGACCCATCCTGCCGAAGATTCTCCGCGAAGAACCTGCTCCGCGCGACCAGAACCCTCCGATGAACGTCCATGGAAACCTTGGGACCTCCGTCACGCGCCGCCACCGTCAGATTGACATCCCCTGCCCCATAGCGGTTAGCGCTGGTAGGGCTTTGGAAGGGCGCGTGGGCCAGAACCCGGGAGATTCGCTCTTGGGCTCGGTGGCAAGCCTCCGGCGATTGCCTGAAGCTAGGAGGCTGCTCCTTGGCCATCATTTCGAAGAGGGTCGGGCTCTGATTGGGCGGCGGAGGTGAGAGAGTGGCGGCGGCGGCGATTTTAGACGGAGGAGATGGAGAAGAGAGGAAAGGATGGTGGTATATGAAGCCTTGCCTTATCATGGAGGAGACTAATTGGTCGTTCTTCATCAATTTGTTATCAGACGCCATTGTGTGGGAGTTAAAGCGGCTTCTCTCCAACAGATCCGTAAAAGTGTGTGTGGACGGTAGTCAAAGATATGTAAGCAAACCTTCAATGCAGAAACAAGTCCCGTGTTGACTGGAGATGTAGACTGTAGATTGTTTTATTTTATTATTTAAATAAAAAAGGCAATTATCTACGTAGTAAATAAATACTTCGTACTTCGTAGGATTTTTTTTAGTCAGAAACAATTACATATATTCAAAAAAATAGATATATACAATTAAAATAAATATGTTTTTAAGAAATGTTATTGTTTAATGTAGTGACCAAGTATTTTATGTTCAATTTTTACATTTAAGTAATTAAGTTACTATGAGACTAAACTATAGTAACTATTAGAATATTTTTACTGGGAGCGAGATTTTATGATCTGCTTTGATCTGAATCGGTATGATCTGGAGGGATCCTATGAGAACATGATCTTAGGAGGGAAATGTGAATGATTCTGTGGATGTTGAATCTTGGTATCGTGCATCCTGTAAAACTTACATGTGCATAGTAAAAATTGAACAATTGTGCATGAGTGCATTGCATATTCATACAATTGTGTATTTCAATTGTGCAAAAATTTTAAACGTAAATGTGCGACTTGAATCATATTCCTAAAAATGATTTTGTGGATGTTGAATTTAGGTATCATGCATCCTGTAAAACTTACATGTGCATGGTAAAAATTGAACAATTGTGCATGAGTGCATCGCATATTCGCACAATTGTGTATTTCAATTGTGCAAAACTTTTAAACGTAAATGTGCGACTTGAAATTTGCATTACTTTAACTATAAATGTAGATTTCCGTAAATCATAATGTGCATGAGTGCATCGCATATTCGTTTATATAAATGTCTGCATTGTTTTTTTTAAGTTTGCTAACATTACTTTTCTGGTGAACTTTCCTCCGTTGTTGACTGGAAACAAAAGTATAAAAATGGTTTAGAGGTTGCCTAAACGAGACATACCTCTAGGCCTGGACTCGGGCTGGGTCGGGCCCGGGCCGAGCATAAGCCCGGTCGGGCCGCCGGTTACGAATACCACATTGGTGCCGGTTCGGGCCGGGTCACCCGCCCGGGTCACGGGCCGGGCTACCCGCCAGGCCGGGTCGGGTCACTATAATTTTTTTCTTCCTTTTTTTCTACTTATTTATACAAGTGCTGAATATTAAAAACAAACTTCAAGTGCATTTATTTGAAATAGGAACTACGTTTGAGAATTGAGAAAAAATACAATATGCAATACATTTTCTAATAAATAATAATATAATTAATAATCAATCGGAATTTCCCTTGCATTTAGCTTTGTCACGGGACTTAATATGTTTCTTGGCCATCCCGTAACCATGTGAAAGTCCCAAGCTACACACTTTCCCGCACCAGTAGCAAGTTGCGTACGACATCCCGGTCGTCGGGTTCTTCCACCAATTTTTTTTTATAACGGCATATTGACTTTCCATCTTAAAAATGGTAGATATAATATTAATTGTATAAATACTAGAAATCTATAATAGATGGAGATAAATACTATTAATTGTATAATATTATAGTTTTTTTTAAACCCCCCCCACCCCCCCCCCCCCCCAAAAGGCCTGGACCCGCCCCCCTCCCGGGTACCCACCCAACGGCTATATAGCCGTTTGGGTTGTGGGTCAACGGCCAAACGACTCTTTTGAGCCCAAGAGATTTTTTTTTTTAAATCCAACCGTTGGGACCCGGGCCCGGCTGGGCTGGGTCGCCAAAACCTGTACCCGAGCCCAAAACCGATGCCCCCCCCCCCCCCCGGTTCAGTTAACCACCCGGTCCCGGACCCGAGAACCGGGCCCGTCCCGAATCCACCCCTACATTCCTCCAAGTTTTTTCTTGTAATAATAGATAATATTGTAGGGATATTCTTGTAATTCCTTATTCCTGGATTAATATATATACATGCATACAACTACCTCTAGAGTAAGTCATTCCCTCATAATTCTCATATGGTATCAGTTGCTAAGGCCTTACGATTTTAACCCTAAATCACGTATTCCGACTTCACCATGTCATCGGCTGAAGCATCTACTTCGATCACACCATCTGCCTCTATTACCTATGCTGTTCACTTGTCTCCCAGTTTATGCATGCACCTCGCACTACTCACATTTTAGATGTGAAGCGTATTTACAGATATTTGCAGGGCACTATCACAGAGGGCTTATGGTTACGTAAAGGGTGGTAATCCCTCTCTAGTTATTGCTTACTCTGATGCAGATTGGGCCGGATGTCCTGATAGCTGTCGATCTACTACTGGCTATGCTATCTTCCTGGGTGATAATTTAATATCATGGCGGTCCAAGAAGCAACCAACTGTTTCGAAGTCTTCCACTGAGGCAGAATATCGAGCTGTGGCGTACACGGTTCAGGATGCATTATTTATCCGCTCCTTACTCGCGGACATGGGCTTCTTCATCTCACAACCAGTTCAGCTTTATTGTGACAATGTTTCGGCTTCTTACCTTGCGGTCAATCCCATTTAACATGATCGGAGCAAGCATATCACTTTGTGCACGAACGGGTGGCTCATGGAGATCTCATTGTTAAATATATCCCTACTCAGTTTCAGTTAGCAGATATTTTTACTAAAAATTTGTCTAGTCAACGTTTTAATTTTCTTAAGTCCAAACTGCGCATCGTTCCCTCTGCTCAGATTGAGGGGGTGTAATAAATAATATTGTAGGAATATTCTTGTAATTCCGTATTCCTGGATTAATATATATATACATGCATACGGCTACCTCTAGGGTAAGCCATTCCCTCATAATTCTCATACTCCAGTCATTATAAAATTAAAACACATGAACTACTTTGTTAAGAAATGAACATGCCATATATGAAAACGGGCCCAATATACGTAGTAGTACCTTTTCCATACGTTTTCCGTACGTTTCTCATTTTTCATCCTTGTGAGGAAAACTCATAAGCTTTTGGGTTTTTTTACAAGAATATTACTAAAATAAAAACTTATTTATATAAATATGACTATTCATTATTACAATGTAGTGTTGTGGTAACTTCAGTTCAAAACTAGAACATGAATCACTATGATTTCATTACTACTCTAGTAATTAGTCATATTTTTGTAAATCATCTCTATTTTGGTCATATTTATATAATTATTTAATGGTAATTATTCAAAACTAGAACATGAATTACTAGTAATTACTACTCTAGTAATTATTTATATAAGAAATAATTATATAAATATGACCAAAATAGAGATGATTTACAAAAATATGACTGATTACTAGATTAGTAATGAAATCATAGTAATTCATGTTCTAGTTTTGAACTTAAGTTATAACAACACTACGTTGTAGTAATGAATAGTCATATTTGTAAAAATAAGTTTTATTTTAGTAATATTCTTATACAAATCCCGTTAATACCGTTGTTTTTATAAGGTGATAAAGATTAGAGATTGTACATGGGTTTCCCGTTAGATATAATTAAATTGTAGCTCATTTCTAAAAAAAAGATTAATTATGCATATTATTCCCTCGGTTAACGGATCCCTATGATTTATAAGTATATTTTTAGTAAATAAAACTTATATATTGAGGAACTACATTAAAAAATTTATAAAGTCGAAAAATGAAAAATCAAATTTGATAAAAGTTGAATATATAAAATAAAATATTAAGAACAATTTACATTGACCGAGACATTTAAGTAGGACGGAGGTAGTAACAAAAATGACTTGGGATGTTTTTAATTTAAATGTTTTCCGTACCAGATCAGACCAAACCAGATTTGGAAAGTTATAAAATACACAAAGACCAGACATTTATTAACAGACCAATTCAAACCAGACATTTACCAGACCAGTTCAGACTAGACCAGACCAATAAATTTCACTTCAAGTAACAACATCCTAACAAATTTTTCAAAAGTAACTTTAACCTTACTTTTTCGTATTATTAAATAATTCAACGCACGAAATCAAAAGTTATGTTTGGTGAAAAAGTTAGCTGATAAGCCTCATAAGCCGAAAAACAGTGTCACCAAAGAGGCTCTCTACATTATAAAAAAAACATCTAAAGCTTTTGGCAGCATACATTACATTCTATGAAGCACGGATACTTCCCTAGGGTAGCGTATCGGCGTATCCGATACGTTCCCGTATCCGATACTCTAGGATACCCGTACCGTACGTTCCCGGGTCGTATCTGCAATTTTTAAAAATTTCCATTTTTCTTTTGTACTTTTTTGAAAGTTTCCGATACTCGTATCCTGACGGATACCCGTATCAACTTTTTTTAAAAAAAAAATCCCAAAATTTGCTTAATAAAATTCTAAAAAAAATGAAAATCTAAAACTACATTTTACTTGGTAATCAAATAATGGGCCTATATGGCTATATCCGAATTAAGTCATTAACTCATACTCCGAATTGGGTACTTGCACTTTTAATTTCAAGATTGTAGTTGTTTGACTTATTTCTCATTTTAAATTAATGACTTATTGACTACATTTATATTTCGAGATACACTAGTGTATATGAGAAATATTATGAATTTATTACTAAATATCTTGAAAAAGGAAAATGTTTCAATGCAATGAATGAGTAGACATCATAGGATATTATATGTATGTATATATATATTCAAAAAAATCTATTTTTAATATTTATAAATAGACCCCTATAACTTTTGATATTTGTAAATACACCCCCATAACTTTTAATATTTATAAATATGGCCCCGTACCCGTATCCTACTTTTTTTGGTTTTGACGTATCCCCGTACCCGTTTCCGCGTACCGGTATCGGTGCTACATAGATTACATTCAAAAAAAAGAAGCATACATTACATTCTTAAAAAAACAACTAAAGCTTTTGGCACATCTCACTATCTCAGTACCCACGCCACAAATACTCAACATTCCAAATCCCATACACCCTGCAATTTACACAAACAGATTCACGAGTTACAACGGTGTTTTATACACATAACATTACAAACAGAAAAGAGAAAGGCTAGAGGGCCTTATGTGGTTGGTACATTTTTCAAGCCAAATAACTTGTTTGATTGAGTCAAATAACTAACTGTAATGTTTGGTAAAGAGCATAAAATTCGAGCAAAACTGAAAATAGCATTCCTAAATCCTAATGAGGACTATGAGATTAGATTATTTGAAAATTAAGTGAAAAGACCATTGAGAAGTTGGCGCCTACATCTTTGCTGCAATATAAGGAGTATTATATACTCTCCCACCCAAAAACATGTTGCCAGTTTGACATCAATACATTATTTTTGCAAATGCAGTATAAATCTTTATTGCCTTTCCACGTATATCTTTCCTTTATATTTAATAAAAAACGTAAACAAATCAATGATTTTGACTACTAAAATCCTTCTTTTCCATGAATATGAGAACTTCATTCTGGACATTCAAATAATATAGAACTTCTTCTGGGAAGGATTGAACTTGTGACTACAGCACTCTTTAATGTCAAACACAATAAGTCAGGAGAAAAGACAACACTCATACTCTGGATCTATACTCGACTATAGATCCCAGCAGCCACACCCAGTTTCAGAAAAATAAAGGATTTAAAAACTATCCATTCGCTTCACATTTACTTCAGAACTAATTACCCAAGGTTAAAATTTCGAAGAGATGAAATCTTGCGAGATTTAATAAACACTAGAGGAAGAAAACAATATCTTTATAACTTTCAAGAATGAAAAATTTACAAATAGGAGAAAACTACGATGATGATTATCAAGTGATTATTAAGAGCAAGAATTTACTCTAATAAAGTAAAAGAAATACTCAAATAAGACTTTAAGAGTAAATTTTGGGAGTATGTCAATGTGTTCCTAAAGCAGCATGCTTGATGTGAATGAAGATGCACACTTTGCATCATATACGCTATCATTATGAGATGCAATTAGTACATGCGATCATCCACTTCATCAACGCGCTGTCGCACATAATTCACATACTCCATATATTTTCTGAACTCACCTTCAACTCCTCAGTTTCCACCCGGTGAAACTCGCTTAAGGTCATGATCTTATCAACTACATCATCCACCACACATGTTTGATAAATGCTTGTTTCACCAGAAGCAGTATCTGTGGCTTGAAATGTTATGAAAAAGATAAACCCACAAGCTCTTTTAAAATTAGCCCTCAACGTCTTGTGAAGCACAAGTTTTGCATCCTGAGTAATAACAAACAATACTCAATTAAACTTATAAGTAGGACAAAGCTGACAACATACAGTGATCGAAAATTCGAAATAGTGTGTGATTATAACAATACCTTCCCTTCATTGTGTTTATCAATAGCAAACTGTAAAGATTTCTGCATCTCTCTATAAGCGTAGTGATCGAAATCATGGGATTCTGGACCTGGTGGCAGAGGTATTGGAAAAGCGCCATTGCAAATATAATAATCCGGCACCATGAAGTCTATGTTGTAGGGCTGAATCGAAATAGAAGCAACTGCTTAAGAGAATTGGCGGATGTTTATGCTAAACAACAACAAAAAGGTAAGCAAATTAATGGATAAATCGAATATAGTTTCGAGGAATTGCGTACTCCAACTTCATTCAAGGCGTCGATATATCGTTTCACTTCCCTTTTAAACTCCTCGTCATAACCATCGTAGTCTTCCTCATTGTAGATGTATTTATAGCTCCCAGAACCTATCTCTACACTCTCCGACTCCGTCTCCTCTTCCTCTTCTTCGTCGTATTCAGAAAACACTTCCACCGCCGCCGCCGCCGCCGCCGCCGCCTCCCCAATCTTCAACCTCTTGGATGACAATCCGAAGGTTCTCTCTGGATTCATCTTTCTCAGAACCCCTAGTTTGTCGATTTCTATTTTTCTTCTGTTTAAAATCGTGTCGCGACTCGGGATCTTCCCATGTATTTGTATATTCCTGCAGTCCTGCTTCCTGAGAGGGCTCACCCATTCCTTCCGGCTACGATTAGGCACAAAAACACAAAAACCGAAATTTAAAAAAAAAAAACCGAAATTTACTAATTACGGTATGCTAGTGTTTGGTACTTTGGTAGCCTTATGCCCTTATTGGCCAACATCTACCTTTTTTGGATGAAGGGCTTATATTAGAATATAAAAACATTCAGTATCTAAAATAACAAGAGTATCACCCATAATCATCCGCCCTTTGGATCAGACTCTGAGTTAACCACCTTTAAAAAAGCAGTATAATTCGTTGATCCTAAATTGGGCATAATTGAGCCAACAATAGTTACCTATGTAGCACTGATATGGGTACGCGGAAACAGGTACGTGGATACGACAAAACCAAAAAAGTAGTATACGGATATGGGGTCGTATTTATAAATATTAAAAGTTATGGGGGTGTATTTATAAATATTAAAAGTTACAGGGTGTATTTATAAATATAAAAAATACAATTTTTTTTAAAACAACATATATTATGCTCTGACGTCTACGCATTCATGACATTGAAACATTTTACATTTTCAAGATACTTAAAAATAAGTTCATATTTTATCTCATGTACACTAGTGCACCTCGAAATATAAATATAGTCAATAAGTCATTAATTTAAAATGAGAAATAAGTCAAACAACTACAAATTTGAAATTAAAGGTGCAAGTACTCAAAGTTCTATAATAATGAAGATAGAAAACAATATTTTAAAAGTTCTAATACATATTTCCGTTGGAGCTATTAATTTCCAGGGATAATTAGAATTAGGGATGGATGAATTAGGAATAGACCCATTAGTTGTGTACCACATAAAAACAAGGTAAAAATCATTTTTTTGTTTCTCATTTTTTTAGAATTTTATTATGTAAATTTTGAGTGTTTTATTAAAAAAGTTTTTTTTGGAAGATTTTTTTTATAAAGTTGATACGGGTATCCGTCAGGATACGAGTATCCAAAAGTTTAAAATAATTACAAAAAAAGTGGAAACTTTTAAAAATTACAGATACGGCCCGAGAACGTACGGTACGAGTATCCTAGAGTATCGGATATGGGAACGTTTCCGATACGCCGATACGACACCCTAGTGAAGTATCCGTGCTTCATAGATGGTTACTGCAGAACTCTCATCACCCGAGCCTAATGTAAGAGTCTTACAAATCGCAACAAAATAAAAACCAAAAACAACAGTCTGCGCGTGAAACGAAACATAAAAAGCAATAACAAAATAAACACCACCGTGGAACTTCTGCACCCGCAACTTCACGAACACATCAAGCGGGTCTAGGAAATCAGACCCGCCTCCTCCCCATTTTTTGCTTTGTCCAGCGCCATCTCCTCTCCTGAGTTGTTTTCTTGTGTTGGATCCTTCCAGACTCTCCTGCGCTTCTGGTCAACCGAGACCTCCCCTGCACTGCTCCTATCCTCATCCTTTGTGCCGCTACTTTCTGACTCATCAACACTCCCCCAACGTCCTTGTTGCATAATGCCTTCATCTTCTTGATGAGCTCTCCTGTGACGATTCGGACCCCCCTGTTTGTCCCCCAACCGCTTACTACCTCTTGTGGGACTATTCTTTCCCCCACCACCTGCGCTAAGATCAGCACTAAAAGTTTCCTCCGGATTAATATCTTCCACATATTTCAATGGGGAAAATTTCTTAGAGTGTCCCATGATTCCACAGATAAAACAAAAATTCGGTAATTTTTCATACTTACAATCTACCCAGTGTCCTTCACCCTTCTTGGTCAAGGTAGATCCCTTTTTCAGGGGCCTTCTCACATCCATCTTCACCCTAACTCTTAAGTATGAACTCCATTTTTCCTTAAAGTGGCTTTCATCAAAACTAATGAATTCCCCAATGTAATTGCCCACTCTTCTAGTAGTGTCTACATTCATAAACTTATACGGAACATTGTGCACTTGCACCCAAAACTCTGCTTCAAACAAATTCATTTTATGTAGTACATCATTAGGACCAACCACCTTTAGCAATAACAAATTCCGCTCAAACAGCCAAGGACCATCCTCCATGACACGATTCATATCAACTTTATGGTAAAAAGTGAATAGATACCTTTGTTCATCAATTTGTTGTACTGCCATTCCTTTTCCTGGCATCCGGAGCGATGCAAACAGGTCCTGTTACTGCCTGGAATCTAACTTTCCGGTCTGTACGGATGACGCCCACCACCGGAAACTCCACCTCTTTAGAGCCTAGAGCAATGACCTCTTCTTCCTCATCATCAAAGTTGAGATTGTTGTTATTTTTTTCCATAACCATTCTTCTATATTGTTCCACGACCTCCTCCATAGCTTTTGAGAAGAATCAAAACACCGACCAAGAACTTCCCTGCAAACCAAGCCCTGTTCTGCGTCTAATACTCGAACCAGACAACAAGCGAGATTGTTGCCTCTACACTTGACGAAAGCAAACCAAGAGAACACGTCTCCACCACCTCTGTTACGTCCCAACTTTGCAACAAAGGCTGAATCTAAAACGAATTGGGAAAGAAAACAGGTACACTAGGCGGCATAGAAGCCAAACCCTAGAGAGAGTCCACGTGTTGGCCAACATCTACATTAAATATGCAACTTTTAAT
Source organism: Cuscuta epithymum (assembly GCA_945859915.1). NCBI lineage: Eukaryota > Viridiplantae > Streptophyta > Magnoliopsida > Solanales > Convolvulaceae > Cuscuta > Cuscuta epithymum. The sequence goes on from CAMAPF010001052.1 coordinate 673,988, forward strand.
TCCAAGGTTAATTGTATAACAATCAAAATAAATAAATAAGATTGAATTATCCATATGATTGAATTACTCGAAATTAGAATAAAGTTTCATTTTAGTTATTCTTCATATGAAATACCAAGTATAATTTTTTATTTATTTTATTAATAATTTTTTTTATGATTCAGTCAATTGAGCTGTTTCAACTAGATTTAGTCAATTTCAACATAATTTAATCAATTTCAACTTTATTTCAACAAATTTCAATGTTACCAAACAAGAAATAAATATACACTACTCCATAATACAAAGTATAACTCAATAATATAACCCAAAAAAGTTCTTTCAAAATACGCTTTTAGTGTAAAAAACCAACTTCATTAATCTAGGCAATTGTTCACCAGTTAACTTATATTACAATCTGAACAAAACTCACACTCGGTATATGGGTTGCAAGATTCACGGTTCATTTATAAATTTGGACAACAAAACTAGCGGCAGTGTTAAGAGATTGTCTGATGTAATCAATTACGAAATCAAAATAAGACACGCCCAACTCCTCCTCCAATCTGATTGTGGTGACTTGAGCATTGGTCTCAACTATCACATGTTCCCAGCCCCCTACTTTTTAGCCTAGCCAATCGCCTCCCTCACCCCGATAGCCTTTGTAATTATGACTGGCCATTTTGCTCCGTAAGAGTCGTATCCTCCTCCAATAAAGTCGTCATTATGATCTCGACATTCATCTGTGGGCCCCATCAACATTTATATTGATTTTCCCAGAATTGGATTTGGTTATCTTGTCACCACTTCTTTCACCATTGCTCGATTTTGCCTTGTCTTGACTCTTGAGTCATTCACCATCCCCCTGTAACATTGTGACTCCAATATTAATCACCTCCAAAACATTAAAATTGTGATTATACCCATGGCCGGTCCTAGGGGGAGGGCAGCCGGGGCGACCGCCCTAGACCCGAAAAAAAATAGAAAGAAAATTAGGCCAAACTTTTTTCTTTATATGTAATATGAGTATGCTTCTTTTTTATTTATAATTTCAATTAATTAATTAGGCCTAATGTGTAATTTTTGTTGACAATTTGAGAATTTTAAAACACAAGTAAAAAGTCTTGAACAAAGCTAGACAAGCTTTTAAAAAGAATACAAATTTAGTTTTGATATTTAAATAGAGTTTGTTGTAAGTCAACACATTTGTTGTTGAATCAATAAAAGAACGTCTCTTCACATCTTTTTAGCTCTTAGACTTTTTATTCTTTTAATTACAAAATTATCAATTTATATTATTGTCTTTGGCCACCGGTGCCTCCCTATTCTCAAACATCATCCCAATTATCTATTATGCCTCAAAAAACTTAATGGATTATCAATTTTAAACATTGCACATGTGATCTTAGAAAAGATTGATTATAAAGCAATTGTTTATGATTATACTTCATAATGTTCTTTTGTGATACGTGTGTTGTTACTTTTGTCCAAATATGCAATTCAAATAATACGAAGGTGAATTTCATCTTTATTTTATAACCTTTATTAGATAGTTGTAGGGAGATTTCCTGAAATAGGAATAAAATATTTTTAGAATTTCAAAATAGGACTGTCATGTGTTTATTTTCTGAATAGAAGTAATTACTGTCATGTTCGGAAAATACTATCATGTGTAAAATATGATACTGCCAAAATATGACATTAATTACTTCTATTTAGAGAATAAAAACATGATAATCTTATTTTGGAATATACAAACGTTTTTAGTCATATGTAGAGTAATTTCTCTTAGTTTTATTGTACTCCGTAATTTTTACTTGGCTAAAGGGTCAAATAGGTACATGAACTAACTTAAAGTGTTCAATTATCTCCTTATATAGGAGGTTCTGCCTGGCCGTCGCCAATTGGAGCAGTTCCCAGTTGAATTTTTTGATGAAATTTTTTGAACATCTTCCTCATTAAGTCTAGTTTACCCATATCAAATTTCAGCTAAAAATTAAATCGGGAAGGCAGTCAAATGATTTTCCGAAATGTACTGCGTTGTTTAACTGCACAGTTATCTTCGAAAAATCATTTGACTGCCTTCCCGGTTGAATTTTTAGCTCAAATTTAGTATGGGTAAACTAGACTTAATGAAGAAGATGCTCAAAAAAATTCATCAAAAAATTCCACCGGGAACCACCCCAATTGGCGACGGCCGGGCAGAACCTCCTATATAAGGGGCTAATTGAACACTTTAAGTTAGTTCATGTACCTATTTGACCCTTTATCCTTTTTACTTTAAGTAAGTAAAATTTACTGTTTGTCTTGGAAATAAAGCCAAAATAGTATATCGCCCATAGGCCCTAAACTGGACAGGACCGGCCCTGATTATACCATACCACCTCATTGCATTCCTTTCATAAACTCCACATCATTGAGATGAGCTTGCACAATTCCTCTCCAGCCATATTATTAAAAAGCTGTTTCATCCGCTCATGGAATGAATTCGCAAGGCACCGAAAATCCAATTCAGCTTTGCTCCCAGGGGAGGATCTATGTTAGGGCTATGGTGGGCTGAAGCCCAGGGCAAAGTAAAAAATAATTATTTTTTTAAAGTATTATTTTTAAAAAATTCCATCCAGCCCACCCCAAATTTTTCTATAGCCCAGTCCAATTTTTCAGCCTAGCCCATAAAATAAAATCTAACCATCTAAAAATCTAATCTAAATGTATATACATCACCTCCCACTTAATAAATGGCACTTAGTATATACGTATAAGAGCCATAAAACCCATAAATGTAATAAATACAATAAAATATGATTCAATTAAGAGCTTGATTGGCATGACATGTTCACAACAACTTGTAAAGTGCTTGAGTATCTTCAAGTAGTGCATTGCTCAAAAGTGAGTTCTCGGGCAGAAGTTCTTAATGTATATAGACACTTTCCATGTTTTGAATTTATGTTCAATTTACTTTTTATGGACAAAGTTATGGAATAACAAGTATTCTCTGTCAAGGCCTTCAAAAATATTATTGAATATCTTGGTAGTCATGAGATATGTTTCTACTACACAACTTTATTCTCGGGGGAATTGACATAAAATGGATGAGAATGTTTTTTTTAAAGAAGTAAATGAGTTTTACTCAAAACACGAAATTCATGTACCTGAAGTGAATTCTAAATGAATGGTTGGTCGTTGCCAATAAGAAACACAGTTGAGCATCATTATCACTTTGATATTTTCAATAAGGCAATAGACTTTATATTGATGGAGTTAAGGACCTGATTTAATAATAAATTAGTGGAACTCCTTTTCTTTGAGTGCTTCATTGGATCCCAAAAATTCATGTGTCATTCAATGTCGATGCTATTTGTACTCTTGCAAGGAGTTCTATCCCCAAGATTTTAGTAGTCAGGATATTCATGCTTTGGAATTCGAACTACAACACTATGCTCATGATGTGATTCATGATACAAAGTTTGAAGTGAATTATGTGAGGAATTGACTATGAGTAGAAGATCCGACTCATATGTTATGATGAACAAATTGATTCGCCTTTTATTAATCTTACTGTTTCTACTGCAACACTAGAACGATCATTTTCTCCATGAAACTTCTAAAGACAACACTTTGCAACAAAATGGGTGATAACCTTCTTGCTGATTGCATGATACACTATATTGAAAAACATCTTACTATTAGTATAGATGTATACTCTATTATTGACGAGTTTTTTTTGTTTCAAAGCCCCATCGAGAACAAATTTAGGGGAAAACTCTTATATATATATATTTTGTTATTTTAATTTTTTTAATGTATTATCATTACAAGTGTTTCAGCCCACCCCAGCATGAAATCCTGGATCCGCCCCTGTTTGCTCCAAAAGTCAGTCACAAACTCTACAGTTTTTAATTAGGTGTCGTTGATTCCTCCTCTTCATGACATAATCGGCACAAATCTGGAATATCAGCCTTCCTCTTTCTCAACTTGCCCGCCATTGGACGCAAAATATACCATACACCCGCTTGTACGGTCCTCACCGTACACCCGGGTATTTTTGCAATTATTAACACTTTGAATGTTGATCTTCCTTTACTTCTCCCGGTCCCCGGCGTTTTTGTAGTGCCTAATAGTCTGAGCTGGAACATCATTATCATCTTCCGTTTTGTAGTTGGAGCATCTGAGCTGATTCCTATGGCCACCTTGTGAAGGAGCAAAGTCGTCGCTTCAGCAAAGCCGTCGCTTCTTTATCTTCTTTCGTTGCTTCTCGTTTTTTACTTTCTTTTATTTTTGCTTCTATTTTCTCTTTTTTTCTTATCTTTTAATTTTGAACTTCAATTCCTCTAACTTTAACTTTTTTTAACTCTTCTCTTTTCCTATAATTTTGAACTTCAAATTTTCTAAGTTTAACTTTTCTTTTTCTTTTTCTGATTAAGTTTTCTATTTTTATATATGCCTTTTGTCTCTGCTCCTCTAACTTTATTTGAAAATAAGCACAATAAAATTGGTTAGTCTGAAATAAGGAATTGATGCTTCTTTATGTTATCTTGAGATGAACATACACAAATTGATATTTGAGCATACTAGAAATTTTAAATGAGCTTTTTAAATTTTTCACAGTTCATTTCGTATTGGTGTAATGTTTATTTGATATTGGTGTAATACTCATTTGATATTGGCGTAATGCTCAATTTATATTTTCTGTTGCTCATTTCATAAGTATGTATGCTCATTTGATATTGTTATAATACTCATTTTGTAAATTACGTATGCTCATTTGATATTGTTATAATACTCATTTTGTAAAATTACGTATGCTCATTTGATATTGATGTTATGCTCATTTTTAAAATTTTATATCAATGCATATTTCAAAAGTACCATATTAGTATATTACATTAGATTTGCATATTGAAATTCATAAGAATTGAGTATAGGTTCTATAGATATAGTTTAATACTCCGTAGGTTTTTATAAAAGAAGAAATAAAAAGAAAAAAAGTGAATTAAAAAATAGATAGTATGAAGCAAGTATCAATTAAGATGCTCATTGTTAGGCTGCTAATACTCAACAAAATAAGTCTAATGTTCACTACAAGTGCAATACTGCTCATTTAGCAAAAATCGCGAGTTTCGTTTAAATTATTAAAATATCGTCGTTTTTTTGTTGTGATTATAGACACGAGAGCACAAATCATGATACTCAATCGCACGATTCTAATTAACACTCAATAGCCGGGGTTTGATGCTCACTAAAAATGTCTCGATACTTAACTAACAAAACTTACAGATTTCATATTAATGCTCATTTTGTAAGTTATGTATGTTCATTTGATACTAATGTTATGCTCATTTTAGAATGTTATATAATGCATGTTTCAAAAAGTATTAAATTACATTATATTTGCATATTGAAATTGATAGGAGTTGGTCACAAATATAATTGAATAATTTTTTATAAAAGAAGAAATAACAAAAATAAAGTGAATTAGAATTTATGAAGCAGGGATCATGCATGATGCTCAATATTAGACTCCTAATACTAAATATAATATGTGTGATTCACATTAAAAATTCATTAATGCTCATTTAACAGAAATCATGATTTTCATCTCAATATAGGAGGTTTGATGCTCAATGAAAATGTCATCATGTTAAATTAACAAACCTTACAATTTTCATATCAATGAACATTTTGTAAGTTACGTATGCTCATTCGGTACTGATGTTATGCTCGTTTTAAAATGTCATATCAATGCATGTTTCAAAAGTATCATATTACATTAAATTCACATATTGAAATTTATAGGAGTATATTATAGATACAATTTAATAAGTTTTTACAAAAGCAAAAAATAAGATAAAAATTGAATTAGGATATATGAAGCAAATATCATAATACTCATTGTTAGCCTCCTAATACTCAATAAAATAGGTCGGATGCTCACTAAAAGTACACTATTGCTCATTTGAGACTTATAATACTCAATACACATCATAATGATACTCAAAAAGAGAAAATATGATATTTAATGAAAATGTCTTGCTAAGATATCAAGTTTTGAAATTTTGTATACTCAATTGTAGAGTTCGTATGTTTAATAAATATAGTTTGTGATGCTCAATGAAAATGTCTTGATACTCGAATAATAGAGTTTGCGATTTTTAAATCAATAAATGCTTCAAAAGTGTAATATCACATTGAATTCGCATATTGAAATTCACAAGATGTATCGTAAATACAATTTAAAAAAATTTTGTAAAAGAAAAAATAAGAAAAAAGTGTAAATTAAAAGATATGAATCAGATATCGGGATGATCAATGTTAGATTCATAATAAAAAGTAATAAAAAGAATATACGGAGTACTATATTAGTAACTTGGTATGCTTTTATATTTGGACCACATTCCAGTTTTAGAACTTTTTTTGTTATGAGAATTAGAATAAGAAATTGAAGGAGCTGAGAATTAAAGAGCTTTCTAGCTTTAGTCAATCTACCGCCGTAGCTAGACGCATGTTCAGAGAAAGATGAAAAATTATCCAGAAGCGCATATCATTTTCGCACTCCACAAGCAAGCGCAGCAGCTGCAACATAAAGTCGGTGGCTGGGGCGAGAGATTCAGGCACCGGCAGACTATAGAGAAAGGCGTCATTGGATGTGTAGTAGAAGAAGTTTTGGAAGAACAAAGTACTCCGTATGAAATAGACCAAACAAATTACAAAAAAAACCTGGTTGTATATACATCCGGCTGTATTATATAGGAACTCGCCGTCGGAAGGACATTTCTCATAATCTGCCATAATAAATGTTTAATTTTTTATTGAATAAAAAAACCTCACGTTTTTGTCCAACCCATCCAACTATCCTTAGTAATCTCACCAACCAGCTTCATGTACCCCAATTTCACCATATACTTCCCCATGGAATCGTCAATCCACCAAAAGCCGTCCTTTATTCGGGGTTGCGGCTAAGTGGGATACTCAAAATCTCCGTCATCTCGTGCTCATTGAGAATTGACTCAACTATGTCGAAATTCCAACCTGATCAATCATCTTTGATCAAAGCCGCAACATTCATGTAAAAGATCGTAGTTAGTTGATGTGAGTTTTCTCGCACTTAAAATAGATCGTAATATAGTAGTGTAAGTACAAGTATCGTCTCCACACGGACGGACAAAAGGGAATCAAGAATTAACTAAATTCAGCGATTAAAAAGAAATAAATAAAAATGCGTCGTGCGAGATTGGTTGCTGAAAAATAAAAATGGGAATAAAACAATTAAACTAGGGGGTTCTTTCTAATTAATGACGAAGGGAACAGAGATTGATTTTGGGGTAACCAGATTTCTGGCAGATTAGGCCTAATCACATGAAATTAATTCAATTGAGCCTAGCTAATCATTACTAAGTTCTTACCGCTCTCGCGGCATAGAGTACAATAATTTAGGGGACCAGGCTGATCTCTCATGCGACAGGATCCTAAATTATTGCCAAGACGAGCGAGCTTACGGCCCCTTAATCGCTACTAATCTCTTAGCGAACGATTAAGTGTGTGTGAATGTGTCCTAGAATAAACTAGATCTCTCTTAATTTATTCTACATACAATTGTAATTCTAGCGGCCGTTCTAGGTCAATTAAATTATTCAAACACCAATTAAACGGAATTCATGCAATTAAACCATCAAGAATCTAGCCATACATCATGATCAACCCATTCATCAACCCCAAATCCCTAATTAAAACTACTCACAATTCATAATTGAACAATCAATAGAATTGGAATAAAAAGAATTAATTGTCATTAATTAAAAAGGTAGAACTTACAAAGAATCCCAAAAAATTGATGAACAAGGCTGAAAAGCCCTCTAAAATTCGTGCTAGGCACTCTCTCTAAGCTCCCCCCTTGAAAACGGGTGTTTACAGGCTGTTTAAATAGAAAAATCGGGTCAAATTTGAGCTGAATTGGGATTTCCGGAGGCAGGCACGGTGCCAGGCACGATCGTGCCTTCGATCGTGCCTCCTGAGCAAAAACGCGCATTTTGGGCAGGCACAATCGTGCCTCCCTCCTGGCACGATCGTGCCTGGCTGGCAGTAACTCCGCTATGCTTTCTCTTCACGCACGATCGTGCCTGACTTTGAGGGCACGATCGTGCCTACTACACCTCCGAATTTAGCAATTCTTCCTTCATGAAAGTTGTAGACAATGAATTCCTCTATCCACCCCAATTTGCCGAATGTGATTTGAATCATCCAATCAAGAGATATGATCACAAAGGTTGAAGGTATCATTCTGAAATCGCAGCAGAGATCATCTGACTTCATGGTCTGTTTTCACCTTCTTTCTCTCATATTCTCGCAAAGGTGTCTTCATATGATTTGTAGCCCTTGAAGTTAGATTTCATATGGACTTTGAATCGTGTTCTTTGGATGTTCCTACAAGGAGATATGCTTGAACGATTGACAGAAGGTCATCCTGATCGCCGATTTCAAGCTCCATTCGTCTTCTTTTGATCCCGTAGCCAATCCTAGAGCTCTTTTGTCATCAAATCTTCATCGTGAACCTCCCACTGACCTCCAAAGCTCTCAAATCAATCTCAAATGCTTTTTAAATCATCCAAATTGTTCCTCAAGCGCCGGTGCCGAACTCTAAGTTCCTGATTTTGGCTCCAAATGACACAAAACTCGAACCAACGCCTAGTAAACATAACTTGAGCTAAAATTGAGACTTGTAACACCTTAAAGCTAGGAAAACCATCAAAAGCCGATCCCAACACGCATCAAATGCGTGTCTAAATACGGACTTATCATTAGTTTAGCCGACATAACCAAATTGTGCCCCTCCCCGGGGGTAACACCGTGCCATGCCCCTACCTTTGTTCATATCTTGGCGGAGGTAGCATTCGAAGTACTAATTGAACCTAAAAAGTTTGAGGTAGTGGCTAATTGGCCACTTCCAATTCATCTGTACAAGCATCAATGAAAGTCTTCTGTTGACATCTATTAAACCTTTCAACCACATCTTTCTCAGTCTCATGTCTAAATCTTGGTGTCAAGTCCTCCTCACACTCTTGCCAGCTTATATCATTTTTATCAACCAAATAGTTCGTTACCCAGATTTCAGCCTTTCGAGACATTTGTAATGCAGCAATATCAACTTTTTATTCATCAGCGGTTCGACATAAAGCAAAATACCTCTTACACTTTTTAATCAACATGCTACTATTAATACCATCAAAAATGAGGGAATTCTAATTCTAATTTAGGAACATACCTCAAGGATTTAGTATGATTTCACCCTTATTTGTTAGCGTGATGGTTGATATTTGGAGTGTTTGATGAGGACTGTTTATCAACCTTCTTCTATAAATCCTAAACAACCCTCAGTAGTTGTTGGAATTGTTGTTGAATTTCTTGTTGAAATTGCAATTGTGGCTGGGTTAGATCTTGCAATTGCTCTTCCATGACTTCAATGGCGGATTTGGTGCGTCAATGAGGCACCCGAGTGTTGCGCAGAAGATCTTCAACGAAAGAAGAAAGATACCAAGATCTCGCGCTCTGATACCTAAGAAACAGGAGCTAAACTCAATTGTTATTGGTGAAGGAACCACGAACAAGAGTTTAACTCCATTGCAGTAGAAATCAAGAAAATGTGAAATTGTATCGAATTCAAAATGAATCTTATTCACTGGCCATCTTCTTTATTTATAGAAGTTCTAGCCCTTTAAACTACAATTAACAGCTTATTCAATTATAACAAATTTGTAACTAACTTTGCGACAACTAACTATGTAACAAACAACAAACTTCTAATCGTAACAAACAGCAAGCTACTAACTCGCACTAATCAGCAGGCTAGCAGCTGGTAGCAAGCAGCTGTCTTGAGTAGGGAAATAAAAATTTCACACAACACGCGACCATGGATATTTTGATTCGAGGTTGTTCCTTAGTTTTTTCCTACTGCACGAGAAAAGATAGATGGACTATGCAGGACACATCGGGGTGAATCTGGTTGAGAGTATATTATTATTTGCGATCAATTTTAAGTAAATGTTTAAAATTTGTTTCACAGTTGAATCAATTACTCTGTATAAATTGTATGAATCATTATATTTACCAGTTTTGGAATTTTAAATTTTAAAAATTTCTTTAAAGGCAGGTCTTGCTAAAAATGGACAAATTAGGGGGTGTTTGGTTAGGAGTCTATCAACCAATTTTTGGCTGATTTGACCATCAGAGCATCCCTGCGCACCACCGTTCTTACTCAGCGCACCTCTTTTTTACACTGTATGGACAATTTTGGGCATACTCCGTATAAATGATTTGTTAGGCTACCACGTAAGTATAACAAAACTCATCCTTATTCTTCTTTTGTTGTGTGTAGCACTCAATATCTTTATGGACTTTTTAATTGATGAAAATCCTTTTTATAATTATCTTAAATTGTGAACAAGAAGTTGGAAAATTCTAAAAGTACCTCTTTATTTGAAAAGCATCTGTAAGTCTACATATTTTTTTGGAGAAATATAATAATGATTTTTTTTAAGTATATTCAGTATTTATGACTAAAAATATACATACATCAAGAACCAATTTGCTAACTCCTCTTTTGATTGATGAGTCTAATTAACAACTATTTTATCAAACATCTCACTTATAACACTTCAAAAAAACACGTGATTGACATAGATTTTTTACAGAGATTCCTAATTAAATTGACAGAGATGTCAAATCTATGCCAAAAACAGTTTGACACGAGCTATCTAACACAAAATTATCAGAAAATCTGTGTCAATCCCACAAAATAAATTTGTACTAATTTCAAGCACTAAATATATACTCCGTACTTCGTAATAATCAAGACAAATAAGGTTACAATTATTTCTTAACTGAATTGGTTAGAATTGTTGAAAATGACATGCAAAATATTTTTCATATAATTTTTTCTTTATCTATAAATAGATTATATCAATATATTTTAAATATGTTTTTTTTACATGGCCGGTCCTAGGGGGAGGGCAGCCGGGGCGACCGCCCTAGACCCGAAAAAAAATAGAAAGAAAATTAGGCCAAACTTTTTTCTTTATATGTAATATGAGTATGCTTCTTTTTTATTTATAATTTCAATTAATTAATTAGGCCTAATGTGTAATTTTTGTTGACAATTTGAGAATTTTAAAACACAAGTAAAAAGTCTTGAACAAAGCTAGACAAGCTTTTAAAAAGAATACAAATTTAGTTTTGATATTTAAATAGAGTTTGTTGTAAGTCAACACATTTGTTGTTGAATCAATAAAAGAACGTCTCTTCACATCTTTTTAGCTCTTAGACTTTTTATTCTTTTAATTACAAAATTATCAATTTATATTATTGTCTTTGGCCACCGGTGCCTCCCTATTCTCAAACATCATCCCAATTATCTATTATGCCTCAAAAAACTTAATGGATTATCAATTTTAAACATTGCACATGTGATCTTAGAAAAGATTGATTATAAAGCAATTGTTTATGATTATACTTCATAATGTTCTTTTGTGATACGTGTGTTGTTACTTTTGTCCAAATATGCAATTCAAATAATACGAAGGTGAATTTCATCTTTATTTTATAACCTTTATTAGATAGTTGTAGGGAGATTTCCTGAAATAGGAATAAAATATTTTTAGAATTTCAAAATAGGACTGTCATGTGTTTATTTTCTGAATAGAAGTAATTACTGTCATGTTCGGAAAATACTATCATGTGTAAAATATGATACTGCCAAAATATGACATTAATTACTTCTATTTAGAGAATAAAAACATGATAATCTTATTTTGGAATATACAAACGTTTTTAGTCATATGTAGAGTAATTTCTCTTAGTTTTATTGTACTCCGTAATTTTTACTTGGCTAAAGGGTCAAATAGGTACATGAACTAACTTAAAGTGTTCAATTATCTCCTTATATAGGAGGTTCTGCCTGGCCGTCGCCAATTGGAGCAGTTCCCAGTTGAATTTTTTGATGAAATTTTTTGAACATCTTCCTCATTAAGTCTAGTTTACCCATATCAAATTTCAGCTAAAAATTAAATCGGGAAGGCAGTCAAATGATTTTCCGAAATGTACTGCGTTGTTTAACTGCACAGTTATCTTCGAAAAATCATTTGACTGCCTTCCCGGTTGAATTTTTAGCTCAAATTTAGTATGGGTAAACTAGACTTAATGAAGAAGATGCTCAAAAAAATTCATCAAAAAATTCCACCGGGAACCACCCCAATTGGCGACGGCCGGGCAGAACCTCCTATATAAGGGGCTAATTGAACACTTTAAGTTAGTTCATGTACCTATTTGACCCTTTATCCTTTTTACTTTAAGTAAGTAAAATTTACTGTTTGTCTTGGAAATAAAGCCAAAATAGTATATCGCCCATAGGCCCTAAACTGGACAGGACCGGCCCTGTTTTTTTACTCGGCAAATTCGGACAATTCAACTGCTTCAACCCGAGCTTCACTATTTTTAGCAGATCCTAATGTTACCAAAGTAATATGAACCACAAATCATTTTTTTAAAGAGAAGTTTGGTATCTATAATACCAGTCTTATCAACCATCTTTTTTACCAAACTCGTAACTTTAGATTTCACGTGAATTATGTAAAATTAAATTGAGCAAGATTGAATTTAACTGTATTAACTGAATTTGTGAAATTATTGTTTTAGCTATTTTCATATAGATTTTTCTTTATTTTATTAATAAATTATATTTTAAATACTACCTCTACTTTTTTATTCGCAAAATGTTAAAATTTATTGTGTACACACATGAGATTTTAATTTAGTAAAAACATTCCCAAACTCGCCTCATTAGGAACTTTCAAAATATCCATTTTTAAATTTTTACTAATTGATGAATAAACTGTATCAACAGACAAAGTTACGTGTTGACAAACATGAAGATTAGAGTATTGCATCTAAAAAGAAGGGGAAAAATATAGTTTTTTCATAGTTAAGCAGAGTCATTCAACCATTTCAATCAAAACTTTACTAATTTCAGCAGGCTCAACTGATTCAATTTATTTGTGTGATACCATAGACTAATTTTAAATTTTTATCATTTTCAAAATATATTAATTATTTTGAAATTCCAATATATGACTATCATGTTTTTATTCCTTGAATTGGAGTAAATTTCTGTCATGTTTGGCATTACTGAGTTTTAAACATGATATTTTTTTTCAAACTTGACAGAATTACTCATATTTAGGGAATAAAAACATGAAAGTTCATTTTAGAATTTCAAAACGTTTTTACTCCTATTAAGGATAATTTCTATAGTTATTAATATACATTTGCAAAATTTATTTAGCTCATTTTTTTTAAATGATTGAAATAGCAAAAAACATAGAAAACGAAAAAGTAAAATAAACACAAAAAATAATACGGAGTGTCTAAATACAGAGTATCAATTATGCTTAAAGTAAAACACTTGGCGGAGAATGCTTTAGTCAAAGAAAAGGCGAGCAAATACTACGTACTAACTACTCCGTATTACGTAAAAATTAGTGAATACGAAGTACTCGTATATTTTAACGGGTAATTTTGTCCAAGTAAGGTTAGATTAAGTAATTTTGGGGTGCATGAAGCAATACCCTTTGACCATACTTAGTCTTTTGACCAGATCAATCAGCTAACAAAAGTGTTTGGTTAAATGGCTTTTTCAATTAGTCTTTTGTTCCAAACAACCAAAAAATGAAACGCCATTTACCCAGGCGTTTAGAATTAGCCGTTCCGTATCTCCTCTACTTGCAGAAAACATTTCCACCGAAGAGCAAAAATAAAATTCTGCCCACCAAGATCTTCTACCAAAGAGCAAAAAACCAATGTAAGAAGCAAGCGGCCTTCTCTTATAATTAGCTATCAGATTCACCTCAATTTTTTTTCGTGCTTTGGATATTTGTTTGGAGAGGAATTTTGACTCGTGTTACTCAACCAACGATCATCTCATAACAAAAAAAAAAATCTGAGGAATGAATTATTATCAATTAAAGAAATGGGGTTTCGACTCGGGTTGCCTGCTCCGTTGTGGAATCTCATAAAAATGTCGTTTTCATCTCATAAAAAAGTATGGAGAATTGATTATGAATTAAAAAAGTAGAGATTTATATTAATTATTTGTTTTAATACATTTAACGTTTTAATGATAAAAAGGATTTATGTAGTTTACTAATATCATCAATAATATTATTAATTGATGTCCTAAAAGGTCATTTAATAAGTTATTAGTTGAATATAAATTGTCAATACTATCAGCTAATTAAAACAACTAACATAATCCGCTGTCATCAATCAACTAAAACAATCGACCAACAACCAACAACTGATTCCCAAACACCCCTTAATAAATTCAGAAGCAGTACATGCAGAACCATCGTGTTTATAAAGATAGAAATGACACAACAACAAAAACGCAGGAAGGGCAATAGGAAGGGTAATAAGACGATGATGTTTCGTTGTACACAACAGGCGTGTGATCAAATTGTTTATCAAAAGTCAAAACACTTGTGTGCACTCCAAAGCTAGCCGTGTGAACAACTTCCAAATCTCTTTTGTGAAATATTCAAAACTGAGTAATATTATAGTTAGTGTGTACTATTTTAGTAATCATTTCATTTTCATTTTCATTTACCCCAGTGCCACAAAGGCTCCCACCTACAGTGGGGTAGGGGGTCAGATGTACGCAGTCTTACCCCTGTACTAAATCGCAGAGAGACTGTTTTCGAATGACCCATAGTGAAAATCGCGTCCAAAATTGCATGGACTGACTGCTGCTTCATAACAAAGAAGCGCAGACAGTTCAGTGAACCATTTTGCTTTATTCCATCATATTCTCAAACCAAAAAATAATGAATCTTTGGCTCCATTGCAAATCCATATGTATAGACAACTCTTAATTTACAATTTTACATAGTATATTGATATATAGGGGGTGTTTGGATCTGATTCTTAAAACTACTTCTACTCCTTCAGGAAGGAGAAGCAGAAGTTAAAGTGTTTGAGTGAAAGTGCAGAAATGATTCTGGTGGTCTAATTTACTCACAGAATCAGTTTTTTCAGAAGCTGAGGGGGACCAGCTTCTGAAAAATGATTCTGCTTCTGCTTTAAAAAAGAAGCAGAAGCAGAATCAGTTCCAAACACCTCCCCATATTCCCATAATCTAGGTTGTGTACTGAACTTTTTGTCACGTGAATAATCCTGATTGAGGCCATACTTAGCCCAATAACAGGGGTAATTAATCTAAATTTAAATAGGGAACTTCAACTAAAAAATGGTAAACATCATAAAATGTATAAACATATCAAACTGTTAATGGTAAACAAAAGGAAACCCAAAAAAAATTGCTTTACAATTACCAAAGAGCAGAGAAAATAAAAACGACAAAACAGTAAATGTAAAGCTGCAGCCTGCAGGAAATCCAGATTTGCCCTTTCATTTCTTTTTCATCCCTACAGCTTGCACTGATCTAGAAACATGTCACTTTCGTTTCTGCAATCAGGCAAGAACATTGATCATCTCTTAGTAGAGACATTACTTGATTAATATGCAGTACCACTCGACTGTTGAATGTTAGTTGTATAGGCTTTGCCTCTGCCTCCTTTAGAAGATATTTGCTTGCAAGTCCTCCATTCCAGAGTCGGCTTTTTCTTCATTCCCATCTCCATTTGTTTGGGAACAAGGAGCATCTAGTTTTGGAGGGCTCTGCATATACATTACAAACTTTAAACTGTGTTTGCCAGTTGCCACATTTCCAAGTTTTTTTCATGCTTCAAGCATACATGATTATCTTAATATTAAAAGGGAAGCCCAGGGTACACAGTGTCCCTGCTTATGACGATGGTACAGTGAAGGGGCATACCACATAACTGATATAGACCATCTTTACCTTGTGTTTTCTTTTTTTGCACCCAAACGAAGAATTTATTTTTCAACCATTTCAGCAAACTATAGTCGAGTATAAATAATCATTTATACATATAATCGACAATTTGTCCAGTTATCCAAAATACGCTTTAAGTAGTTTTTTTGACATATTTGCCTGAAAATGGTTTTTGTGCAAGTGCAGAATCAAGTTGGTAAGAAAAGGAATTATGAACATTACCATGCATCGGATTAAAGCCCAATTAACACCTTTAAAGAATGGATGTTGTTTGATCTCGTTCGCCCCTTCACGTGATCCCAACCTGTTTTTAGGATCTCTGTGCAGCAATCGGTACATTAGCTGCTTTGCTGGCAGACTAACCTGCACTTGCAACAAGTCACATTTTTAAATTAACTAAATTAAGTTAACATTACTCTAATGAAAACAAAATAAGCCTGTAATTTTTTTATGCATGTCACTTTTTACCTGTATGCTTCCTGGAAATTTCAGATCCTTGTGCAGAATATTAGCGAATGTCTTCTGTCTTGTCTTGCCCCTGAATGGTGTATATCCATAGAACATTTCATACAGAAGAATGCCTACAAAGTACAAACAAAACAAACTAATGCATATTAAAAGGAAGAGCTATGTTGAGAAGTAGTTATAACCCTATTCTTTATTTTACTTGTGAGAGTAATATGCACAGGATTTACCAAGAGCCCACCAGTCCACTGCACTAGTATGCCCTGCTCCAGTTATGATTTCCTGCAATTTCGGAAACAAGGAGTGATTTTTTTTTGTAGGAGGAATAATTTAGATTTAATATCTAATTTGGTCTTTCCTACTCAATTTTTTCAATGCTTCTCTTTTGAACTCAATTACTGGGTCCACATCTAAGCAATTTAGACCAAACTGGGCCATAGTCAAACACTTTAGAGCCAAACTGAGTTCGAAATAAATGCAAAAATACCTTTCTTATTTCGAACGACATATGTATGAGGAACAAACTGCAATAGTACATAGTGAAGGGACTAAATCGGATTTTCAGCTTCAGTATTCCCTACCTACCTATTCATAAAACTATTATAGGGCAGTCCTATATATAAATAAATTTTGCATTGCCAATTTACATTTAGAACATATTCCCATAAATATATTGAAGAACATGTTAGTAAATAAAGATAATTTAAAAATTTAAATGCTTTTGATAATTTTGCGAAACCCAAAATTTTGCCTTACACAAGCGCATGGAGGGAGTGTATCATAAATCATAAGCGCTGAAATAACTCTCGGAACTAAATTGGTACTACCATGAACCATCTAAAAGATTGTATTAGAAATATTTTCAGCACTTTTTATTTGAAGTTCAACACTAGATTATAACTGTAATAACAAACACGCCAGTAAAACCCTAAGTAAATGACAAGAAAAACAAGGTCTACTAACCGGAGCTATATATTCTTCAGTTCCAACAAAAGAATTTGAGGCTCGCATTGGTTCAGCCATAAAAATTGGATTCTGTTGGGCTTTTTGATGCTTCTTCTTCTCATTGGCTTCACGAACTAGAAGCTGCTCAAACACAATGGAAAAAATGAATTAAGTCAAGCGAAATGCTTTAAATTTTGCAATTACTGTGGATAAGACACTGTATTGTTAATACCTGTGGCTTGCAAGATGTCAAGCATGACAAGTCAAAATCAGTTAATGATATGTGTCCACTACTCTGAATCAAGACATTTTCAGGTTTCAAATCCCTATAAATTATTCCTGTTTGAAGGAGGAAATATATACGTTCATAAATATCTTAAACACAGGAAAATGACTAAATAAAGCAATACTCCGTATATTTTAATAAATCATGCATCCTTGCACATTATATACCTTGACAGTGAAGGTACTCCAGTGCCACTACGACTTCTGCAGCATAGAATCTGAAGGATGAAATGTAATTTCAGACTTGCAGTTGAGTTATAAGCAACAAAACACTTTTCTCTTCTTCTATGGGAACTCTGTAATAAGGTATTATTCGAGGCAAACTGAACAAAAAAATCCAACGAACCAAAACAGACCGAGCAAACCAAACCACCAAACAGAACTGAAACCAACCACACCATATGCAATTTATTCCCCCCCTTATCCCACCGTAGGTGGGAGCCTTTGCGGCACTGCGGTAAATGAAAATGACAGTTTGGATATGCTTTAAAAATCACTCAAACTGACGGGGCATGCCAAAACCAGCTGAAACCAACACAAACCAACCAAAAAAACTGAAACCGGTTTAAGTTGCTCAGTTCGGCTCTCTGTTTTGCATGCTTAATAATGGAAAAACGAAGAACACAGAAACACCGCTATTTCAAATTAAATCTTGTTATACCTTGCAGCATCTTCCTTCAACACTTTCGTTGGTTGACTGTCCAAGAGGAGGAATAGCTCACCTCCAGGGCAGTAGTCACTTATTAGACAAACATGAGTTTTGGTCTGCAAAGCACAACAGGATCATTAACGTAACTAATCTCATAAACATGGATGCAAGATAAAAAACAAAGATCACATCAAGGAAGGAGGTATTCCTTTCATAGAGATATTCAAAAGGTGCTGAATATTTATATTTATTCTACTTAGTCTAGTGACTAAGACCATAATTGGAAAGTCGAAAATAGTACTATAATAGGAACACGAAAATTGGTTTTTAATGTTTAGTTTCTAGAAAAATATGGAAGATCGAATATGATTAAACATTTTTAAACATTTTTACACACAAATATATCCGTCTCAAAAAATATGAACATATAAATAAAAAGAGTTTGAGCAAATGTTTAAAATTGATTTGTTAATTCAAAACATGTTTTTCCTTCAGGAATTCTCATCCACTCTCCTTTTATTCGCCCAGCATTCGCTGAGTTCCAATTTCCAAATGGACCCTAAAGTAAAAAATTATTATTACACCAAAAACACCGAGTTTAATTCAGCTGACCTGAAATGAAGCGTATAGTGCAGGAAGAAATGGGTGATCTAACATATCAAGGATCTCTCTTTCTGCACAAGCCCTGTGAACCTGCAACAAGTGAAAGGAATGAGCGAAGCCAAAAGTGAATAAGAAAAAATTTAAACAATAACAACAAGAAGTCAAGAACAGCAAGTCAACAGCAACCATAATAAATCCTATCACATTTTAGTAAATATTTTCACAAAAAACATTACGAAAGAATCTTAGAGCCAGTTTGGTTGCCTGATTGGGCTTATTCTGGTTATAAGCAGAGTAAGTAGCTTTGACTTGCTTATTTGGCTGAATATTCAGTAGATTCGGCCATTTAAGCGAGATAATTCCTACTCAACGAGCTCTTAGATATTGTCATCAATAGACAAATACTATGAACATCAGGATCAATAACATTTTATCTTACCTTGTTACGGTTGAGCATAGTATTCTTATCCATAGCTTTCATAGCAAAATATTGACCAGTTTCACATAGTTCCACTAAGTGCACATAGCCAGTATCACCAGACCCCAGTGGTTTTACAGGTCTGAAATGCTTTAGACCTATTTCTTCACCACTAGCCAGAATCTGCACTTACCACACACAGTAGCATATATCACAGAAAACCAAATCGAAATAAATATACTGATAGTGAAGTTTTTTCTGCAATGCTTTAATATTATATGCAAGAGTGAGCTGTGTGAAACATTTTATTCATAGCATAAATATACCTTCTGAATAGCTTTCCATGATGGGGTATCCTTCCTATGAGGCTTTGGGTGAACCACCTTTGAATGATTCATCCACAAATCCTCTGGTTTCTGCAGGTTGGGAGAGAACACATACTCTGTAAGCTTCATATTTTCTCATTTGTACATTAAATAATCTCAAAGTAACTCATAATTCTCATTCCTAAGTCTGGAATTACCATATTGGCATCCGGAAGTTCTCTGACAGCTTCATCAATATTTTCAGCTGTTTTCTTTACCTAAACATCGAAAAAAACAGCAACGGTGATGAGCTTGCCTGAAATGGCTAAAGTTGTTAAAAGTGTAGCCCTATAGTTGAAAACTTGCCAATTTTTGCAAAAAATATAGGCAATTTGCAATACATGTTTTACTTTTAAAATAAAGAAAAAATATATGTAGTTAAAGGCAAAATGATCAGTTTCTTTCATTTCAGCAACTTTAAAAAATGGTGTAGCATTACTGCATTACACTATTTCTGGCTCATAAACATAAATATAGGGTTTTGAAATGGACATTAGTTTTCTTGTACATGATATATCTAAACAATCAAACATGAAAAGAAGCAAAAGAACATCAAGTTAGAGTTGAGAGCAGAACCAGCTGGGCACTCTCATTCGCCTTGTCCTGAGGAATACAGTTATAAAGCGGTTCAACATGTTGGCTTCCATCTAATTGCACTCCAATAAAGTATTGTACTTCTCCCTGCACACA
Organism: Cuscuta epithymum; assembly: GCA_945859915.1. Taxonomy (NCBI): domain Eukaryota; kingdom Viridiplantae; phylum Streptophyta; class Magnoliopsida; order Solanales; family Convolvulaceae; genus Cuscuta; species Cuscuta epithymum. The sequence continues at coordinate 694,285 of CAMAPF010001052.1, forward strand.
GAGAAGTAAAACAGATAAAATGGCTCCACAAAGTATTAAAAGGGATGTTTAGTTCTACTTCTGAAAACGGTTTCTCCTTCAAAAAGTAGAAGCAACTATTATAGTGTTTGAGTGTATGTACAGAAGTACTTCTGGGTGCTCTTAATTGCTCTTACAAGCAGTTTTTAGACATCTGTGGACCAGCTGGCGAAAAACTGATTCTGATTCTGTTTTAAAAAAAGTAGAATCAATTTCAAGCACCCCTAAGATGAGTAAGGAGAAAACTTATTTAATACCCTTTGATCACGCATAGGTTGCAAATGGAACAAGTTCCAGAACTTCTTCCCTGTATTTCAGAAGAAAATATTATAATCAGTTAACTAATCATCATGCAAATAAGATGACCAAATCAACGCCGGAAAAGCAAATGAGGAGCAGAGCGGAATACCAGTCTTGGTGTAGTTGATGAGCTGGACGGTGACATCGGTCTGAGTATCAATTGCTTCTCTGATTTTCCGTACTGTGGCTGGATTAGTCTCGGGTCCTTGAAGAAACCTGCATTATTAGAGTGCATTGTAAGGATAAATGGTTACAAACAGATGCGGTTGGCGAACGAAACCACAATCACTCTCATAAACGGTGTCATTGGGAGATATTATAAGGAAGAGTGATTAATGGGAAATTATATTCATGTTTATTTCTTCTTACTAAAATAACACACAAAATCGACTAGAAATGCTTTTTGCAATTTTTACAAAAAAAAGGCAAAATATGTGACTCATGTTTATTTTAACAATGATTTGTCACTGTTCTGATGTTCTTTACTATCTAGTCCCTAACTCCCTATGATCACATCTTTATAGTGAAATACTAGTACATTTTATGATCATTTAACCATATCTTAATCTATAATTTTATTATTATAAAGAATTAGTAAAAGGGGATCAATGTGCATTAAGACAGACTAATATTTTTTGGTTAAAGAGAGTTGACGAATAATTTGGAGAAAGAATGCACCTGCAATTTCTTCCAAGAATCTCTTCACGACTATACTCTGTAAGCTCTAAGAAGCTATCAGATGCAAATATCTGTTCCAATACAAATTTATTGATTGCAAGTACACAAAGATCAAATATTTGGCATAAATTGCACGAAAAAGTTAATAAGGTTATACACATGTATAAATATATCATGATATTATATTTCTATAGTTTTCCATATAAATAACTCATCTTTCTGTAAAGGAATTATTAACTATTTTGATTTGACAAAATGGATACACACATACATGTTTTTTTCAATAGGGTCTTATTTATGGATTTTTTTTTGTGTTGCTTATATTTTAATTTAATAGAGAACAAATACAATGCTAGTAGGAAAAAAGAACAATAATAACAATTGTCAGTGTCTGTATCAGTACCAATATATTGCAACAACTTACAATAGGATTATCGGGCAGTCTGGGATCGGTAATGACAAAGTTTTTCTCAATACGTTCAAGAGTGGTGGCCAAGTCAATACCCTTTCTCATCTCCTTCCTCCTCACTTTGTCGTCAACGCTGTCTGGTCGTGCATCGTCGTCATCACTCTCGAATTCAACATCATCTTCATCGTCATGCATGGTGAAATCCGTCTCGAATTTATCTTCATAGCTACTAGTACTTGGTCGAGATTTTTTTAACTTCCTACACATAATATTTAAATATATTGCACAAAACATAAATCAATCAAGATTCATGAACTATGTATGCAACAGTAGGGGTAAATGTATTTTTTTACAAAAACATGACTTATTTAGTCCTATTAAAAAATTAGTATTACCTTCATTCCTTTTCAGTTAGTCATCTTTAATTTCTGAAGTCAATAATTGTGAAATCTATAAATTTTATACTTAATGGTAGTATTTTGAACAAGGAACATTTTTCATATTCTTCTTGCTATAAATATTTAGTATACAAATATATTAATTGCCACTTAAAGTCTAACATTTTTTACTGGAAAATCAAAGGCTAAAATTATTATTTGAAAAGTCAAAGATGAAGTGCAACTACAAACTTGTAATATTAGGAGTCAGTAAGTCTTATTTAAATAAAAAAACCATCAAAAATTTATTTGAGAAATTAAACTATGTTATATTCCTCTGTAGAGAAATTTTCCCAATATTTAACTAAATATAAAAAGTCATTTAAGAAAAAAGAATAAAGTCATTTAAATTTCTATTAATTACCTCATGAAAGAGGGACGCCTAGCTTTCTTGGGTTTCTTCTCGTCTGGAACTTCGCTGATCTTCTCCATCTTCTTCAAGGAGGTTCTGGTGCCGGCATGGGAATGGCGTCTAGCCGGCGGAGTTTTGCTCTCTGAATTCCGGTTTCCGTCATTATTAACGGCATCAGAACGTTCCTTTTCGCTGCCGCCGCTGGACTTCCGGAGGAAAGGATGATTATGAGTGGATTCGCTAAGTGCTCTTGCTCGGGAAGGCTTCTTTACTGCCTCAACTAGATCGATCACTGTATTTGTGGCAGCTTCCTTCTGTCGAGCTGAATACATACATACATACACCATCATTTTCTTAAGCTTGGTTTATATTACCTCCACCACCTCTTAAAGGCTCCCATGAACACAACTAAATAAGATTGTTCGTATATTTTGAGAAATAATTTTGATGGTATATAAATATATTACTTTATAATATTTGATGATTAACTTATCATTTAATAATGTTAATTGTTTCTTACAATAGAAATGATAACCTATAAATGTAATGTTCATAAACAGAATGTGAGAACCTTTAAATAGAAAAAAAGAGTAAAACTTAAGACAAAATAGGATTTTTTAGCGGCACGCCTAGTTTTTTAGCTTATACAACAATAGTTGGATTTTTTCCATAAACATAATATTAGTAAGAGATAATTATCAAAGATATGAGTAAAACTCCATCACTTTCTCAATCTATGACCTTATGACTTTTTTTATCAAAGTAATATCAAAATTCGTGTTAATTAATTAATATATTAATAATTAAATAATTAATTAATTTTTAGGGACTAATATACCCTTAGATTGTTATTATAAAACATTTAACTCCTAATACCCTAATTGTAGGCAAGCTATACTGGTCCAAGAGATTCTTCCCCGACCTGGAAGAAACCCTCCGTTGCAGGAGCTGCGTCATCTAGAGGGGCCGGAGGAATCATCCGGTGATCTAGAAGCAACACCTTCGTCTCCTGGAGGGGACCGGAGGAAGAATCATCACAGATCCCACGCACGATGGACGACCTCACACCTGCGCAGCAGCAATCGACGAAGGACTTCAATCAGGGACGGACGGTGATGGCTCCGCAAGGATCTGGCCACCAGAGATCGTTAGTCATGGTGGGTGTTGGGAGACTTTTCACGGTGTTATTTAATTGACCAGCTTTGATGGAGTACGTGGAATTGAAGAAGTTAGGCCTGCCATGGATGTTTATTTGAATCATCAAATTCAATTTTTGGGGATCGGTGGTTGGCAGACGCTTATCTTCTTCCACGGTTTGAAATGTTCCCATTTAATTATTTTGTTTGATTCTTTGGTTAACCTCAACTGACCAATTAATCTTCCTTTCCTCAACCTTGGATTCGCCATATTTTAATCCTCCTGTTTTGATCCGTTTATAGGCATTATAGCAATATCTGAAATCATCTTGTTTGGATCTGTTTATAGCAAGCACCCCATCATCGGACCATATTCTTCGGCTTCGAGACATGGGCAGTAAACATAGACAGTGAATATGAAAACTAAGCATGACAATATATGATTTTGTACCTAAGCAATGAATGAATGCATTGAGAAAGAGGGTTGTGCATTGAATCGAAGGCAATAGATAATGTTGAATATGAGCAGTGAGTATAACATTCGATAGTGTTGTACATGGACAGTGAATGAATGCACTGATGATGAGCAGTGAATGAATGCATTGATGAAATATTTTGTGAAGTGGATCCAAGGCAACAGAGCAATAACAACGACACGAGATGTAATATAGTTAACTGGACATAAAATACTAATTTATAGTTATTACATCTAAAAATAAATAAATAAAAACAATTTAAATAAATTTCTAACGTGGATAAGAAGTGAATTAATGTTGGCTGGAAGTGTTGTAATTCTTACTCATTGTGCAATAATGTTGTGCATTAATGTCGTGCGGTAACTACAATATAAAGTGCAGTGTTTTTAATTGGACGGAAATAGTGTATCATGCTCTTTTTTTAAATAAGGGGATTTTGGTCATTAAACAATTAAATATGAACGAATTTTTCTTTTAATTTTTTCTTTTCAGTCATACAAATGTATAAAAACATAACTAGTCATAGTTAGGGAAACTCAATATGTTTCAATCATATCCCGGGAAATTTCCCTATTAGTAATTTTAGTAGAAAATGAATTGCTCCATTCGTCGCATAAAATCTTCCTGGTTTGACTTGAATCAAAGTTTAAGAAAGTGGGAATAAAATGATAATGTATGTTATTGGTTGAGTAAGAAAAAGATAACTGAAACATTACGTTATTGTATATGGTATGTTAGTGTTTTAATTGGTTAGATTTCATTTTCCAAACCAAGGATGTTTTTATTTGGATTGTAATTTGTCCCAGACCAGACCAGACCAGACCAGTTCAGACAAGACCAGACCAGACCAGACTTGGATAGTTATAAAAATACAAAGAAACCAAACCAGATCAGACCAGACCAGTTTAGACCAAACCAGACCAAATCAGACTAGACCATCAAATTACAGTCTAAAAAACATCCCAATTCCGAAATTGTTGTGTCTTCATTTCATATGCTCGGTATATTATTTGTAAAAGGTGAGTGAAAACTAAGGAAATTTAAGAGCATTTATAAACATGTTGTTCGAGTACTTATGAGGCTAATAGAGATTATTGTAGTAAAGTTTGTTTCAATATGATCCAACTAAATAATACTCCGTATATATGTCACATTTTTATTGAAAGATTTTTAAACTTGCACGATAAACACTGGAGTTATTTGAAATTTGAAAACTTACTTTCTTGTTATGAAGTAGAAACAAACAATACAATTAAGTTTTTTCCAAAAGCATGAAATTTAGTTCAAATTCGTTTGGAACGTCTGAACTCTGAACCCCTTTTAAATTACTTTTTCATTAATGATTATATATTTATAGAAGTTAGCAGGGAATAAATTGTCGGGTAATTACCATCGTATCGGATCAATGATTCTGGAAGCCCGTTTGGACGGACCACTTTTTCCTTTAATCCTTCCGTGTGCTTGCTAACCTCCACTTGCATTCTGCCAAAATTACATTAACTTTGATTTAATTATCAACTTAAAGCAATTCACTAGTATTCCGATTAACAGTCAGTCATGACTCACATTAAGATCTTACTTTAGTTATTAGACTCTACGTATCTATTAATCTTGGAAAATGTAAAATAGATAGTATAATGTAAGTTGACCGGTTGATTAGGTGGGCATAAGTCTTTCAAAGGTCTATACAAACTTCTAATTGTATGTTGAACACAGCAATAATAAAGGGTTAAAAATAAAAGATTTTTTATGAGAAGCTACATTGAATAGTTTCTGAGAAAATGTAAGTAGCTTTTAGTATTAACTAACTACTTACAATAATTTGTTATATCAAACGAAACAGAAATAAACAACCAGTTTTTAGCAAACAGTTAAGATCATTCTCATTTAATATCTTTTCAGTCACCAGAATCAATTGTTATTAAATAACTCATATAATTGAAAGATTTCAGAACCAATTGTTATTAAATAGCTCATATAATTGAAAGATATCTTTCAATTAGTTATGTCAAACACGTACACTATAGGTGAATCATCATGCATGAAGCAATGCATATAATTTTACTCCTTGTAATACATATGGGGATGAAAGCTTAGACATAGCCATCACATATACGTCATGGCCAATATTAATGAATAAGTATAGCAACTACTACGTATAATCGTAGAAATGTATGGGAAAATAGGGACTAGGGAGTAGGGAGGCCATTTGATTTTGATCCAATCGTCCCACCTCATTAATCAATTCCTACCAGTTAAATAATTGATGGTCCATTGGTCCCGTTGGTTTGGTTGGTACAAAATAGAGCCTATGCGATAAAGTCTACACTAACATGTGCATAGTAGTCACGGCGCACGGCGACCGCCATGGCGCGGGGTAATTTCACGCGGCGATGGCGATGGCGCTAAAATGGCGCTCCAGTAAAGCACAACATCAAAAAAGTTTAAACATAACCTATAGACGATATATGTGTATGACTTAACCACCAATTAAAGATTTAAATTGTTAAATAACCAAAATAATATTAAATATAATCCATTGTTAAAAAAATTGTTAAATTGTCAAATTAAATAACTTATATGGTCCAACGAACCATCCAGCCAACTGGCGCACAAAAAATGAGAGGAAGTGAGAAACAGAGAACGAATTTTAACTTTACCAAAAGAAGAAAGGTTTTAGCGAAGATGTAAACCGCGAAGCATGGAGTCTGCGTACATGACATGCGATTACGGTCGGCGACCAGTTTCAGCAAGAATCGACAGCGACGCGACCAGTTACAGAGACGATGACGCGGCCAGTTACAGAGACGATGACGGCGACGCGACCAGATACATAGACGACAACAGCGACCAGCTACACTGACTGCGACTATCTCACGGAAGACGCGACCCAGACGATGGCGATGGCGCTCTACTGTAACACGATCCAGAATGCAGATTAACGCCATTATTTGGCGCAAAATGGCGAGAGTGAGGCGATAGCGCACATTTGGCAACGCTACCTGTAACATGTGCGCAATAGCCAAAAATAGTGGCGAGGACCCCCAGAATCGCCGAAGGCGAGAAATGGCGATCGCCAACTGCGCCATTGACTACTATGAACATGTGATTGGATATGTCGAATACCCGAATATTATAACTACAATTGTGAAAAAGTTACTTGTACACGAAATTTGTACACGTTTTATATACACCTCTTGTTGTCTGTGTACATAGACGACTTGTTAAGAAGTTGTTTGTGTACAGAAGCAACTAAGCGTGCATACTTTTGTGTATGAATTTCGTGTACAAGTAGCACGGACTGTTGTTAAATACTCAAAATCCTACAAATTGTTACAAGAAATGAATGGCAAAATGGTTTTTCTTTTAATTTAATCATCTTCAACAAAAGATATGGAGCATTCTTCTATTATCTACATACCCATTCAATCTCTAGAGTAAACTTGTTGATGAAAAAATATAAGCTCACTTGCCACGTACATTTAGAAAAAGGCTAGGGAAACATCATGAATAGGGAACAAATAATATAACATTCCAAAATACAAGTACTACGTATTATGTTGTTCTAGAAATAATATTAAATTATTTTAATTTCATCCAGATATCCTATTACCATAAGGTATTAATATAACACTATTAATGTCAAATGCCAATAGTTTAGATTATTAGAGGAAACAACTCCCTAATAAATTTGTTTTCAAATTTCATACTATTTTTTACATATTTGTTAAAAAGCACTATTGTTACTGTGTGTTTAGCACATAGACTCCTCCTGTCAGTTGACCTTTTAGGATGAAAACACGTCTTAACAAATGGAAATAACATCTCAACATATAAAGATTAATTGAGAAGGAAATTGATACTTGCCCAATAAATTTGAGTACTTTGCCAGTTTCATCCTTAATAGGAGCAATGGTGAGGAGATTCCAAAAGGGTGTGCCGTCTTTCTTGTAATTCAACAATCTCCCACAATAACTTGACCCTGATTGTAAAGCTTCCCGAATCTTTGCCACGTCCTTGGGATCCGTATCCGATCCTTGCATGAACCGACTGACCCGACCCACCAACCCAGCAACATGTTAAAAGAACTTTTTTAAAAACAACACCAAGCTAATTCATACAATTTCTAGATTAAAATTACTGTTATGACCATTAGAAACTACTAATAAAAAGAAGTACCAATTCCTGCCAATGATTTCATTGGAGGTGTAACCGGTCATCTTGACAAATCCAGCACTCGCATACATAATCGGGTAATCGGGTTTGGTTGCATCCGACACCACAAACGTTTGTTGAAATGCCGATAAAGCATCCCTTAGATCCTCCGAGATTCTCGGAATTCCTTTCTCTTTCCCTATACATTCCACCTTTGTTAGCATTCAATTGAAATGGATATGATGATTTTCATATTTTGGGTGAAAATGTAAAATCATTGAGTTGAAAAATAGAGAAACAATTATTTCATACAATAAGAAAAATGAAATTGATCAATGTATCACTAGTAAAACGTAAACAAAGTTTAAAAGCATGAGCCAGAGCGGAAACAACAATAAAAATGCTACTTGTACATGTCACGTTACATGCCCGACTACACGCACAAGTGTAATTGGTCTCTGTACAGACAATTGATTTTAATTTTTATAAAGAGAAGTGTCTATGACCCAAAAAATTATTGTGACCCAAAAAATGAATTGTATGCACATACAATTCATGGTCACAAACACTTTTCTTTACAAAAATTAAAATCAATTGTAACCGGGCAAATAACCCGGCGTGTGCAAGTGACATTTTTGTACATCAATCATGATAGGAGTGGGTGGTAGGTCGAGTAATTATATTAGAAAAAATTACTCTAAACATGTATAAAAACGTTATGGTATTCCAAAATAGAATTGCTATATTTTTCTTTCGGAAATAGAAGTCATTATTGTCACGATTGAAAAATAATGTCGTATTAATGCGAAAGTATTGTGACAGTAATGATTTCAAGATGACAGTATCTATTACTCTTATTTCAAAATGATGAAAAACTAACTCTCTTGTTTTGACTTAGTGGTATGAACTAAATATGAAATATCAAAAGTGTACAAATTCCATTAAAAGTTTGAGAAAATTGAATTGTTCGGGGCTTCAATGGCTCTAGATAAGTTTGATCATTATTCAAATTTACAATTAGTGAGGAAAAAAATCACTCCGTATGAAAGTAATGAATTTGGAGTAAAAAAACTAGTAGACGATGAGTTTACCGGTTCCTTCATCGTACGAATCGCCGGAGCTTCGGACAGAGTTGCCGGAGACCCTTTTGTTCGCCTCTTCGCCGGAAGTTCTGACTTTAACCCCTTGAGGCTTACCAGTCTCGTCGTCAGTTTTCAGAACAAGTCCCCACTCGGCGGCCCTTTCAGCGGCGGCGCCGACCTCATTCGCCTTCTTCACCGGAGACTTGATGGCGGCGGCAAGCGGCGGAGCAGGCTCCTTGATGGCCATCCACGGGACGATTTCCTCGGCATTATTAGCTCTACTGTCAGAAGATCTGGCGAAAAGTTCACCTAGCGGCGGATTGGGTAGTGGTGGCGGTGCAATAGTACTGGCGACGGTCGCCGGCGGCGGTTCATCCCAGGTGTTCCACGACGATTGGAAAACCGGGTTAGTGGTCCGAGAAGAGTAGGTTGATGGGTTGAAGACTTCGAGCGAACCGCGCGAATCTCTGGGAAAGTTGGGTCCTTTCTTTGCTGGTCCATTGCCGCCATGTGAGTCCATGTCTCCAGGTACCCTCAACTGTTATCATATGTCCATTCAGATCACACAATAATAAATGCGGTTTTATAAAGATTGAATAAAGTGAAATTCTCTCCAATAATAATGGCCAGTGTTCCACCACTGTTTTTTTAATATTGTAAATTTTTAGATAAGGTGTACATCACAATTGTTATGTTTTTCGAAACGAATTGTCTGTGTATATATACAATTAAGAGATGTACACATTCTGGTTGCATTCGATTTATAGCGTTTTTTCTCTCAAACGCAGCGAATTGGAGCGTTTCATGTGTATAAAAATCAGCACTTTGGCTGAACAACAGATATCCAAACGCGGACTTTGTGTACACTTTTATTCATAGGTGTACAAAGAAAATTTTATTTTTTTCCTAAACGAGATGCATGTGTACATGTGGGAGTGCGTTAAATGTGTACACAATTTGTGTACATACCAATAAAATTTTTCTTCTTATACTAGCAATAGTTATATTTATAAATTAATATTTTATTGCTTCCGTTTCATTGGACATTGCCCACTTCCAATTAAGTGTAAAATAAGAAAATTAAAAATTGTGGGGTAAACTTTGTATAGAGAAGAGGTATAAAACTGCACCACATATTCATTACTTTGAAATGATAGTGTCAAAGTTTTCGAGACAAATAAAATGCAAAGTGTTGGTAAAATCTAATGGGACGGTGGGAATATTTTTTTTTTTTGAAATTTACATTTTTTAGATACACTAGTTAAGCCTTATATTGAAGCTCAAACATCATAGTCTCATACTAGTATGACGCAAAATTAATATTTATAATGGTTTAAAATTATTACATCGAAATAACATTTACAGATTTACTTCAAATTTATTACATCGAAAGAGAAAATGGAACTTTGCACGTTTTTTCAATTGAGTAAAACAAATTACATTAGTTTATAGGTATTCATTAATTTTCGGATATTGGGATTTGGGGGTCTCACTTTGTGTGTAAGTGTCTAAGAGTGACTATTTACAAATTTGTTCCATGAAAACTTTGGGCCAATAATGATGCAAGGTGACATCGGTACAATTCCTTTTGGCAATGTGTCGTAAGCAAATAATGTAGGCAATTTGGATAACCATTGATAAATGTGATTGGAAACTATGTCGTGTTATTCTACTTCCCTCCGTCTCAGAATTAACTTCGGTTTTGATTGGGCACGGAGATTAAGAAAGTGGGAAATGTGTGGTGGAGAGTTGTGCATAGGAGAGAGAAATGTGTAAGAATGGTTGTGAACCTCAAATCCTTTGCTAAAAAAGGAAAGAGGAGATAAATTTGGGACGGACCAAAAAGGAAAGAATGAAGATAATTATGGGACGAAGGGAGTAATTTTCTTCAAATTTGTATAAGTTGAGTGTAAATTGACATCCTCCCACCTAGTCATTTATACTTCCCCATCTCACGAAAAATTGTACTATACGGATCGATCGGAGTATTTCTTTTATTTCTTGAGTTGAACTATGAATCATGATTTGAAGTTATACTCCATATATTAAAATTAAAATTAATATACCGATATTTTGATTTTGCCTCATATTTTTTGGGTGATATTGGACTTTGTATATCATTTTTAAAAAACTTAGACTGTGCACCCTATTTTCGCTAAAAATGTCTTTGCCTTTTCACCCTATTCAAGATTTTTTTTTCACAAAATGTTGTAGATAAAGTACAAAGTCTTAAAAATGGAATGCAAAATTCAATATCAACCAAAAGATGGGTGTAAACTCAATATTTCCTTTAATTATATCGTGTGAGTACGTATTTGTAAAAAATGCATATCTTTTTCGTATTATATACTCGTAAAGATTTTACAAATAACGTGTCAGAGTATTGATAACTTTGAGGCCCTATGATGTGTCCGTCCAGTTCTAGTGTACATGCATCTCTTTCAATTGGCTGTGACTAGAGGTGTGTGTGTGAATTGTGATATACTCGCCCCAGCTTTTGTTATGAAAATGGTTCTTCGTCTTAGAACAATGTTTAGGTAAACTAAAAGGGTGACAACTCTGGTATCCATTTAAAAAATGGGATACCGTACGTATCACTCACATGATTGGTCCAAATAATTAAATCATTTTTAATTTAGATTTAAATAATTCAACTATAAAATTCTGATTAGTCCAAGTAGACAAAGGTATGATACCTTTTGGGTACCATAGAATCTACCAACTAAAAGACCCTGAAATTTCTCTGATGTTACTCGTTTGTACTCCCTTCCTCCCGAAAAGGTTGACCAAAATTGATTTCTACGTGGATTAATAAATTAAAAATTGTGTATTTGAAATATGTTCAGAGGAGAGAGAATTAACTTTAGCCACATATTTCTTAAGAAATGACAAATCTTTTTGGGACATTAAAAAAAGGAAATTTGGTCAACCTTTTCGAGACGGAAAGAGTAAGAAACTAACTTGTTATTGAATGCTAACATTTTAATTTTGTTACTGGTTGGTCTCGAGTGGTGACGAGAAGTCAACGCAAATTAAAGGATGGCTATGATGTGGACCGGATGGGGACATGAATCTATAATGTGAGTCGACTAACCAAGGGCAAAGTTACGTTTAATTCATATTAAATACTTACGATCGAGAACCATTTGTGCCCACCATATGGGGTGCACACTTATAAGTTGTATAAAATAATGGCCTCGCATAATCAAGGCTCTTTGTGTCACTTTGCATCATTTGTGGTTTAGATTTCACAAAATAACGCAGACATATACAATGGGCTATTATATCAAATATATATATATAAGGGGCTAGTTATTATATTAGTTTTTGTGAGGCGTGTGTAAAACCCGCCTCCCTAATTCCTACCTAACATGTCTGGTAGTTTCCCATGTAAGGTACATTATCATGCATTACGGCTTTTATGTCCTCTTAATGACAATTACTAACAACCAACATACATTAGTCATAATACTACTCCGTATATATAATCATATACTCCTTATAAAAGAACACCATATATAGATTTTGTAAAAAGGTTCAGGTGTGGTTCTATACTACTCGATCAACTTTTATATTCCTGGACTTTATCTAGCTCATCAAACTAATTTAAATTAATGGATCAGATCATATGAGAAAATAAAGTCCAATTAATGGAGCTTTATTCTTCCTAAAGACCTAGAATAAGTTAGGGTGCGGTTTAACTATAGGGTGCATCTACGGTACACACACAAAAAAAGAGTGTTTCGGTACATTCACTTCTAAACCAATCAGATAATAGATAATTTCATATCAGATCAACACCCTAATTTTAGTATTTCGTTCCACGTCAACACAGTAGGGACTTTCAATATTTGCAATACAATCCCTCAATATGCAGAAAGGAAGAAGAAGAATTTTTGGCGCCCAAAAGGGAAGAAGTTGCACCGCCCAACAAAGAACCGGTCATGGCCAACGAAATTACGGTTGAATTGGATGGGGATAAGTGGAGGCCATCACAGTCAAAGTTCACGAATTAATTAAAACAACTTGATTTTTTTCATTGGATTCATTTGGGAATTAGGAATTGCAGAAGTCCGTCACCACAAAATCCATAGGGTTATCGGAGAGAGACAGAGAGTTGAGGCAGTGTTAATTCCAATCTGCAGGGGAAGATGAGGAAGGTAATTGGAACAGAAAATTCACCGGAGCACTTTTAACATAAGACGCAGCGGGCAGTTCTATTTCAAGATAAATCTTTATAAAATATTACGGAGTAACTCATTATTTCCGGAGGACTTAAAGGCAAAATATTGTATTTTTATATTAAGATGATTAGGATGACAAATTGACAACATGTCATAATCTGATTGGATTAAAAGAGAGTGTATCGGTACCTCCTATTTTTAATGATGTACCGTAGATTTTCCCTTAACTATATACTATGTACCCCTAATTATCTAACTGCCCTTATTCTAGTTTAGTATCATTACATGGAATTTGAGTAAAATAAGTATGTTTTTACTTACACCATTTTCAATCAAGAAAATTGGAACATCGCAAGTCTACATGAAAAATTGGAACACTTCAAAACCAAGAAAGTCAAGCTAGTCATGGTCCTTACGGATAGACTAGCTAGGACTATTGAGACTATGTAAGATTTCTTAATTACCTCTATTTATGACCTTTTCTTAAATTGCGGCAAATATAATTAAATAAGCTGAACTCGATGTGACCCTTCAATTTTATTTTTATATTATTACCCTAATTATAGCTAGTTAAACGAGACTAGATAGCTTTTCATTTGATGCACACATCCACGATTTGTTTTTCTCAGTCCACTCCTTTCACTCTACTAGCTAGATAGGATACTTTTTCGAGTTCAAATTGTGACATCTTTGTTAAAGGTTTCCATATGTTTTAATTTCTAAATGGTAGATCTCACATTTTCTAATGTGATTGTAATTTGACCTCTATAATTCCAATTAGCATATATCCGGTGTGGCGGCCGGCAATGTCCTCTATGATCTAGGAGGGAATCTTTTTTCTTATGTAATGGTGAAAGTAAATTACGTACATTCTAGCCTTGTAGGAGTATTTATTTTCATTATTAAAAGAAAACTAAAGCAGTAAAGCTAATGTTTTTTTGACAGAAAAGCTAAGTTTTTATTTTTAGGAGGAAACATCATTTAAAGAATAATTTGAAAATGTAATAAAATTGACGGGAAGAATATATACGGAGTAATATCAATCCTGAATCAGCATTCTGCAATGAAATGATTGGAGGCATTTGTAAATGCTAATCACGTGGCATCATATACAGTATTAATTAATTCGATTTAGACTAATTAATGGAATATAGGTTTTGTGGGCGTTGCTGGGGATGTGTTTGGCTTCTGAATGTGCATGAACCCTCTATTGTGGGCTTTTGTTTGAAGGCTTATAGACTTGCTTTGAATTCATTTATCAGGCGACATTTGTTATAAAAAAAAGGAATATAGGTTTTAATTGAAAAAATGCTTAAATGATATGTTTAGCCCATTTGTCAACTTAACTACAATCAGGGGCGGAGCCAAGGGGAGGTCAGGGTGGTCAGTCGACTCTGCTGAAAATTTGAGAGCATAGAGCTCTGAAATATCTTCAGTTTGATATATTATGGTCCCCGTAACTCATTACGAGTAAAAAGTTATGACTTCTACAAAATCAGCACTATCTAAACGTAAAATCAGCAAAATTTGATGAGTAATATTGATTTTTCCCCCAAATTTTAAAAATAACGTATAATTAGCTCATTACTTACGTGACATGACTCAAAAATAGAGCAAAAACAGTCTCTTTTATTGTTACGAGTGCCTATTTATCTAAACTACATATAAAATATTCAACTCGGACATTGTTTGGAAACGATCCACCGTTTTCATTTTGTATAAAGTTGATTCTCGACCCCCCTGGACCGTATTTCTGGCTCCGCCACTGACTACAATTGCTGGATTTGCATAATATGATGAAGTGTCTGTACATATATGTGTCTCAAATGGATACACGAACTGAGAATGTGATTAATTCTGAAGTAAATGTATATCAAATCCATTTTACTAGAAAAGTTAAAAATCATTTATATACTACTCGTAAGATTATTCACAATTCAGTAAAAACCGGAGAGTCGAATTAATTTTGATTATTATCAAATGTAGTGTACAAAATAAAAAAAATTACTTTGATACAAACCAAGGTTATCATCAAGCTGATAAGACATGTCATTTATGTTATTTTTTAATTGCAACTGTCTATTCTTATTAGTAAAAAAATTTAAAAAATTAGATATTGAAAATTTAAAATGAGAAGAATTTAGTAATATTTTTTTTAAAATTAATTTATAATATATTAATAAATAAAATAGAATCAAAGTGTAACATATGAATAGTGCAAAAAATCTAATGTTGCATTTAAAAGAGAACGGATGTACTACTTAAGAAAAGTATTATTTGCACAAGATGGGACACACAAATAATAAAAATAAAATATGAAATTAATTTTGTATGTTGTAAAAAAACAAAAAAGAATATGGATGACACACAATTATCTCTTTTAATAATTAGAACGAACAACATTAATTGAGAGGGATGATTACATAAAGGCTAGGTAAATTTTACAAAAGTATATGGTTACCGTACAATACCTTATATATGCATATTAAAATTAATTAATAAATTAAACCGTTAGTTTAAATTTAAATTGAAGTAAATTTAAAATGACATGGAACCATTAATGCATAAAACCGAAGAATACCGTATTTACGTACCAGAATAAAACCGAAGCAGAGGCTGCGATTAAATTGTCCTTCCTTTTCAGAAGTTAGCTACCGAACCCCCACACTCACACTAATGTTACCGAAGATGTGAAACAATTTCAGAGAGAACTGAAGCAATCTGGACGGCCTTTAAATTCAGGATCTTCTACGGGTAATGAATTATTGGAATTATTATTTTGAAATAAATAAATAAATAAAATAGGATAGAAACACCGCAATAATATTGAATTTAATTATAAAAAATAAAAAGGCAAGAAGATGATGAATGTGCACAAAAGGGTTTGGGTTTCCATGCTGGTACAACCACAGGTATCACATGGCTAGACTGTCATCATCTACGGACATATATTCTTCAATTGTTACCTTCTCTCAAAACGTACGTACATATGCATCAAGGCATGACCCTTTGAAGGGCGGCCTTACTGTTCTATATAGGATTAAACTAATAGGATTGTCAGTTTTTATTCTCTAGATACGAGTAATTACTCTGATATTTTGGTAGTGTTAGGATGTTTTCTTTTGGACTGTTTTCAGTCCCAGACCAGACCAGACTTAACTTCCGTAGTTATGAAATACACAAAGATCAAATGTTTACCAGATCAGATCAGATCAGACCAGACCAGCAGATTTCAGTCCAAAAGAAAACATCCTTAAACTTTAAACATATGGTAGTATTTCCAAGTCCCACAATAATTACTTATATTCATGGGGAAATATGGCAGTCATATTTTGAAATTCTGTAACATTTTTACTCTAATTTCGGGAATTTTTCCTTAAATTGATCATTATAATAATTGGGCATTATAAATAAACCTAGCTAGCTAGTTTAGTTCTTTCATAAAATTCCTTAATTAAATAGGAGTAAAAGGTAATAGTCCTATGTTTTGATAGGAGTATCCTTATTTTTCATTCAAAAAGACTTATGTATTCCTATTTAGAGAGGTTTTAATTCTTTCAGATTGTCTATTTTTTTGAATCCAGTTTAAGTTGTGATATAGCTAGTTATAGACTACATGTTTATACAAACTCCAACTATACACGAAAAGTGTCTCGATGTAGACATTATTGATGAAGAGTTACTAAAAAATATAAAATCAAAGAAAGAAATAGGGAGAAGTGTCATTTATCCATTTTAATGTTTTTATTTTCAGATTCTTCTCATGTCACATGTTGCAATATCATGTTTTATAAAAATAATATATCTGTCCTTGTTTTTGGGAAAGTTTCATCCATGATTTAGATACAAGTTCAGGGGTCATTGAGATGGCATGGGAGCATGGCAACACGTGTACGTAGTACCGCATGAAGAAGGATTAGATTGCCCATACAGCGCAGGTAGGGGATCGATCTCTCAATCCTCAGCCCTATTAGGACATCAAAGCATGTGAGTAAAGTTTTCTTTTTCTGGCCGCCGACCGATTATCTGTAATCTATTTATACGTAGTATTTCACTACAAAACATAACAGATTAGTCACGAAATTAAAATGATTTGATTGATGATTTCGTGTATACACATTGCAAAATGTTGTTGTGACGAATTTTACGTATCTGTGTCAATTTCTTTTATGAATTTTGACAAATTTATG
This sequence comes from Cuscuta epithymum, assembly GCA_945859915.1. Taxonomy (NCBI): domain Eukaryota; kingdom Viridiplantae; phylum Streptophyta; class Magnoliopsida; order Solanales; family Convolvulaceae; genus Cuscuta; species Cuscuta epithymum. Next base: position 711,702 of record CAMAPF010001052.1, read on the forward strand.
TATAAAAATTTATGTCAATTTTTTTACTTTTTTTATAATATTTATATATAGACAGAAGTACGTAATTGGCTATGGATATATTATACCCCGTTGACGGTTTACGATGTTTGACTGACAATAAAGTAACTTAATTCATGTTTACACTCTGATTATTTTTAATAAATAAAATTTACATATTCAGAAACTACATTAAAACCGCTACAAAGTCTGATAAAAATGTAAGTTTGATAAAATTTTGATTTATAAAGTAAAAGATTAAAAATGATTTAAGTTGATCATGTGAATAGTGGACGGAAACTTTCTAATGATAGGGAGGTAATACGTCCGTATATTCAGGGGCGGAACCAGGCCGGGGCTAGCAGGTGCCGGCGCCACCCCTTCGCCGGACGTTTCAAGGTAGTAGTAGGAGATATTTTTATCCCGCCCCTGGATCTCCCGTCGTCTTCCTCCTCGTTTTGTTTCCATAGCTGGTTCGATTGTTATGTTCAATTGTTAAAGATGCTGGGTGCTGACCAATCATTTTAATAGGCTTAGTTGAACGACGACGTTTGGTTGTCTTACTAAAAGAAAACTGAAACGACGTCGCATGTTTTTAGGTTATTATTACTCCGCATATTGTACGTAGTATTGTTTACTTGTTGGAATCTTTTACATTCTACGTAGTATGTAGTACTCCGTATTTAATTTTCTGAAATCTGAAATGTTAAAAAATATACTTCGATTTCCCCATACATAGTACTATAGTAGTAAAATAGTGCTAAGTATTTTTTTAATTGATCGACATGCATATTTTCATTAAACTTCTTCTAGTAAAGATGCATGCAAATAGCTTAAAGTGCTGGATTCATGTATAAATTTATTGTTGCTTAGTAAGGTCAAATGTCTAATTTCGAGCTTCCTTGTAATTTTTTTTTTGCCATGACTCTAAGCTAAGATTAGACTTAAATAGCCATTTATGCAATGCTATGCCATTTATGTAATTCCGAGTTTATTTGCCATTCATGCAATGCCATTTATTTCGATTGTTTTCAATCCCATACAAATCAAAATATATAAGATTAGACTTAAATAGATTAGATTAAACTAGATCATACTTAAATAATTAGATTTGTAAAAACACAAAGATCAGACATGTTCCAACCAAACTAAACTAGGCTAGATAATACTAGCTAGATCAAACTCGACCCTTTTTAATCGTGTGAGGTTGGATAAAAATGTAGGCAAATTGATAAATTATACGGAGGACTCCGTATCACAATATGGAAGGCTACAAGCTAAGCTAAGCTGAATTTCCTTTTCTTGCTCAGCTTCCATCACTAATGGCGTGAAATTTGATCGGTTTGATATTCTTTTTTTCGTTGAGGCAAACTAGAATTTTAGTGATAGCAATTGATCATTAATATCGACTAGAACTTTGAACTTTTGTTGCATTGTTTTGTTTATGACCTATATCTTGAAGACTTGGAGTATATTCCTTAGCCATATAACTTATCCAATTATTGCTCAGGCTGTCACATGCTCTGTTTCAGCTTTGAATTGAGCTACTTTTGTTTGCTTCTTAGAGCATCTCCAATGTTTTGCTTCGAGGAATCGCTTTCAATTTTAAAGCTAATATCTTGACATTGGAGCATTGCTTTTCTTGCCTGACAAAGCTAATTTACCTAAATGAACTACTAACCAGTGGGCGTAGCTCAACTGGTAGCGAGGGAGTGCCACAAGGGTTAGGTCTCGGGTTCGAATCCCGGCAACTACGATGAGGGGTTACTATGCTGAAAAATGCATAGGGCCTCTGTAAGTACCGGGGACAGAGCCCCACTCTCTATCTGTCAGATTGTGATTATAGTCCAATTTACATCCTCCCATCGTGCCGTCCGGTCGGTGTTGGGGGGCCCTCAGGGATGGGGTGTCATCCTTTTTTTTTTCCTAAATGAACTACTAGCTTGAGCAAGGAGAATTATTAAATACGGAGTATAACATTATTAATAATAAATGAAGAGAAAATAATTATAGCTAACCATTGGAGTACATTTCAATTTTGCTACAAATGCTTATGTGGCTAGGTAAGCTATTAGGGGAATTAGCTAACCGTTGGAGATGCTCTTAGGCGTTGGGGGATAGATAAAAGAGAAAAGGGGCAAATAAGCTCACGTACTAACCAAAAAAGATCAAATAAGCCCTTATATAGGAGGTTCTGTCCGGCCGTCGCCATTTGGGGCGGTTCCCGGTAGAATTTTTTGATGAAATTTTTTTAGTTCTTATTCATTAAGTCTAGTTTACTCATACCAAATTTCAGCTAGAAATTCAATCGCAAAGACATTTAAATGAATTCTTAAAGATAACTGCGCTTTAACTGCGGAATTATCTTCAAGAATTCATTTGAATGCCTTAACGAATGAAGTTTTAGCTGAAATTTGGCATGAGTAAACTAGACTTATTGAATAAGATGCTCAAAAAATTTCATCAAAAAATTCCACCGAGAACCGCCCCAAATGACGACGGCCGGACAGAACCTCGTATATAAGGGCTTATTTGACATTTTTTTATTAGTACGTGGATTTATTTGCGGATATTACGTGGGTTTATTTGCCCCTTTTCTCTAAATAAAATGTTGTTATAGCCAAATATGGGCAAAGGCTAATAAACTGTTAATCGAATGTACTCCTCTTTGGTGATCAGCCCTGATACAATGAGGCTACAAAGTAATTAACATAATTATTAAATACTTCGTACGTAGAAGTTTAGATCAAATATGTAGCAATAATATTAGATAATTACATAAACAATCCTCTATTCCTAAATAGTCTATACGCTTCCCTTTTTCATCAACTCTAAAATGATCTCTCGTTTAAGATCTCGCTTGATATAATAGTGAAATTGGTTGAATTGACTGAACCGACTAGAATCGATGAAATTTTGTTTGAAGCGACTGAGTTTTTTGAATCGACTGAATGGTGAAAAAATAAAATACTCCCCCCGTCCCTTAAAACTTTGCCAAGTTTGACCGGCACGGGGATTAATAAAGTAAAAACTGTGTGGTTGAGGTTTGTGCAGAGGAGAGAGAATTAACTGGAACCACAAATTCTTTACTTAAAAGGGAAAGTGTTAAAGTTTGTGGGACATCCAAAAAAGGAAAGTTGACAAAATTTTAAGGGACGGAGGTAGTACTACTCCGTCCCATAATGGTTGTCCACTTTCAATTTGGCACGATTATTAATAAAGTGGTTGAAAAGTAAAAGTTGTGATTGAGATTTGAGTATAATAAAGTGAATTGATAAAAACCACATATTTCATCCAAAAAAGGAAACAAGACATTCATTTTGGGACAACCCAAAAAGGAAAGTAGGACAACCAAAATGGGACGGAGGGAGTATATTTTATTAATAAAACTAGGAAAAAATTATATGAAAAAAGTTAAAATGATTTCTACGGTAACTTCAATTAATTTAGCCAAAAAAGTAATTTCAAATATGCTTATTTTGATTATAATAAAATTTAGCGCGTTTTCCAAAAAAATTTAGCGCGAAATCAACGGATATGTATTTAGTAAAAATACCCCATAGTTGATAGATAAGGTTTTTTATCATCAAAACAAACCACTTATATTAATATTATTAGGAATCAGAACATATCGTTACAATCAACTCAAAAAGACCAACCCTGACAACAACAATCGCTAACCAACTAGCACTATCAACCCTACGGCTAGACTCAGAAAGATTACCCATGAAAGAGCAATACGAATCGCTAACCACCAAGTGGGTGTGACAGAGCAATCACTGGCCATATAGATCTTTCCAACGACATAATATCTAGCAGAATTGTCAATCATAATTGTTGACCTAAAACTAAAGACATCAACAAAAAACAGAGCAACATAAAACATAAAGCGAAAATAAAAACATAAAAAATTAAATAACTGATAAATTTTCCAAACCCTAGCACCTTGAGCGCTCTAAGGAGGCGGTCCAAGAGGGTGGTGGACCGCCGATTTGTTTACTTACTTGATCAGCCCACCACCGCCCTCTACCCATGTTGATTCGCCAGAAATTAACCCTTCGACCTTATCCTCAATTGCAGAAATGAGACAACACTGCTTTAGATCATCCTTAGAAGACATGGTTATCGTTTTTTGAACCTTGGATTCTGTTTCAAAAGTTGCAGCCGCACGAAATTGGCGGAAGTCTAGAGAAAAAAGCCGCACAAAATTGGCGGAAGAAAACTCTACGCGACGGCAAAACCGCTGGGGAGACAAAACCCTACGCAGCGCTAAGTCGCTAGGGAGAAACCATGTCTGTGAATTGCGAGGGCTAAATCTGCCGCTACACCAAGATGCTGCACAATAAAAAGGGGTCATCAACATACCATAGTTTTAAGTAAAACATTGCTATTTTCATCCAAAAAAAAAAGTAAAACATTACTACGTACGGAGTATATGATTTGTATTGCTGGTATTGGTACCTCTCCACTAAATACATCACATCTTCACGTTTCTAACGATAATATTCCTCAAATTTAATCTAAAATATTATAAATATCAATGAGGGTGAGGGTATTTTAGGGATCAAAAAAAGTTTATAAACTATCATGTTCATAAACGAGGTAAGGGTCAGATTGGTACTCGAAGTTGCAAAAAAATGGTCAAATAAGTCCTTATATAGGAGCCTCTGTCTGACCGTCGCCATTTGGATTTTGGGATTTAAAAGAAATTTTTTACCAAAGAAGTCAAGCCGCCCACTTGACTTTCCAACGATGTGTAGGTTGGATTCCGCCGCCATAACTCGTTTTGTTGATGACCGCCGATCATAGTGTCTACTATTCTTGGCCAACTCCAAGATAAGATTCCTAGCTTGAGAAGAAGTTTTGTTGACGATTCCCCCTCCACACGCGGTGTTGATCATCCACCTATCATCATCGCAAAGACCCTCATAAAAGTCTTGCTCCGAATAGCCATGGTATGGACAACTTGCACAATGCTTCTTGAATCGTTCTCAAAAGTCATAGAACGATCCATCCTCTTTTTGCTCCACGTTGCTAATTTGCTTCTTTAGATATGAGGAGACAGAGGCAGGATAATACCTTTTGAGGAAGCACTTCTTCATGGCCTCCCAAGTATCTATGCTTCCCGAAGGAAGATAGAATAGCCAATCTTTGGCGGTGTCTTTGAGGAAGAATGAAAAATCCGTCAACTTGAATTGTTCCTTGGTGACACAGTTTTGGCATATGCTTGTACAAATGATGTGGAACTCCAAAGGTTTTTATTCGGGTCCTCTCCTCTTAGCCCGTGGAAAGATGGAAGTAGATGAATAAGCCCGGATTTCAACTTGAATGTAGCACCGGCATCAAGAGTTGGGAAGGTGATACATAGGGTTTGTTGGTTGATATTAGGAGCCGTGTGCTCCCTCAATGTCCTTGTTTCAAGATCCATAGGTATTGCTCTTCAGGCTCGCTAGAATGAGAGCTAGAGTTTGATATTTCTCCCGAGTCAAAGCTTGAGAATTTGTTTTTCAACCGCTCGAGAGTTCGCTCTATTTCGGGGTTTGTTTGGTATGTGAGTTGGTTTAAAAATCGAGTTCTTACCATATACTCAAATAAAGCTCAGAAAAATAGAAATCTTTATGTAATTTTTTTTAAAGTTTTCTAAATAAAAAGAAAAATTAATTGTCAATCCCCGGCAACAACGCCAAATCGACGGCACTAAAGTCATATGGGCCTCAAAATAAATTCAATACAAACACTTATACATAGTATAATGTAGTAGAGTTCGTATTCACATGGAAAGAAGTAACTTTATTTTAATGAACTAGTAATTAAAAGGCAGGTTTTGAGATTGTGTAATTTAATTTTTTTTTAATTAAACACCAAGATGAACATCTTATATATGTTTTAATTCAAGATAAAAAAGGACTTGGCTTTGCTACTTTCCACTGGCCGATATGTTTAGTCGATCCCGCCTATATCTTTAACTTATCCCCTCTCGAATACTCAACCGAGTAGTATCTCCAATTCATCGAGGGTAGTTGTTAACAACGATCATTCATTAACAACCATTGACTTAATACCGTATTATATTAATCAAATATAGAACAACATCGTATACCGATTTGATAGTAGCGATTGGTCTTTTTAACTCCTTGATGAAATCAATTGAGATTGATAACCTCAATACAATGGTTTCGGTTTAACCAACAAAATTAACCAACTTCTTTTTGCCCGAAATCACTTCACACCCGACCGGGTATTTGTTAGTTTCGTAGCAGATTCCTCTTTCTCTTCATACCCAACCGGGTAATGGTCATACCCGATCGAGTTTTGCACTAAACTCAAGTTTCCTCGTCCTTTTTGCTTCCAAACTTCTCCTAAACTTATAGCTCAACTAACTACTTCTTACAACATACAATTAGTGAATTACAATCAAATTAAACTAATGACTACAAATTTCCACAAAATGGTAAATAAACATTGCAAACAAATATAAAAACATACACTTATGCACTAACAATTAGTGCATATCAGTAGTGCTATGTACTCATTTAGAGCCGTTTTGGTAACATGGAAATGCACTGATGATTCTGCAGAAAATCATGAAGTTTTGACCGAAGTGACTGGATTAGTTGATTCTGCTGATTTACGGGAAAAAAATATTTAACAAATTTTATTAATGAAATAAAGAGGAATTATATGAAAAATAGTTAAAATGGACATCTATTGTAACTTCAGTGAATTTATTCGGAAAGTATCTCCAACCTTTCTTATTTGATATTTAAACCATTTGCTCACAAGATGAAAAGTTACGTGTTCGTTGAAAAACTTTACAGATAAAGCTGTTAATCTAAAAAAACAAGGTCACCAAAGAAGTGTTAAGTATGTATTACTTAGCTTTCCGGTGTTCATGGGCCGGACAGAATTATTAGTTTAGGGTCAACTTACACTTATTATTAAGAAAAAGTTAATACTATTCACAACGTCCAAATTATTAATTTGTCACTTAGTTAAGTATTATGGAGTAATAAATAAAAATAATTCCAATACCTTATTTACGCTCAGAGCTAGTCACACAAAAGATTTACAAAAAGGCTCTATTGTTATTTTTAAACATGTATTACATTTATTTTATTCTTTTAATCGTGCAGAGGATGAACATTCATAGAAGTGTATGTAGGAATGTCTATTCATATATATATATATATATATATATATATATATAAGAAAATTGGTCCGGAATATACATATAAAACACAGTTTTCTTTCAAAAATCATTTGACGACCTTCCCAATTGAATTTTTTGCTCAAATTTGGTATGAATGAACTAGACTTGATGAGGAACATTAGGGGTGGGCAAAAGACCCGGTCCCGTTGTTCCGTTCCGGAATGTTCCGGTTCCGTTTCGAAATTGTCCCGTTATATTTGGGACACATTATTTTTGTCTCGTACCGGTCCCGAACCGTTTTAAAACAAAACGGAACCGGGACAAGTAAAATATATCATGTTCCGTCCCGTTGTCCCGAATCCAAAATTGTACTTTATAGTAGGTTAGTGAGTCTACCAACAACTCATTGAGTAATTCAAATAATAATAATTATCTATTTTTCACACCTAAAATACAAAATGTTTATTAAAATACTAGTTTAACAATAAAACACCTAAAAAACTCTAAATTACCTAGTATCACATACTATGAACTATCATCTATCTACAAAAGAGAAATTCAATATAAATTGCTTTTATCACTTTTTTTTACAGATTTCTTGATAGATTTTTGTTTTAGAGTTTTTTTGTTGAAACTTTTGTTTCATGCAGCTAATGTGATAAGTTGTATTTTTTCTCACAATTTTCTAGATTAGCTATAGTGTTTTTTTGTCATAGAGTTTTCTTGCACTGTTTTTTTTAAAAAATTTTGAAATAGCTTAGCTTTCTTTTTGGGATTGCAATTTTTTCACTACATTTTTTTGGGATGTCCCGAAATGTCCCGTTTTGTCCCGGTACCGGTTTAAATGGGACAACAAAAGGACAACGTCTTGTCCCGTCCCGTTCCGAACCGTTATTATAAAACGGGTTCGGTACCGGGATAACCCAATTCTCGTTCCGTCCCGGACCGTGCCCACTCCTAAGGAACATACACAAAAAATTTCAGCTAAAAATTCCACCGGTTCTTAGGGGTTCTCACAGGTTCTCATTTTAAGAGGGATTCTCACTAGAACCCTCCTATATATATATATATGCACACATAGATTTAGGTTCATGTGATAACTTAATCTTAGGAGAGGAAAAAAGAATGATCTTGAACTGTTGGATTGCAACATTATTTACTTTAATTAATTAATTCGTACGAGGGTACATATGTAATTCACTTTTCTTTCCTTCTAAATCTTATTCCTACGTTATAGAAAGTGATAAGGTCAGTTCTCTTACTTCAATTATTTCTTTCTATATCCATTTAATTTCCTTTCTTCTTCTTCTTCTCATCATCCACCTTTCTCTACCACCAATTTAACATCATTAACGTAATCTCCATTATCATATTCACGACTCTTTCCTGCAATTGTCGACGTGCAAGACAATTCTCTGAACAATATTCTCCTCTACATGTAGATATTTCTTAACCTAGTTTTCTAAAATTTTTGTTGCAAAATAAATTTCTCTCACTGTGGATCCAGTGTTCAGTTGATCCACTTTTCCTACAATTCCCCCCAGTACATTCACGACTTACGTGCTCCGAAAAATTCATTACTTCATATTGGTGCACCGTTAATTTAGTTATGCATTTGATTGTTTTTAAATATTTCAAATGTGATTCGTTGAATTTGATGCAATGATATATGTTTACTCTTGCACATTTACGTATGACTATTGTACACTTTTTGGATCTGTGATTTTGCACTAAATTAACTTTTAAATTTGTAGTTTTTCACTAGCAATTAGTGCACCTAAATTGTCATGTGATGCATTTTACATGTTTGGTATGGAAATAAAGACGGGTTTCTATTAAGCTTTGATTTGGTGTACTTACCATGCTTTCGTTATGCATTTTCATTATTTTTTAATTTTTTACTTTTTCTTTTGCAGATACGGTGCAGTGGCAATGGAGCAATTATGGTTCATTCGGAAGAAAAAGTGTATTTGATTTTGTAAAAAGATGTCAATGTAAAATTATAGAAAATTTGATTTAATAGCGCACTTTTGAGTTTATCCCAAGGAACATGATAAATGTGCATTTTATTTTGTAAAAAGGATGTATGTAGATCTTTAGAAAGTGTTATATAATGCTGCACTTTCATATACATCTGAAATGCATATTATAGTTGTTTGTTTATACCCTTGTATGTGTATATTCATTTTTATTTACAATTTGTATAGAGCACAACTACAAGAGTAAAGTGCAGATAAATGATATAAAACCGCACTTTACAATTACATTGATGAACAAGCCGGTTATTCAAACTACTAATAGTGCATAAATATTGAAATAAATATTTAATTAAATTGATGTTGACCTTTAAGAAAATAAATAAATTGATGTTGCATAATGTTTGGCATAAAAGTGCATATGTAAAACGTTAAAGTGAAAATGTACAAGCTTAGATTAATTCAATTGATGGAATATTGCATCTGGAAAAAAATTAGACATAAGAAATAATGCACAATTCAAATGAAGATTGTTTTAAAATCAAATTAGTTATCCGAGTTTTATTTGAGATTAATCCAGAATTGAAATTAGTTGTCCGAGTTTCCGATGAGTGGTCCTTCGCTGGATGAAATTGAAATATTCCACAGGGCGGTGGACTGGTCTGAAAGATAGGGGTTTCCTAATACAGTGTGTGATGTTTCCTATTCTAGTATATTGGAGAAGGGAGTCAATGGTTTGGGCAGGGCTATCTTGGGCTTGGACTTTATTCCGGAAGAAGCCAATAAGGCAGCTAAGGTGGTGGCAGGTCTGGGATTCTTGCGGGTTTTCAACTGGTGGTTGGGCCATAACATTCCTAGAGAGCTTGAAGGAGCTATTAGAATGGATGTGGATTCAATGCCCTATGTAATTTGATTTTTTCATTGGCTTATGTACTCAAATCTCTATCAATAAAATAACGGCATCTGACTCCTGGCATTTGCCCCACTGATTTTGGTGGTTTGCCTTCCGGGATAATATATATATATATATATATATATATATATATATATATATATATATATATATATATATATATATATATATAGGGAGCAGTTCCAATAAGAACCATGCTTAACGTGAGAACGTGAGAACCATGCACTTTTAACACATCTCGGTGCACTATGAGGCTCACCTATTGCACTTTTTAAACTTGGGTCAAAACATGCCAACTTTATATAAGTGTGGAGACAAATTTGTAATTATTTCGTTAACACGAAAATGTGCAAGAAATAATCGATATAGTGCATCACAATTGCTTAAAAGTGGAGTTCTCACGTTCTCACGTTAAGCAAGGTTCTCATTTGATCCAAAATCTATATATATATATATATATATATATATATATATATATATAGAGAAAAGATCCCAATGAGAAGCTTGTTTTGGGCTGAAAAATAAGAAGTCTTTTCCACCGTTGGATTTCCGCACACCAGGCCATCATGGACGAGTGATATGTTAAAACCTCACCTTTCATTAATGGCATTTTTGTTAATTTAACCAAGTTTAAACCTCTTATTGTATTTTACTTATATCCTTACAGACCAAGCTCTTCGTTCCTCCATGACTCCAGCTCTATAATCGTCGATTTCTTTATTTAATATTCGATCTCTTGTTTCAGAGTGCACAACCTTTTTTTTGCTTTTTTTGGGCATTGTGATTCTATCTCGATCAATACAGAGACGACTGTATTTCAGAATCTTCCAAAAGTTAATTCTCACTGGGTCATGGACAACCATGGAGGAGCTCTAGCTACAATGACGGTCGACGATGGTGAGAGAAGTTTATTGTTTAAATGTTTTCAATTACTTTGTATCCGAGTTGAAAAAAACATGAACTCTACTCCACTCTTTATTTGAATGTATTAAATGAAATAGTCATTTGTAGATGGAATGAATTTAAATTATATCTGCCAAGTGTTGAATAAAATGTTTCAATGGTAAGAAGTAGTAATAAACTTCATTTTAGAAGTGGTACGGGCCTGATAGAAGAATCTTTCTGCCGGAGGGGCTTTTGGACATATCTGAAATACCGAAGTATTTGTGTGGTGAAGCTCCTGGAGATTATGGTTATGACCCTTTTGATCTTGGCAAGAAACCAGAAAACTTTGCCAAATATCAAGCGTTTGAGGTTATCCATGCCCGGTGGGCAATGCTTGGCCCCGGGTGTCATCATCCCAGAAGCCTTAAATAAGTTTGGAGCTAACTATGGTCCTGAAGCTGTTTGGTTTAAGACAGGAGCTCTGCTGCTAGATGGGAACACATTGAATTACTTCGGTAAAAACATCTCCATCAACATGATTATTACTGTTGTCATTGTTGAGGTCGTACTTGTTGGTGGTGCTGAATATTTCCAAATCACCAATGGCCTGATGAGGAGCTACAGATCCCAATGCCTTGCTTCTTTTGCTAATGACTGGTGGATCACTTAAGGTTAACTGGAGCTAGAAGACAAGTTGTCCCTGGGGTCCTTTTGATCCCTTAGGGCTTGCAAAGGATCCAGACCAGATAGCCATCTTGAAAGTGAAGGAGATCAAGAACAGGAGCTTAGCCATGTTCTCCATGTTGGGATTCTTCATCCAAGCCTACGTGACCGGGCAGGGACCTGTGGGCTGTGGAGAACCTTGTGACCCACTTAGGTGACCCTTTTGTCAATAATATGCATTCAGTTGTGTTTGATTTGTAAATCACTTTCTTAAAACGAGTTACGTGAGCTAATTTGACTTTTAAATTACAAGTTATCCATTTTTTGTTATAAGTTATACATTTTATGCTAAAAGTTACAGAGTATATGAGAATTCTTATATTCTGCTCTCACAAGTTTTTATTGGATAAAAATGAAGAGTTGGAATTAGATAAATCAAATAAAAGTAGAATGAGATAGTAGTTTATGCTAGCATGTGGTCTTTCTATTCTAAACAATTATTGCTATAACAAGGGAGTATTGAATATTTTGACTTATTTTTAATTCTAATATATTTTGGTTTTTTTGCTACTTCAAATTTGTCTTGAATATTTGGTCTAAGTGGCTCTAAGTTGCTCATATTGATGCTTTAATTTTAACTTACCTTTCACACAATATTCATATCAAGGCTATTAACTCAATTGGTAGAGCAATGTGCATATTTGCATAAAGGTGCGGGTTCGAGTCCCGCATAGCCTAACTTTGCAGATTATTACATGTTCAATCAATGCTCATGGCTTGCTATTATCTAGTGACATATCAGTTTTTAGCGAGATGTAGGAAATGAGAAAGAGAGGCCAAATTAAGTTGTTGGCAAATGAAATGAGTGTCCAATCTCTCACTAGTAACTTTACTACAATACAAATTAAACTTCTGGAAATAACTCAAAGCAGTTAAGGCATTGAAGTGAAAAAAAGAGGATGAAATTTGGTTAAAATATGCTATTAAGTAAAAGGTAGGATACCTTTCTTTAACTAAGATCAACTGCATTAATATCTTTCATCCTATAACCAACTTAAACATGGCCCAACTCTACATGAATGGAGCATCTACATGAAATTAAAGTTGGGAAAAAATTAAATCATTAATTCACTTGTTGAGATAGCTTATGTGGGATTCAAACTCACATCTTTCGTGCGGTCACACGATGCTCTTTCAATTGAGCTAATAGGCTGTAAAAATATGCAACTTTCCATCTTAAAACATTTAAAATAAAAAACTAAACTTCGTACTACCAAATGACCAAAAGTTTTACCATAAAAAGGAGCGAAACTTGGATATAAATCAATTCTATGATATATAAATGCATACTTAAGAAGGAACAACGGTGACATAACAGAATTTCAAGACATAACATTTTTTATATAAAAAGAACATTACAATTAAATATGTACAACAACAACATTCAAGCCTTAGTCTCAAAAAAGAACTTCCTTAAATCTGGTCCACACTTTCACTTTTTCGGTTTTTCCTTCTTTGCTTCAATGTTGTTGTCCTGTCAAGTATTTTTTGTTTGGGCAATTGGCTTTTGTACTTCCACCTCAATATCATTTGAAATCATTTCATTGTCAAAACCATTGCCAATTATGTCCTCGATCTTCTACAATGAAGAAAAGTAAAACATAAGTTTATCACTAATAAAGCTAGAAACATAACTTCTAAATCTAAATACGTAACTTTTAACTCACATTAATTGATGAAATAAAAAAGAGAGTATATTTATAGAAAAACAAAGACCTCTAAAAACTATCACTACTACTACTATAGTACTAACACTCAGTTTTATTTTCTATTATTACTGGTTAATGAGACTTACATATTCTTAAAACTTCGTAACTTCTAATATGAAATGCCTAACTACTAAGTGAAAGTTTATAACTTTTTTGAAAAAAAAAAATTAAAACTTTCAAAATAAAACAATGACACAAAAGAGAATTAAAAAAAATCAAATAAATCAAGAGTGTCTGGACTTGCACATAAGATGTCATCGCCGGTAAAGTTACAAGGTAAAAAGAAAATATTGCAACACACTACTATAGCTAAAACAATAACTTCTAATAAGAAGTTCATAACTTATAGTTCACCTCATCTGAAAACCTCAAAATCAGTACACAACTTGTGTAGGTATGTGTCAGAGTCCTCCTCATGTCCATTAAGTAGAAACTTATACTTCAGATTATTTAAGATATAATATAAAAAGTGTACCTTTAATTTTATTAAAAAACGGTAACCTCTGTGCATAATTGTTTACCATACTAATAGCAAAAAAACAATTGATGTTTGAGAAGATGCTAATTATAAAACATCATTTCTTAAAATGTCAAATAGTAACCTGCAAAGATAGCAATTCAAGATGCACTTTTACCTTGTAACTTCTAATTAAAGAAGATGAACTTTTTAATCTAAATTCATAACTCTAAACTCTTAGAGCCCGTTTGGAGAACTCTGTTTTCGGCTTATCAGGCTTATCAGCCAGCTTTTTCACCAAACACGTAACTTTTACTTTCGCGCGCTGAATTGTGTAATAAGCCGAAAAAGTAAGGTTGGAGTTACTTTTCTGGCTGTATTGGCTGAAGTTACTGTAGAGGACCATTTTAGCTATTTTTACATATAATTTTTTCTTTAATTTATTAATAAAATATATTTTTAAAATATTTTTTTCTTAAATCAGCAGAATCAGCCAAAACAGCCACTCCAGCCAGAATATCATAAATTTCAGCAGAATCAGCCAAAACAGCCGATTTTGGTGCTACCAAACGGGCTCTTAATGAGTTAATTCGTGCAGTGATATGTAGGAGAAATAGTGAGACCGGTGTTATTAAAAACCATATCATAAAACAATTGGGTAATTCAGTACTATCATTATTTACTCTATGTTCAAAACAATCACAATACAAATATATTAATTGCTTATAGATAACAAAAATAATCAAAATCAAAATTCTCTATTAAGTTCAAAGTTATTTCAGCACAAACTCTTGACGTTTTATCACAACTTTGGCTTTAAATCTAAAATTAAGTACATATACTGTGATAATAAACCCTAAATGCGATCAAATTTCAAGGAAAATACAACAGTAGACCTGATTTTAGTGAGTTTGAGATGAGTTCAAGAGTTTAATGGAGTGTTTTTTAAGTACGGGAACTTAATTGATTTTTTGAATTAATTCCACTTTTGATCCTATGAGTTTTGTGCCAATTCCACCCAGTGGCGGAACTAGGGGGCGAGCCGGTGCCGGCGCCCCCGTTCGCCGGAGATAATGAGGTGGTACTACGTATATATTCCATGGCGCCCGGTCTTCTTTAAGCTTCCTCCGACACCTGCTCTGTAAGCACCAGCTATTTCCTTCCCACTGCTTGGGTGTTTTTTAAAAGGGGTTTGTCCTCAAATAATACTAATTAAAAGCATTTGGACAAAAAAAGAGACTTTTCTTTTAAGTTCCAAATATAAGACTAAATAATACTTAAGGGACTAATACACCCTTACTAAGCCCCAAACCCACTGGCCTGCTACAGTAACTCGTCACAGTGACCAAATTGCAGTGACCAATGTTACAGTTACCAATGACCAACGTCCGCCCGTCCAGTGACCAACGTCCGCCCGTCCAGTGACCAATGCCCGCCCGTCCAGTGACCAAGTCCACCCGACCAGTGATAGTGACCTATTGAATAGTGACAGTTACCCGTCACCACCGCCTCTACCTGTAATTGACAGTGACCAAATTACAAATGGCCACCGCAGACCGATAATGACCAACGCTGGCCCGACCATGATCACCGCCGCCCGACTGTGACCACTCGCCTGTCCTCCACCATCGTAGACAGTGCAAGCCAACCCCCAACCCCACCACCCACCATTCCAGCCCTAGCCCCCAGCTTCCTCCCTGGCCCAAACTCCCTTCCCAGCCTCCCCTGCACCTGCCATAAGCCTCCACCACGGTCCCAGCAATCTCACTACCGCCCCCAGAATGCCTACAACCCTAACCACCGCACCACAACCACTGTAAATCGTCTCTGCTACCACTAATCCACCCTAGCTGCAACCAGATTTGCAGGGCAGTAGACACCACCACAATTGCTGCAAAATTATCCTTCGTTGTCGCTGGATCTGTCGGAACTTGTCATCTATCATCATCTGCGTCTCTCTGTTGGGAGAAGGAGAAAAGACCTGCCATCTCTGATTCGTATCCGATCGGCTTATAGAGAAGGAGAAGAAGAAGAATGGGCGGCATCGGAATGCGAGGGGAGAGAGCATATATGAGCGATGAAGATTGCGGCTGAACCAGTGACAGTACAAGGGGCGTAGGCGGCGATTCCACTTGTGACGGCGCGAGGGGCGGCGGTGCGATGAAGTGTGGCGCTGGATCCGAAATTGAAGAAGACAGGGTTCGTCAATGAAGTGCGGCGCTGGATCCGAAATTGAAGAAGACAAGGTTCAGGAGAGCTTGTGTTTTGTTATTAAAGGGTGTTTTAGTCCATTCAAGTATTTTTTAGTCCGTTTTTTGTCCAAATCGATAGTTGGTCTTACTTTTGTCTTTCCATAACCCTGTAATATTATTTGTGTCATTATTTCTTTTTAAAACGTAATTGGAAGTTCCAAACGACACCGTTCGGTTAAATGATTGTTCAATCAGAAACGACGTCGTACATAAATAGACCTAAGAGGATAATTGGGCCTGTGAGTAACAAAGAAGTTTGAGAAAACTATGGACTGAAGCGCGGGCCGCAGGGGAGCGTGGCTTCCAAGTTTCGTCGTTAGCGAAGGATTGAACATTCGAACTATCAAAGACTTGATGAATTGGTGTGTTACTGTGTTATCCTTTATCGAGTACTCCCTCCGTCCCTTAAAACTTTGCCAACTTTCCTTTTTTGGATGTCCCACTAACTTTGCCACTTTCCCTTTTAAGTAATGAATTTGTGGTTCCAGTTAATTTTCTCTCCTCTGCACAAACCTCAACCACACAGTTTTTACTTTATTAATCCCCGTGCCGGTCAAACATGGCAAAGTTATAAGGGACGGAGGTAGTATAAATTAAATTTTACTGAACTTTTGATTTGCTTTAGGTTTTTAGCAATTACCCTGTAGTCCAGTGAGTGAGTCCGTATTGTTTAGTTAATTTCATCTCTTGAGTTAGGTAGTTAATTTCGTGAATTTATATTTATTTTAGTAATCTTTCAATTTTTTCTTGATTTAAACAAGTTTTAACTTGTTTTTGTGATTTTATTAGTATTACTAGTATTTTATAGAGGTATTTACCTAAATAGGACTAAATCAATCTTTAATTGTCAAAATAGGACTAAAGTTTAAAAATGACTTAAATAGGAGTTATTAATTATAATTCGACAAAAACACCTCTGAAGTCTGAAAATCACACTTCCACCAAGCAGAAGCTGGACCACCGCCAATACCCGTCGGTCGCCGTCCATCGCCTCCGGTCGCCGGCCACGCTGCCGCCTTAAAATTGGCCGCCACTGTAGATCAGGACGCCGCCATTGCAGATCTGGCTCTCGCCGCTGCAGATCTGGCGGCCGCCACCGGACATCTGACCAAATCTCTAGTCTTTGCCGCTGCCGGCCACTGCCCTGCAGATCCGGCCACCATCGTAGCTAATCCAACGTCTGCCTCTACAATATGGCTTCCAGCGTTGCAGATCAGGTCGTTGTCTACACAAATGCCAATATCTTCATCAAAATGCCAACATAAATTGAGAATGCCATTTTAATGGCATTTTCAAAGGAAAATACAATTTTTTTATGAATGAGAATACCATTTTAATGGCATTTTCAAAGTTTAACCTGGCATTTTTAGTCTCAATTAGCAACTGTAGCTTAATAGAAGAGAGGAAGAAGGACGAGGAGAATAATCGAAGAAGATGCACATCTGCGGAGAAGAAAACCTTATCTACGGCGGCGGACGGCGGCAGTGGACTTTGCGATGACGGCGGCGATTGTTATGACTGAGATCTTGGTTCGGCTGTTTCTTTGTGAAGCTAAGAGAAGAAGATGTCCAGCAGATGAAGAAGAAGATGCCCAATCGATGGAGAAGTTGTGCAGCAGATGGAGAAGATGGCAAGGGAGTTAATAAGATGCGCATGGGAGAAAGTTCGATGGTATGCGCAGGGAAAAGCAAAAAATAAGGGCAAATAGGTAATCTAGTCCTATTTAGGGAATAAAATTATAGGTACTCCTATTAAGGAATTTCAGGAACAATTTAGTCCTATTTAGGGTAAAAATTCTATTTTATACTTCGTACTTGGTAATAACTATGTTGACAATTTTTTATGTAATGTGTATGCGATTAACAATACATATTTTTATAACTTCAATTCTAAACTGTACGTAGTACTCCGTTTATAATTATATTTTTAAGCTAAGCCTACAGGCGAATATGTTAGATTAAACTCTTCATTTTTGATAAGGAATACATTAAATCTTTCAATGATTTTCGGTGACGGGTCAATCCGATAATTCAAACAATTTCTACTTGACATGATTTCCTTTTATGGTTGCTAGTCAAATCAATTTTCTCTTTTCGGTGGCTAGTGAAGCCGGATCTTTTATTTTGTATTTTTTTATTTTTTTGGGTTAGCAAGTGCAACAAAACTGTTAGACTACACTACATTATTATGGATTAGCAATATTAAAGGATTCATGGAATCTTTATGTCTAAAGTCTCATCCCATTTTAGGCTTAAGCTATTTATCCACTTGTTTCTTTATTATCATTTGATGAATAAATTAATTATTTCGATCCTACATTTCACCTCACTCCCTCTCCTTTTGACCCGAGTCAACTTTGCATTGACCTGAATTTGACTTACCACACCACCCCTCCTCAAAAAATGGTCTGGTTCCGCCACTGATTCCACCTTTAGTCCACGTTTTTCACTTTGTCCACTTTTGGTACTTGACTACTGTTTTTTTAACCGTTTGTGGTCCTTTTCCGGCGATTTTAACCATCGGAAACAATGCCGGAAGGACCATATATGGACGAAAACTCAATAGTCGTGGATCAAAAGTAGACAAAGTGAAAGATGTGGACTAAATGAGGAATTGACCTAAAATTCGTAGGACCAAAAGTGGAATTTATTCTTGATTTTTTCTATGATAGTTTTCCCTTGTATCTTATCCGATTACTACGGGTTGTACTGACCCATATACCTTTTCTCCTTACCTGACGATGGATCGTATAATTTCTCTCTTTTATGGGACCCGAATACACTCAAATTAATGGCTACAATGAGTAATTACTTTAGACAAAAACATGTGATATAAATTGAAATGCTGGTCAGCGCATATTTTCTATGCAAAAAAAGCGAAATAAAGAGACCACCGATAGTTGATACTCTGCTATCTGATCAATCTAATCAAATATCTCAATTAAAACTTGAGGATATATAAAAGTTTTTGCAATTAATAAACTAATTGATCTAGTAATCACTTATCAGTGATTTTTGAACTCGCTAACTAGCTAGCAGCCTAGCGTTAGAGACTTAGAGTATCAAACAGTAAAACACTACACTACTTTAATTAAATTAAAGTTAGATACTCCGTAGATAAATGGAACTAAGGATGTTTTTGCTTAGCTTTGGAGACCGAAATTTGCTGGTTTGATCTGTTTAAACTGGTTTGGTCTGAACTGTCCGGTCTGGTCCAGTAAACGTCTTGCCTTAGTGTATTTTATAACTAGAAAAGTCAAGTTTGTTCTTGTCCGAACTAATCTGGTCTGATCTGTTTAAGTCTGATCTGGACTGAAAACAGTCCAAATAAAAATATCATAAGAACAACGGGAATTACTCTAATAAAATGAAACAACAAAGCCACCCTTAATAGCCTCATGTATGCGAGCACTTGTGTGTGTGTGTCTATTGAAGAGTTGATCAATGAGAGATTTTCACATGCGAAGCATATCTCATAAGCAGGGGCGGATCCAGGAATGAAAAGTGGGGTGGGCTAAAAGAAAAAAAATTGTTAGCACAGACAAAAGGTTTACCTTAGGGCTGTTATCAAATCGAACCGAGCTTTTTCTAACTACTCAAGTTCGAGCGTGCTTTCAAATTTAATTTAACGAACCGAGCTTAACGAGTTTTTTTCCTAACTCGAACACGGGCTAGATTTTGAGTTCGAATAGTTATTCAAGCCGAGTTCGAGCATAGTGATATTTGGTTCAATCCGGACTCGAGCTCGTTGATAACTCATAAATTATAGGAATAAATTTATTTATCTTAAAATTTAAACATTTTAGTGCAGTTTATAAATCTATTTAAACACTAATAAAGGAGAATCAACACTAAAAATTTAAACAATTTTAGTTCTATTTAAAATAATAATAACAATAACAATAACAATATTAGTAATAATAATAGTAATATTTATAATAATAATGATAATAATAATATTATTAATAATAATTATAATAATAATAGAAATAGTATATGACCAAATAAGGAAAGTGAATAAAAAGTGACGTAGTTATTTTAATGATTATAATTATTTTTAAATCTTACAATTAGAATGCTTATAAAAGTTACTCATAGTGATTGGGTCAAAAAAGTATCCTTATTTAATGTTAGTAATAATAACAGTAATATAATAATATAATATTAATCATAAAATTAATGTTTAGTATAATCATGTTGTAAACTTGTAATATAAAGTGTTATGAATATCAAAAGAGTAAATCATTGATGGGATTGCATTATTTGCACCTGGCTCTCAACATTAGCTATTGAGCTATACATACTATAGTAATACATACTCCGTATGTAAACTCTTGCTTCTCAATATTTCCCACATCGGCTGAAGAGGATGTTTCCCTCTCCTGAGTGCCATATAAGTAAACCATTCCTTACTGTAATTTAAGAAGTCAACGAATTCTCAAAAAAAAAAATAGTCAACGTCTCAACGATTAGCTAAGTTGTCATAAGCCCATAGTTTGATTGCTACGCATCGAGACAATTTGTTGTCTTTGGCTACGGGCTTTGAAGTTTGGGCCGCCTTTTAACATGATGTTATGGTGATCTTGGACCTGGGCTGAACATTAAATCTCTTTCTATACTATTAAGAAAATTTTGGGTTGGGCTGGGCTGAAGCCCACTCCTGCCCTTGAATAGATCCGCCCCTGCTCATAAGTAATAGTGTAATACCAAAAAAATTGACTTCTAAGGTAAAATTTAACGTCTATTATTTTTATTAGTAGCTTTTAGAGTAAAAACTCATATGAAGATATACTTCTAGGTATTATAACTTATAGGAGTAAAATGCACACACAGTACCTTAACTATTGGTAATGTTGCATTTTAGTACCTTGAATCTTTAATGAAGCAAATCAGTATCTCAACTATCTTTAAATGTTTTTCAAAAAAAAAACTATCTTTAAATGTTGTATCCGGCGGTACTACTCAATTTTCCGGCCAAAAAATGCCACATGGCAGTCGGAAATCCACGTAATGCATCCTAGTCATTATTTTTATCAACATCATCATTTTACTGTGCCCTAATATTTACCGCTAAAAGATCTCTATTGCATGCGCTGCTCAAATTCAAACTCTATCTTTGCTGATAAAAAAAAAACCTCTCTATGACTCCATAGCAGTGCTCTAAGATGCAGGCGCAAGTCTGATCTCAACCCTTTTGATTCAGTACATAGAATGAAAAGAAGATCACCTTCTTCCTTGCATCCACACTTCTGATTCCCTGCATCTACACTTTTTCTATTGTATTCCGAAGGAGGGCAAAATGTCAAAAGTTTGGCAGAAACGAATTGATGGCGAGCCTTCTCCTGCATACAGTAAGTTTTCCATGAATAATGTTAGGTTTATTTGTTTGATATTATCTCTATAATTTAGTTATATTGGATTAGGTATTATTCATTACATGAATAATGTTAGGTTTATTTGTTTGATATTATCTCTATAATTTAGTTATATTGGATTAGATATTATTCATTACATTACCCATTACATGAAAATGTTTTACTCAATTAATCTAAAATGTGTACGAAAGTATATTGCTATTTATACAATTAGTTTCTCCATTTTCAAGAAAGTCGAAATAGTTAGATGGGAATGGAATGAGCAGTACATTACATTCTCTCCAAGCAACGCAGGTTCAATTCCCCAGTGTTAATACACACATATATTCATAACATTGTTTTCTTTCACCTTTAAATACATATATAAAAGAAATACTATGTTTGTTATAACTATTAAATACTCCAAATATTATTTACAGCAAAATAAATTAAAGCTATTCAACAAGTCCACAGTGTTAATGACATATTGAGAGGCCACATTTGGATGAGGTGAAGCTATTGATTTAGTTAGTCCACAAGTTCACAATTGTATATTTGTATCCAAACAGACAAATACCCAAATGATGTTTCTCAACATGTTAAGACTAAAGATTTACCTAACACTACACAACCCAAATCTAAATGGCGCCCAAAAGATCAATATGTGCATGTGATTTGTCATTCTCATTGGTGTAACATACAATTAACCATGTTCCTCCCTTCTCCCAACGTCTATTGTTTTCTTTGCTATAATACAAAAGAGAACAGTTGTAGCACTGGATCTCAAAAACAATCTAGGCCGTGCGACATACGTCGCCAACAATCACTTTTTATACATCAAATCACCCCCTACCCTCATGAATGTATGTACCATAGCCGCCTTTATCTCTTTATCTTCCATCCTCCTCATCTGCGTCACAAGTATTAGCAGCATCCGTCTCCGGCCCATCTCGATTGGGCTTGTCAGAAGACGGACCTCTTCGGGTGGGTTTAACGGGTTGTACAGACTGCGGGTTGTATTCTTGGGCAGAGAGGTAATTAAGGGCGGTGACGATGTCAGCAACGAGGGGGCGCATGTTTGGTTGTTCTTGCACACACATTGCAGCAATTGCCAGAGCCTGGTATAACCCTCTGGTCGGAAACTGACCTTTGAGCGCCGGGTCCGCCATCTCAGGGAACTTCTTCCTATCTTTAAACAGCGGTCGTGCCTGCAATACAAATTCAACGTGGGATTTTTTTTATGGATTACACTAACTTGTTCCTTTCAGGAAGGGAAAAAGTAAGGAGGGTTTTTACCTACTAAATTAAAGCATACTCATAAAAAAAATCTTCTATACAAAAGTGAGTTTATATTAGTGTAGGGATAAAGAATTACATAGAGCATATATACCATCAACTTTCTGTAGGAACAATTACATACAGAAATGGTAATATTGGAACATAAATACACTTTTTGAACTATTTAATAGAAAATATATATACCCTTATACTATTGGTCATAAAAAGGCCTATATTCTCTAATTTATGCTCCGTAGTTAGTAAGGGTAACTTCCAAATTTAAAATTGTGTTTAATTGTTCTAAAAAAATGTTGAGAACAAATTTGTTCGCTAATGTCTCCCTATTAAGGTATCAAAGTGAACACATAGATGTCAACAAACAGGGGGTGGGGGAGACATCAGGAACTTTGGATACTGGATGTGCGGGTGCGACGCCGTCTATGAATCAGTGGTACTAAGATCAAGTTGTGTGGTGCACAAGCCACCAGGCACCAGAACATGTGGACTGCTCAGACCATACATGATATATTGATATTTTTAAATGAAAAAGAATGGATGAGGAATTAAATGGAGAACAATTCTCTCCAATTTTGTCTTCATTCTTTTCTTATTCGTGTCCAAAATTTATCACTTTTTTCCTTTAAAGAAAATTATTCTACAGTTGATACTCTCAAACTTCTAAACAAATTTAAACACGAGTTTCTAAATACTTTGTCAAGTCAAGTGAGGAGTTTAATCAGGACATAGGTAGTATTTGGGAATAATAGAGCATTTTTTACTCTGCGGTTTGGTTGATCAGTTGATGGGAATGGAACCAATGATCACCGGAAAAACAAGGAATGGAATCAACTGGGATGCCCTTTGGTTGGGAACAACAGCGTGTTTGGTGTAGCCTTCCACCCCCTAGAAATCTAGAATTGAATTCCATGGTTTCCAAGGAAAATAAGAAAAATAAACCTACTTTGATCGAAAAGTAAAACATGGAGGGGAGTCAAACTCCAAGTCCGTATTTTCCGTGGAAAATAAATCTTTCTATAGTAGTAAGTTAGTAACCAAACATTCTCTTTCTTCCTTCTTTGCACGGGGAAAACAATAACATGGGCACCTAGGGGAAAAAAATCCCACACTTTTTGTTTCAAAGACAAAGTGAAAACATAGCATAAATCTGTCTTTGGCAAAAAGTACATATTTTAATGTTGTCACTTTAGCAAGCACTTACCTAAGTCGTTTACAACACTACCAATTAAAAGCAGCAAAAATTGAAAAACAAGAATGGATAAAAATGTTTAAGTAAAGAAGGATTATTACCCAAGCAACAAGATTTTGTTCAGCAGTAGGTCTGGTGTTGTCAATAGCTCTCCTACCAGTGAGGAGCTCAAGAAGAACAACTCCAAAGCTGTAAATATCTGATTTGAAAGTCAATTGACCGGTCATGGCATAATCCGGTGCACAATAACCATACGTGCCCATCACCCTGGTAGAGACATGTGTCTTGTCCCCAAGCGGGCCAACTTTCGCCAACCCAAAATCAGACAATTTGGGAAGGTAATCCTCCCCAAGCAATATATTCGAGCATTTCAAATCACGGTATATCACTGGAGGTTTCATCTTGTCATGTAGATATTCCAGGCCTCTTGCTGCACCTGCCGCTATCTTCATTCTCGTATTCCAATCAAGAAACTTTCGACTCGATCGGCGGTCTTATTTTTTATGTAGAAATAATATTAAATCGATATATAACCACAAAAAGGTAACAATTAGACAAGATAATGTTAAAATACCATATAAATGGTCTTCCAATGAACCGAGAGGCATAAACTCATAGACCAAGAGTCTTTGATCACCCTCAGCACAATAACCAATTAGCTTAACAAGGTTAGGGTGGTCAGCCATACTCAAGGTCAATACTTCAACAACGAATTCTCTAATCCCTTGACATCCATTGCGATCAAGCTGTTTAATCGCCACAACCTGCAGTTTTTATTAAGCAAATAATAGTAATCCACGAAACATGCCTACCTAATCAGGGAAATCTAAAAACATAGCATGGCAGAAGAAAAATGAAAGTTATTAGTCAAAGCAAATGTACAACTGAGTGATAGATCACAAGTTTTATCAAGGGTCAGTTTGGATGGGGAATTTAGAAAGGCTCAATGCCTAAATACATGTCTTGATAAACGTAAAAAGTTTTATTAAAAATTGAAGAAATAACATAATCCATGATGATACAATATTCCAATATTGTTTTATTCTTTTCTAGAAACATTCTACTTCTCAATGCATAAACTAAGCCCTCCAAACCCCCTTCATACAAACATGCCCTAATTGAATCTTTGGATGGATAGTTTTGGAGGACAAACTAGGTAAGTCTGTGTGTGTATAATATTTGATTTTATAAAAAATGAAGAAATAACTTAATAGGTGACCATATAACATTTCAGGTTTAGATCACCCTTATAAAGGATATAAAATACTTTGTAATAAACTATTAAGTATAAACTAAGCCCTCCAATGAATCCTCTCCAAAACTATCCATCCAAACTGACCCTAATGGACTATGTAGATGAAGGTTTTGGAGGGGTAGGTCTATATCATGAAATATATTCAAGAACTATAAAAATTAAAAAGAAGAACCCTTCATATACGACTCATATCTCCTTCATACATTTTTAGAAACATTATATTTATCAAGACATAGACTGAGCCTTCCAAAGCATTCAAAGACATCTGATACACTCCAATAAAATAGACCCTAAAATCTTGTTCGGGTGGATGAATTTGGAGGGGAACAAAGGGTTTATTTTTGTGTTGGTGTTTTATCTTTATTTATTAGTCTTCAGTTGTAAAATAACTATTTGTTTAGTTATGTATTTCTTATAATTTTTCATCTTCACTTTCTTTCAGACCATTTATTTAAATAAAAATGAACTAACAAAATAAATATCATCCTCTTCTCCAAAAACCCTAAACCAAACAAACCCTAAGTGAATGTACAAATGCTACCTGGCCAGTATCTACCAATCGACCTTTATAAACTTTGCCAAAGCCACCTTCACCCAAAAAGTATTCTTGGTTGAAGTTTTCTGTGGCAGCCACCAAATCAGCAAAGGTAAATGTCTTAGCCTTGACTGTTTCAGATTCCCCTCCTTCAGAAACTCTTTGACCAGATTCCTCTTCCTTTCCTGAAGTGGACTGCCTTGCTTCATTACACTCCTCCTTTGCACCTTGGTAAGGGCTAACCCTTGTTGGTGTCTCTAAACCATAAGGTAAAAGAGGTCACCATTTAAGACATTGAAAGAGAACATAGCATTTGAATAACAAATAGTAACAAGACATAAAAGGGGACACCAATAGAGCTAAACCAAAAAGAATTGTGATTCTCATCAAAGTAGTTAACCATTCGAGAAGAAGAATAAATCTACAGAACAACTATGAATAAGTCATGGTATATACTTCCTACTGACTCTTCCAAAGAATGGAAGTTCAAAAACAAAACTTACCCAAAATTCAATGGGACAACGAACCTACAAAGTGCAGATTTAAAAAAAAAATCAAACCTTTAATCAACACATATTCATGATCATAGTTTGAATGTATGTACTTAAGTTAAGCATTGAATATTGACAACAAATGAAACCTAAGGTTCCCACTAACTTTGAAGAATCATGAGTGCGAACTCATAGGAGATTAGGAGCTATGGTAGTATGGTACACGTCTACTTACACACATAACCAAATAAAGTTTAACATAAAAGTAAAAAACCCTTCAAAATTCCAATGGCTTCCACCTCAACAAATTGAACACAGAATGACAGAAACTAAGAATTAAAAAGGTGGTTGGGCTGAAACATAAAAAAGACAAAAAAATAAAAAAACTCCCCAGAACAAAATCTTCATTTCAATTTCAAGAAACCCACATTCAAAAATCAAAATGCAAAAAGAATAGATGGAACATAACTTCCACGTGAAACAAGAATCAGAGCCTTCTTCAAAGAAAGTGATGATCAAAGCATGGAAAACAAATCTGTCGATTGGAGAGAAAGAAGGGGAAGGAAGCCAAATGGAACCTAAAATATTCCATGAACTCTGAAGAATGATAACTGTCAATTCATCATTGGAAACCATTCAAAAATCCCAAGAGCTTCACCAGCACAAATTAAAAATTCATAATATCTTCCCAAACAAATCACTGTCTCTTATTTAAAGACCCCGAAAACAGTAATTCGAAATGCCAAAACAAAAGGAACAAAAAAATCCCAACCGAAATCATTCGAATTAAGAGTATTATCGGAAGATCAAATCGTACCAGAGGCAGCCGGCGCTACGCAATCGTCCCTCTTGAGTTCGGTTCTTCTGGTGGAGGCGCTACGCTTTTTATCTTCTCTCTTGGTGGATGAATCTCCGCCGCAACAAGGGAAACAGCCCATGCCTCCTTTTGATTCTCTCTGGGTCTATTTATTTCTTTATGAATGAATCCAGTATGAGCGTATTCATACATATGCGGGTGACTCTTTCTCTCTTTTTATTTCATTTCCCCTGTTTCTGATCGAAATGGGAAAATAAAAAAACAGAGCGCGCAAAAACAGAGAGAATGAGGAGAAGAAGTTTTGCAAACCTTTGCCCCAGTTTTTGGCTTTGGAGAGAAGAAGATGGGGACAGAGACAAACGGAACTTGCTCAAATCAGCTTTACTACCTCCGTCCCACTAAGATTGGGACCGAAGAAGGTGACACGATTATTAAGAAAAGTGGGTTTGTGTGGTTGATATTAAATTGATAAAGTAAGAATAAAGTAAGAATGATTTGGAGCCACACAATCTTTACCAAATTTGGTATGAGACAATCTTAATGGGACTTCCCGAAAAGGAAAAATGGGACAATCTTAGCGGGACGGAGGGAGTATGTTTTTTGTTCCCAATTGATTTTATTTATTTTTATTTTATTTATTTTTAGAGGTTTTTTTTTATTATAGGGTAAGTTGTGGCGCAGATTGTTACGCTACACTCGCATCATCACCGGCGGGGCTTGAATTTCACTATTTCCCACTTCATCAGCAGAAAGAGCCGAAAGAGTACACTTTCCATCTTTTTAGAAAAAATCAGTTTTTTTAGCGAAAAGATACACGTGAGTATTCAATTGTAAGAACTTGTTTTTTTCTTTAAAAGAGTTTCGTACGATAAATAAATTTTTTTAGATTATTTTATTGGATTTTTTCCTTTAATGACTTGTACCAATCAAATATCAATCAACAAAAATATTACTTAATACTACATCCATTTCAAAAAAGTTTTTCATTTTCAAAATTTTGACGAACTATATCTTTTTATTTAGAATCATTTATTGTATATAAAAATTATATGTGTATAAAGTTTTTGAAATGACAAAGTTTTTTGGGACGGAGGTAATAATATTAGTAATTATTATTATGTTCAAAGTTTATATCATAGTAACTCATATGTATTTACTATGATGTATAAGTGAATCAAAATACAATTATAGTCATTAATAGTTACTAAATAATTTTTTTTTAAAGTTTTAAGCAAACTAAAAATCCTTCATAAATTCCAAACTGCATTTAACTTTATTTTTTATAATGAGTTTATATCAACGATGCCTTATATTTCTATTTAGATGCATCAACTTAATGTTACAAAATGATAGAATACTTAATTGATTACAATCAAACAAAAAAAAAACTTAATTGAGTACAACGTGCTTCAAATTATTATAGATAGTATTAAAATGATAATGGCATATGTACTAATTTGATTCAAAGTAAATTTCCAAGATCCCATACATAAAAAAAAGTAAATTTCCAAGACAAAATTTTATAAAATGGAGGAATAAGTTTAACACCCCAAAACCGGCATAATTATTCATAATTTTCTCGATATCTTATTGTTCTTTTTTGGATTATAAATCCACATTATATTCTTGTGAACTAAAATAACAAATCATAACTTAAGTTAATAAAAATAACATCACCTTTCCTTTTGTTTTATTGTTGAATTTATTTTTAATACTTAAGTCAAATAAAGAATACCAATAACTTAACATATGCGGAGTATGTGGCTTTATATTGAAACTCATATTCCACATGATCCCATACAAGGAATAAATAAAACAAACTTTCTAACCCTTTTAGACTATTTCAATTCATACAGCCAAAAGCACGGAAAGGAGATAATTAATGAATTAGGCATTGAACTAAAAGCGAGAAAACATGCATGGAAGGGTCCTCATTGGATATTTTGAAAATATTTTAAATTAAATTGTTAGATATTAGATCTATTAATAACATTAAATTATTTACCCGAGGATAAAAATGTTCAATTCACATTTATATCTATGGTTAAGTTTTTTTGATACTATAGGGGGCGTCTGGGGGAGGGGGTCTTGGATGCTTGGAGTAATCTGGACTGAAACTCACTCCATTGAGTTTCGAGTCTATGACCTCCCATAAGGGAGAGTGAGTCGTGACCAGCTGAGCTAGACCGCTTTCTCCTATGATTAAATTTTTACATAGTGACTATTGGGATTAGTATTTTTTACAATTATTACGTAGTACGGAGTATTATTTATTTATTTATTTATTTAGTTTTTAACTAGATGTGGTAAATTTTGTCAAAAAAAAAATAGATGTAGTAAATGACGTGAAGTATTTACCATATTTTATTTAGAAAAAAAGTGCATTCATAAGTTGGAGGGATTATACAAAAAAAGATGTTTAGTTGATTGGTTCATAATTCTACTCATGAACTAATTTTCATGTGACAATATATTTGATGATTAAATATACATATTTGTAAAATGAATTTGATTAATGTGTAAGTCGACGGGTACAAGTAACATTTTTCTTGTGGATATCCTCACACACTTTTCACCTGGTTTGATCAATCTTTATTTTGCTGGAAAGGATCAATTGAGTACATCAATTTCTACGAGTTCGAATAAAGAGTATTCTAAATTGCAATTGAGGATACACAAATTCAGTTTTTTTGTGTTACGGCTGAGTTGGTTAACAAAATGGTAATAGATTGACTTTTTAAAGGTCGACGCATGCCCTCAACCTTTCTTTGACACCAACTCCCCGCAAGTCGACTTCCCTTGATCAATGCACCCAAGCTGTTCGATGCCCCCCGCAGGTCGACAGAATTCGATGTCAAAAGCTTGGTTGACATTCCCTCTTAGGCCGACTTCCTAAAGGTGGACACCACAACCTGACTTTGTCTTGCTAACTCAACCATATTAACGTGTTAATGTAACGAGTGTACTCAATTAGTACTAAAAATTCAAGTTCGTGTACTTAATAATGTCAGATGTAACACAGTGTACTCTTTACTTCATCTCGTACAAATTGATGTACTTAATCGACTCTTTACATTTTGATTATGCATGTGATATATGCTGAATTAGACATAAATTATAACAATATTTTCTAAACTTATAAAACTTTTCTATCAAATTTCATCAAATTGAGTCAACCTATTTTTGAAACAGGTCACTGTGTTTCATCAAATTTCTCTAACTAAATCAATGCAAAGAGTAGAACGGGTGCAATGTGCAAAATAGAAAGGTAATGAAGGATGAAAGCCAGCGAAAGAGGGAGGGGAAAGCTTAAAAAATAAGGCCGCGAAGGTAGAAAAATCGAACGAAAACCACGTACTTCTCCCAAAACAGCTGCTAACCCAACACCAAACAGAAAAGATTGACTCCCAAATCCGCGAGTAAGCTTATCTTGGAAGCTAGACTTGATGTTAAGAATTGGATTACCCTCCCTAAATTGCCTCCTCTCCGCGACGGAATCGCCGTTATGGCGGTCCTTTCTCACTCCTCGTCTCACAACCTCCGCAATCCGAGCATTTTCCACTGCCATGTCTCCGCCGTCCAAGGCCATTGTCTACGATCAGCATGGCCCTCCGGATTCTGTCACCAGGTCTCACTCTCATTTCTTTAATGTTCAATTAGTCCCAAATGTGATGAAAATTTCAGCTTCTTCCTCAATTTGCCGTTATACAGGAGACAGGGAGAGGTGGAGGGGCCTCGCCCCCAGGTTTTTATGTACATATGTGTGTGTGTGTGTGTAAATGTTTAGAATCTCTAAAAATGAAATTTTGAAAGCCCTCCGCCCCCCTAACAACACACCTTTGGCTCGGCCACTGCAGGAGAGTAATACAGAGCATATCTTTTGCTGTTTAAGCATATATTAAGATTATAATTTTCTGTACCCTGATGATAATATTTGCATTGCAGAGTGACTGAGCTTCCTCCAGTTGAAATCAAAGACAACGATGTATGCGTTAGAATGCTTGCTGCTCCCATTAATCCCTCTGATATTAACAGAATAGAAGGTTTTAATCGTTTCTTGCTCTTTCTTTCTTCATCTTGAATTTTTTATATGGAGTATAATATATCCTGTATTTAGTAACGTTATTGTATGAACATACTTTCCATAAGTTGTTAAAACCATTGCGTTTGAAGTCTTTGACAATATTCATTTGAGTCTTTGACAGTATTCATTTGACTCATTTTAAAGTAGACTCATAGACTGACTTCCCAGAGTAGAGTTTCCTTAACTTTGCACCAAATTTCTTGTTTTTTGAAGTTGTTTGTTTTGTACGTAGTTTTAGAATTATGTGCTAGTTTTGCCTCCTGTTGCAATGACCAAGGCACAAGTTCCGAAATTTCAATATTTATGCTGGGGTCTTGTACTTTAGAACTGTGTGAAGTAACTTATGATAACGGATGGTAACCTAGACAATTTTTCTGTTGGAAACTAGATATTTTTTCTTCTTTTTGCTGACAGTTTTGACAATGTATTTGCACTTTTTCCTGAAATCGGTTTGGCTATTCATATTCTTTCTTAACACTCTTGTTACAAGTATTATGCTGAAATCCTGTTATAAAAAGTAACAATGAATGATTAAACTATTTTTCGTAGGAGTGTATCCCGTGAGGCCACCACTACCAGCGGTGGGAGGATATGAAGGAGTTGGAGAGGTTCATGCCATAGGTGCTGGAGTGAAGTCTCTTTCACCAGGAGATTGGGTTATTGCCTTTCCACCAACTTCAGGCATGAAGATTTTTAATTTATGATCTTAGAAGTTTGAAACACAGACTTTTAGTTTTATTTACTTCTTTCTCTATCAATATTGCTCTTTCATTGGACAATTAGATTTGTTTTCTTAAAAACCATGAAGTCTGGCTTTTGCATATATTTTATTGTTTTTATTCTGTTAGCTTCTGTATTCTGCTAGCTCAGTATCCACCACCACCACCTTAATGTCAACAATGTAGGGTTGGTGGTGTGAAATTTAGCGTCATTTAATTTTTCTAAAATTAGTCAAAACTGTAAATTTATGCAAAAAAGTATAGTTGCCAAGTTTTATGCTGCTCGTTATATACTTCCCATCTGTCACATGCATGGAAAACATCTATTTTTTTTTTCTTTTAGTATAGGCACATGGCAGACATATGTTGTAAAAGAACAAAGTCTCTGGCATAAAGTTGACAAAGGCACACCAATGGAATATGCTGCCACTGTTATTGTTAATCCAATGACTGCCCTGAGAATGCTCGAGGACTTTGCTGCATTAAAATCAGGTATTGCCATTTTTAACAAGTTACCGCTGCTTTTTTTAATATGCATCTTTTGATTTATGAGCACATATAGGCGATTCTATTGTGCAAAATGGTGCCACAAGCATCGTGGGACAATGTGTTATTCAACTTGCTCGAGTCCGAGGCATTCACAGTCTTAACATCATTAGAGACAGGTATTTACTTGAATCAACCCCCATTTTCAACTTCATTGATTCCAAACGCTTGAGGAATGCCTTCTTTTTCACACAATTTGTCTTTGATTCAAAAGAGGGGAGGGGGAGGAAAGTGAAGGTGCTCCAAAACAAAGGAAAAGGAGAAGAATCTGTATTGTGAAAAAATTGAAAAAAATGTTTATAAAGTTATGTTGCAATAAAATATATTAACCTCGCATGGTAAAATATAAACTGTAGATCAGTTCCCTTTTTTATATATATATAATCAGTTCCCTTTAAAACAGTGGAAAAAGTAAAGAAAAATTAACTCCTCCAGAATCCTCTGAATGGGGGGTTAGACACTTAGACATGAGGAGTTTGGAGGTTTATAAACCCATTCTACCTGCCCCCCAATTTCTGCAACCACACAATGTGTTCACTTTCACCTCCCTTCCGAAATGCTTTACCTCAACAAAGCTAATGATTATTATGAACAGGACTGGATCAGATGAAGCGAGAGAAAAACTCATACAACTTGGTGCTGATGAAGTATTTACTGAGAGCCAGCTTGATATGAAAAAGATCAAGACTCTTCTGGTATGCGGCAACTTCACTAACTTACTTGATTAGCGAGGTGTTTTCTCCGTCTCATTCTGTGTTTTCTTTTATATAATTTTATTTTCTAATTGTTTCTTTAACCTCACTCAATAATTTACTTTTTGTATCCCATTTGTCTCCTGTCTGATACAGGGCAGTATACCTGAACCTGCATTGGGGCTCAACTGTGTTGGTGGAAATGCTGCTTCACTGGTCCTTAAATTCTTGAGGTGAACAATAGGCCAGATTTGATCAGTGTTTTTTCCCAGATATCAAAGGCTAAGATGTTTGTTTCAGGCAGGGTGGAACTATGGTTACATATGGGGGCATGTCAAAGAAACCAATAACTGTACCGACAAGTTTATTTATATTTAAGGTATAATTCTGATTTTGTGATTTATATAAGGTATAATTCTGATTTTGTGATTTATATGACATCATTTATAAACTGATACTGCTTGCTATGACGAAGCAGTTGGTGCTTTGTGCTTGGTAAGATTTGTCAACATTCTATTACGATAATTTATATCAACTTGATGAGAAATGATTCTTGGAGTTCATTTTGTGCTTAAAAGGCTGAAGTGAAAAAATTGCTTGATAAGCCAAAAATTGATCCCACAAAATGGGGTTGGAAGTTGGTTTAGTGTTTCATCTGCATGGGCATATTAATGTGAACAAATGAGTTTAGTGAGTTTTGACTTCCGAAAGGTGAGCCAATAAATTTGAGATTAATGTTTGTCCAAATGGTGACATAATTCATTTAGCTCTAATCTCCTATGTAAGAACCACATTATCCCCTATAAGTTGATCATGTTCAAACTTGAAATATCTAAATCTAGTTTCTTAATCTGCAAAACCTGGTAGTGTAGTTTGAAAGGAAAAGAATTTGAATGCTACATATTGGGCTATTAAACTACATACTGATGGGATAGTTTGAATTTTATCTCTAAGAACTCTGCTCATAATTGGGGAAAAGTTGGTTTTGATTTTTGTAATACTCCTTAGTCCCTATTATTAATGTCATGTTTGCAGGAGCTTTCTTTGAGAGGGTTTTGGCTCCAAAAGTGGTTAAGTCCAGATAAAGCTGAAGAGTGTCATGGCATGATTGATTATCTTTTAGTCCTAGCCCGTGAGAGCAAACTGACCTATGAGTATGAGTTCTCAATCCCCTATAACTATCTCCCACACGGTCACACCCTCATCTCATTCTACTAAAGCAATTTCCTTTTCTCGAAATGCTTCTTACATTACTGATGGCAAAATTCTGGAGGCTGATGAAAGATATTTGTTTTTTTGGCATCATACATCCATTGCCAATTTTCCATTTTTTTCTTTCTCACAGAATATTATTGATAACACTCCAGAGTTAAGCATATTATTACTATTTTTACTGTTATTATTAATATTATTAATTTATTAGTATTAGTTAATGAGATGACAAAATTATCATGCAGCATGGAGGTTGTACAGTTCGATGATTTTCATACCGCTTTGGATAAGGCACTTGGAAAACGGGGAAGCCAACCTAAACAAGTTATTAAGTTCTAATCTTAAATTTTGGAGGTAAAGGCCATTCAAGCAAATGCTAATCTAATCTTTTAATCTATAGTTTCAATATTTGACCATATCCGGCCTAGATGTGAATATTGTGTCAGAAAAGGAAAAAAGGAATCCTATGCAATTCTGTGGATTAAGATGGACTGGTAGTTAAACAAGGCATGATGTATTACTATTTACTACTTTAGTCCCATTTGGTTAGGTACATTCTTTTTTTGTCGACCCCAAATTATCATCACTTTATAACTTGAATTCCACCAACTTTAATTTCCAACTTTATATTTTTATCTAGCATTGCATTTTTTACTTTTTGTGAACTCATGTTATTCTTCTTGCATTTTGAAGGTCAATAAAATTCCCTTAAGGGTGGTCAGAAGTTAGAAATACACCGTATTTAGAGGCATTTTGGGACACTATTTGAGTTGGACCATTTATAGTGTGCATGGGGTAAAAATGAGCTTAGGTTTTACTATAAGATTCTAGTAATGTGATATGCGTGTTTATATAGTAAGGTGAATTAGCTTATCTTAGGTTAAAAGCCTATAATTGGTGCATGAGAAATAAATTGTCATAATTTTTTTTTGAAAAAAAAACTAACTTTCCATCAAATTAAGAATGTATCCGAGACATTGATTTTGACTCCGATTTTAGAGGGCGATGCTCACCCCTCCCCTGCCACATGGCATGTCAGTTTTTTCCCAGATTGCCACGACTTTTTAATTTCTGGTCTAATTTGTATAAAAAATATACTACGTATCAAATTAAATAATATTTTATGATCTTTCAAATGCTACCAATATTGCATATATATAAGTTGGACTTTTTTTTAACTATCTGTTTAGCTGGATTATTTTTTTAAATTTTACATATGCAATATCGGTATCATAAAAAATTATACTCCGTATAAATTTTGATATATTATTTTTTTTTTTGTAAAAATTGGACCATAAATGAAAAGTTGTACAATTGCAAAAAAACAAAGAATTACCATGCAATGCATGGAGGGTAAACATCGCCCTTCAATGTAGTGAACAAAATTGTTTTGATTTCAATGTAGTGATCAATCTAATGCAATAAAGGGACACAGGCATCTTGGTCAAATTATGCAGGTGGTTAGTTTTGGAGAGATCTTGTCAGTGATCGCCCCAAAATTCAATATGGTTAAAGTTTCTACATTTCTCCATTCTAATTGTCGTCAATTAATACATGACTCACTTCATAGTCATTAGTCACTTCATCGTCAATTAATACATGACTCACTTAATAAGAATATCTAGGAGATTTTCCTAAAACACACGCAAATATAATTGTCTGTACAAACTAAGTGTCTGTGTGCAGATAATTCGAGGTCACAGACACTTCTGTTCACTAAAATTAAAATCAATTGTTTGGGTAGGGATGGACCGGTTCCGGGCCGGATCGGGCTTCGGTCCGGTCCAAAATGGGTTTTTTGGGGGGCCGGAACCGGCCCAGGATTCTACCCCCCCTCCATGGATGGACCCGGGCTGGTTCGGGCCCGGTTCGGGCCTAGGCCCGGCCGGGCCTCGGGTCTGTTTCGTTGGGCCCGAGCCTGAACCGGTGGCCACCGGTTCCGGGCCGGGCCACCCGGTTAGTTTATGTTTTCTTCCTTTTCTTCCCCCCCCCCCCCCCACCCCCAAACCCCCCAAACCGGTCCTAAACATCAAGCCCAACTCAATAAAGCCCAAAAAAATGAAAAAAAAAAAAACAATTTTTGGCCCGGCCCCGGGCCCGACCTGGCCGGGCCGGTTTGCCAAATACAAGGCCCGAGCCCGGACCCGCCCCCCCACCGGGCCTAGGCCCGACCTGGACCCGGACCCGAGAACCGGGCCGGTCCCGGGCCCGCACAGTGGCGGGCCGGGCCGGGCCGGGCCGGTCCCGGGCCGGGCGGCCCAAACCGGGTCCATGCCTACCCCCCTCCTCACCCCCCCAAAACACCCAGCCCAACCCGGGAAAAATAAAAAATTGAAAAAACTAAAAAAAGGCCTGAACCGGGCGCGGCCGGGCCAGTTCCTATTTTCCATGACCCTAGCCCGCCCTTAGTAACACCCTGTTCGGGCCTAACCAGACCGGTCCAGGGCCCGGTTGTCGGGCCAGGCTGGTTCCAAAAAATGCTAGGCCGGGCCGGGCCGGTTCCAAATAATGCCGGGCTGGGCCACGGGCCGGTCGGCCCGGAACCGGTCCATCCTTACATTTGGGCGTGTAAACTGGCGTTTAGACTAGGGGTGGATTCGGGTCTGGCCACCCGGCCCGCTATTGTGCGGGACCGGGATCGACCCGGTTCTCGGGTCCGGGTCGGGCCTAGGCCCTGGGGGGGGGGGTCCGGGCTCGGGTCTCACATTTGGCGAACCGGCCCGGCCGGGTCGGCCCCTGGTCCGGGCCAAATTGATTTTTTTTTTCATTTTTTGGGGTTCCACCCGGGTTGGGCTTGATGGTTAGGAGGGGTTTGGGGGGGGGGGGTGAGGGGGGCGGGGTTAGGAAAGCAAAAAAAAAAAATACCCAAACCGGAGGCCCGGCCCGGACCCGGGTCTACCAATCCTGAACCGCCGGCCCGCCCGGGCCTAGGCCCGACCCGGACTGAGTCCACGCCTGGTTTAGACCAGCGTGTACAAATAGCATTTTTCCTAAAGTTTACCAAGAAAAGTGGAGAAGCTGACAAATCTGTGAATGCCATTTCACTACTCTTAGCTTCCTATTGCACTATATTTTTCTATACTCATATTTGTTTCTTTTTGGGTGAAAGTTAAAAACTACTCCGTGCAGTTTGAAGCATAAGAGCAAGCTCTCGACCCACATAACACTATAACAGGCCTCATGCAGTCATGCTACTGATAAAATCACCAAAGCTAAATATTTCAACCAAAACAAAAATTCTATAAGCCCCCTCCTTAATTTGTTTTATCATATCATCAACATTTAAGTTAATGCCTCCAAACTCCAAAGACCCCCCAAGTCCTTTTCCTTCCAAATGGTTATACTATGCAGCCCAAAGCAATCATAACCACTTTGCTCTCAGCCTTGTACCTCTAAAGTCTCCTGAAAATTTCAACGTCACCGTGGAGAGTAGATCTCATTTTTGTTACTCCCAACCACCTGCAATTTTGCAAATACTCCTCCAGTCTCCAGATATAGCTTATGCAATCTTTTTTAAACTTTACGCCTTAACAGTGGCCAACTTTGTTGATCCTTGCCTATATCGGTGTTACCGTGTTATTTGTTGCACTACATTTTAATAATGATGCTGAAGTTTATGGTTCTCATGTATTGTTTTTACTATGGGATGGACCCGGTCCGGTTCCGGTTCCGGGCCGGGCCCGGGCGGGCTTTTTTTCGGGTTACATGGGCCCGGAACCGGCCCGGGTTGATACCGGGTCCGGGCCGGGCCCGGTTCAATGTTTTTTTTTTTTTTTTTTTTTTTGGACTTTCTTGTTATCTCCCTACCCCCCCCCCCCCTCACCCCCACGCCCCAAACCTCCCTAAAACACCCAGCCCTACCCTAGGAAAAGAAAAAAAATTGAAAAAACCAAAAAATAAAATAAAAATGAACCGGGCCCGGCCCGAACCGCCCGGGCCGGTTCAACAAAAATAGGGCCCAGAACCGGCCCGCCCGACCCGCCAACACGGGCTAAAAGCCCGGAACCGGCCAACCGGGCCCGGTCCGGGCCCGCACAGTAGCGGGCCGGTCCGGTTCCGGGCCGGTTCGGCCCGGCCCAGTCCATCCCTAGTTTTTACCATGTATTCTTTGTATTGCAGATATGTATAGTTTTATTCCCGATCATGGGGTTGAAAAGTAGAGCAAATGTGTAAAGTGGGATGCCTATTTGTGATTTAAAAGGAAAAAGAATTTTTTTGAATTAGGGGTGGGTCGGAGAAACCGAAAACAGAATTAGAAGAATCCGAACCGCAACAAAAAAAACTCAACCGCAAGAAAACCGAAACCGATCTCAAATAACCGAATTGAACCGTAGTTGTTTGGTTTCGGTTTCGGTTTTCACATCTCAAAATCGAACCGAACCAAAAAAACGAACTTTTTAAAAGTTGTTATTTTATTTATTAATCATTAAGTATAATATTTTGTTTAGTTCTTAATTCTTAATTCTAGAAAATTAATGTTTGATACTAGATTTATCATGATTTGCAAGATATTGACATTTAATATTTATTGTATAATTTAGTGAAACACTAGTACATAAACTTAAGTCTATTACTATAATACTACTATGTTAATATTTTAAATTGTAATTTACATTTTGCTTGTGGCATGACAATGATACTTTGTTGATATGTTACATGTTATGTATGTTTGTTATAACATAATTTTTTATATTGAACAAATATGTATTAATATAAATTTTACTTTAAACAACATATAGCAGAAAATGTGAAACCTTAGAGCATAAATATATTTGATTAAAAAAAATAGAATAAGTTATTTACTAATAAAATTTTAACTTGTAAATACTCTTTATATAATTTACAAATAAACTCATGCGTTTAATTAATTTAGAAAATGTTTAAATTGGTATACACATACTCTGTAATTCATTGCTTGGAAGTGCATTTGTTTCTTCTCTCTTTTTTAATTATGTATGTTTTTGTATTGCATTACTACAAATAGTTTGGTGTAGTTTTTTTTTTCAATTACTATTTTTCTATTCAACAAAAATACGTTGGTAAAAACCGCAAAAAACGAAACCAAACCGAAATAAATCGAATTCAACAAACCGTGATTTCAAATTTGTGAACATAAAACCGAACTGAACTTTTTACTTTGGTTCAGTATTTGGTTTTAGGTGAAAACTAAACTGTTTGAACCGAACCCACCCCTAGTTTGAATTAGGGGTAGGGTAGTGATGATTCTGACCCTGATTCAAAAAACAAAATGATCGTAAACCCCGTTTCGGTTCAGTCGGGATCCTGACACTAGAATCCCAATTAAGTCGAGTTTCCGATCCGAATCTCGATTAATGCGGACAATGAAGTCTCAAAAGTAAATTTTTATAATATATATTGTGTTAAATAGTACAACTCTGTGATGAAATGATTTGCAAAATATAGTACTCCCTTTTCAAAATGATTTGTAAAGTCGGGTTTTATAGGCCAATACAATTTTACATAATTTACTTATTTAGCGTATTGTTTATTATTATATTATAATTTTGACTTTTTGACTTTATAGAACACTTGATATAGATTTTGAATATGTAATTTTTATTTATAAAACTTATTCCGTAATCTTGGATTTAATTGTATTGTCGATCAACACAATTCAATTTGGGGTGGAAGAAGTAATTAACATCACTTGTATAACATGTAATTTAATAATCCATTTGAAAAAACAGGCTTATTAGTTGTGAGTTCTGACACTCTTCTCTTAACAATATACGTAGTACTACGTAATACTTGGACCGTCTTTGTTGATCTCTGCTTTCCGCTCATTAATTTTATCAGTTAACTTTTTTTTAAATATGTAACTTTTGATTTCATGTGTTGAAATACATAATAATTAAAATAACTAAACTTTAAGTTATTTTTTTGATTGAATTGATTAAAGTTACTGTAGAAGACTATTTTAATTATTTTATATAATTGTTTTCTTTATTTTATTAATAAAATATATAGTCCCTCTTTATTTAAAAGTTCTCTACAATAAGTTTGGGCACAACATTTAAAGGTGAAGTAGTATGAGTAATGAATAGTGCAGAAAAATTAGGAGAGAATGTGATAAAATATGAAAGAGAAGATAAAAAGTAGGAAAAATAAAGGTAATTGAGTACTTTTAAAGGAAAAACTTACTAAAAAGGAAAAATGTAGTAAACTTTTAAATACACTCTAAAAAGAAAAGTGTAGCAAACTTTAATGTGGAGGGAGTCCTAATTTTTTTTCATAATTAAAATTTAATCAATTTCAATATCATTAGTCGATTTCGTTGATTCCAGTGTAATTACCAATTCAAACAAACTCTTAATTAAGTGACAATTTATATAAACACCACATATAGTGTGGAAACTAATGAGACTCGATTGAATATGTCCGAAAGCGTTAATATTTAAAAAGAATATAAATTAATATTCTCCGCTTAAATTTAAGTCGTATTATGAGTCTCTTTGATATTCTATGTTCTATGACTTTTAGACTTTAGAGCATCTTTAACGGAAAACATGAAATATGCATACATGGCATAAGAAAATAGATACATAAAAATTAATAACCATAATCTCTCTCGTTATTTGAATGGTCTAATATATTTCGATAAGTTTTCTTCACAATGTCAAGTACAATGTCTATCTGTAGACACTTTACGTATAATAACACATAAAAATGAGAGAGAAATGCATTAAATTTATTTTTTGTGTCTATCTCTCTCATATCACACACACCATTCACATTGTGACATTGAATATACTCTTGATTGTGATGTTATAGATATTAATTATGGATGTTTTTAGTTGTAGTGATTTTAGATTCGAATCATAGTACTAAAATAATTAGTTCCTATTGCAATCCCTACAAAAAAAGAGATAATAGCACTAAATAGGACTAAACTAATCCTTAAATGCACATATAAGATTATGAGCCCGTTTGGTAGCACGAAAATCGGCTGATTTGGCTGATTCTGCTAAAATTTATGAAGTTCTGGTTGAAGTGACGGCATTGGCTTATTCTGCTGATTTAAGAAAAAATTGCTCTTAAAATATATTTTATTAACAAATTAAAGAAAAAATTATAGATAAAAATAGATAAAATGGTCATGTACAATAACTTCAGCCAAAACACCCAGAAAAATAACTTCAACCTTACTTTTTCTGCTTATTACACAATTCAGCGCGCGAAAGCAAAAATTACGTGTTTGGTGAAAAAGTTGGCCGATAAGCCTGATAAGCCGAAAAACTGTGGTTCCAAACGGCCTCTATGTTATTTCTGTTTTCATAACAGGACTAAAGTATACCCTATCTTCTTATTCTAACTTTACCATAACGTAATAGGATAATGATATATAAATTTTAGACAAATACAAAAAATAATAAAAAGAGAATTTAACGTATACAAAAGATTGTAAGAAAATATAAAAAAAATTACGGAGTACAAAATAATAAAAAAATAATTTAAAAATAAAGACTATGTTATTTTTGTTTTCATATTAGGAATAAAGTATATATCTTCTTATTCTACCCTTACCATAACGTAATAGGATAATCGTATTTAAATTTGTTTTAAATACAAAAAATAAAAAATAAAAATAAAAATTTAAATTATACAAAAAAATCTTAAGAAAATATAAAAAAATTCAAAAAAATAAAAAAATAAAAAAATAAAAAAAGTTATTTTTTTAAAATATAAAAACTTTAAAAATAAATAAAAATAGATAAAACACCGGGGAAAAAAATATGGGGGCCTTTCTCACGGTCTTAGCCACAGCCCAAAAAATGTCACCTCTGATCAGCTAAAAATGTCATTTTGTGTAAAAACTGCCATTTTTCCCTGGAAATGCCATGAAAATGACTTTTTTACTCTTTGAAAATGTCAAAATTTTCTCGAAAACTGTCAGGAAGATGACATTTTGGCACATGTTGGCATTTATCCGGTGATTTGAACTGGTGGCGGCACATTTTGGCACATTGGCATGCATATTTTTTTATATGTTTTTACATTGATTTATTAATTTTTTTTTTGATGGATAGTCTACCCGGGGGGTGTCTTATCCGAGGGGTTATTGCGGGAATAACTAGAGAGAAGTCAGAGCAAATAGGAGGAGAGAGAGTCGATTTTATTAAATGAACTCAGCGTTGTTTACAAGGAGAATAAGGGCTGCTATTTATAGCAGCAATGAATGCGATGAGAGTACACGTGTCATCAATCCAACGGCCGAGGGGTCACATCAAACGGGTGGCACCGGCAGTGGCATGTTTTCCGCATTGAATGCGGTGGGTGGATGTGACGTTGCATTAAATGCGGTGGTTGGCTGTCTCCAAAGGGAATCTTCGATGATTGAGTCTGTCAGCCGAAGGCTCCTTGCGTAGCCGAGGGCGTCGCGTGGCCGAGGGCTCTGTGTAGCCGAAGGCTTGATTCAGCCGAAGGCTTCTCTGATGTCGAGGGCTCAACAGTGCCGAAGGCTCCTGTTTTCTGCCGTTCTCCCAGTGGCTTCGTATGCCCAAAAAAGGCCATCCTGTGAGTTTTGGAGCCTTCGGCAAAGGAGGTCGAGGGCACCCCACTGTGTATTTCGGGCTTCTTTGAACTTGAGCCACTGTATTTGGGCTTCGGGTGCTCCTTGGGCTCAATGGGCTCCTTGGGCCGGGGGTTCCTGGGTCATTACTCCATCAATTTTAATTTTTTAAGTTTTTAATTTTTTAATTTTTTGTTTTTAGAATATTTTTGTTTGATTAGATTTATTTACTATTTATTTCATGTTTTTTTTATTTTTTTTTACATTTTTATTATAAATAAAGTTATATTATTACTTTTATATTTTTATTATTAGTAAAATATGAATTGCATTAAAACAAAGCAAGGGTATAATTGGAAAGCTAGTTCTATTTTAGGAATTTTTAAGGTATGGTCCTATTTGGGTAATTAAAGTTTCATTTTTTCCTATTTGGGAAATTCTCACTAAAAACAAAGATATATTGGTACGAACTTGACACGAATTAGTCAAGTTTGGCATGACACAATGCCAAATAACTAGTGACAAAACGACATTTGTCAACATCGTATCTGTGCCACATTTGTGTCAACTACCATATGAATTTTGATAAATTCGTATAAAAATCCGTGTGAAGTCCGTGTCAACGTCGTTATTTTGTATGTGGTGAATATGAGTCAATAAATTTGCAATTACGATTAATAAAA
The DNA here is from genome assembly GCA_945859915.1 of Cuscuta epithymum. Classification (NCBI taxonomy): domain Eukaryota; kingdom Viridiplantae; phylum Streptophyta; class Magnoliopsida; order Solanales; family Convolvulaceae; genus Cuscuta; species Cuscuta epithymum. The sequence continues at coordinate 755,166 of CAMAPF010001052.1, forward strand.
TACAAACATTATCATTCATAAAGGAACAAATACGTAATGTACTTATTAAGTGACAGTAATTGCATTTGAAAACTACGTATAATATTTTATTTATCTTGTTATGAACATTTCAAACTTTCTTCTACATTACCAAAATGTCTTGCTACCTCTATTTTCAAGCTCTATTTTGAATGAAGTTTGTAGGAAAAAATTAGAGTAAATTCCTAAATAGGATCCAAAGAGATCATCGCAGGGTTAGTAGCTTAGTTCGATTGGCTTATAAAAGATTGGTACCAAAACCTTATTAATGAATTACTTGTTTTTTGATACATCCCAATGATTAATTAATTACTTCCTCAACAAGTGAATAGTTCAATTTTGGAAACACGAATAAAGTCGGACACCATAATCCCCTTGTTTTAATTACTTGTTTCCAAAGTCAGCCTCAGATCACTTTTTGGAAACATTTAAAGAAACACTAATTAGTATGACCATATCATATACTCCGTACGAACGCATATATAAACAAGTGTGGCCATGATTAATCATTTTATACTACTATTACAGATGCTTTGGTTACTTGGGCTGTGAACAGGGTTGATCGAGAATCCAGGAACAAAGAGAGCAGAGTAAGCAATCCATTGGAGATGGAGATGAACGTGAAAGATGATGTAGGACAGTCCTTAATTCTTGAGGAGGTGTTTAGGATCAAGAAGGTTCTTGATAGCTATGAAGATGGATCTGAATCCATGTTGTTGGATTCCCTGAGGAGTCTTCAATCGATGGATATATCTATGGACACACTGAAGGTCACAATGATAGGCAAATCTGTGAGTGGTGTACGGAAACATGGATCGAAACAAATCAGGCATCTTGTCCGGAATCTGATCCAACGTTGGAGGAGGGTGGTAGATGAATGGGTCATTGCCACAGCCGCCATTCCAGAAAGCACTACTCCACAGTCTCCAAAAACAGCGGTTGTTGAAGAAGAAGAGGCGGCAGAGGAAGAGGAGGGGCTTCCTTGTCCACCGTGGGTTGAGGAGGCGGTTCTCTTCACTTCTACTGCCCCAATGGATCTGTCCCACTTCTTGGAAGGCTTGGATTTTAATGCGGAATTTGAGAAGAACCCTGAAATGTGCATAAAGCCCTCTGTTTGGAATGAAGCCTGCAGACCAGTTGTAGCCCCAAGAAAGGTGAAGATTGACAAGGCAAAGAAGCAAGAAGTTGTGATCATGAAGAAACAGGCATCGGCTGTTCCTAAGCCAAAAACGCCTTCTGTTTTTGAACCCAAGTTGCCGCGGCATAGACTAGAATCGCCACATAAAAGCAGCAGCATCCTTCCGAAGAGGGCAGTTCCTGCCCACCAAAATAACACAAAGATTCCTGATGCTGAAGATTCATTCGAAGCGGCAAAGAGGAGAATGCAAGAGCGCTACCAAGAAGTTGCAAACGCCAAGAGGCAGCGGAGGGTGCAAGTTATGGAGTTGAAAGACATTCCACAACAATTAGTCCCCAAGAGCCAACGTGCAAAACCGGCAGGCAACCGCACCAGCTGCAGGCAGGCTTCAGGCAACTAATGGTGGCCGCCGATCGATGAGCCTTCCAGAGATAGAGGCTTAATTAGAATTAGAAGCTCTAAAAACCAGAGAAAGCTAAGGCATACAATATCTAGCTACTGGATGTATCTTTTGTTTTAATTTGAAGGATACAATGACGGAATTGATGAACCAAAATTTTGCGTGTTTCACGGGGTGCTCTCTTTGATATATGTTTATATGGTAGATGCACAATACATAAGAAGTATATATATCTGACTTTTGTGTATATGTTACACTTACTGCTTAAATTTTTATAGTTTTGAACACAAATACTTGAGCACTAAATAGTTTTACTGGAGTACCATTTTTATAATTTTGATATAGTATGAGGCTTATTTGTCAGATTTCCCTCATTACAATTTAATGAATATTAGTTTGTAAATTAAATGATTTAATTTACAAACTAATATTCATTAAATTGTAATGAGGGAAATCTGACAAATAAGGCTAATTTGTCAGACCTAATTTGCTAATTGGGCTTTGAAAACTTAATTAAGAGAGAAATTTGAGAAGAGTCGATATTTTGGCATGCTTGCTCGACCTGCTCGTTTCAACAATTCAGCCACTGATGCAGCTATGCAGGGAGCATAATTCATTAATTCCAACAATAAAACCAACAATTCGGAGTAATTTTAAAATTTCTGAATTGTTAATTTGCTTTAGGCTTTTAACAATTAAGCTTGTGTTAGTGTGTGTCTTGTAACTCTTGTTTACTCAATTACTTCCTATTTTATTTCTTGATTTTAAATTTATTTTAATGGTCTTTAAATTTTTTACTGATTTACTAATGTACTTAATTACCTTAATTAGTTTTTACCTAAGTTAGTTCTTTAATATACTTAAGATATCTACCATTTTAAATAACTCAGATCAGTAAAAATGACTATGATTCACATCACATACTTTGTATGTTATATGTGAATTTAAGATTTTATAATTTTATAATTTGGAACGGGAGAAGGGGCAAATAAGCCATCGAATTAACCAAAAAAGTGCAAATAACCCCTTATATAGGAGACTCTGTCCGGATGTCGTCATTTTGGGAGTTTCTTGGTGGAATTTTTTGATGATCTTCGTCATTAAGTCTAGTTTAGCCATACCTAATTTCAGTTAAAAATTCAAACGTGAAGGTAGTCAAATGATTTTCTGAAATATACTGTGTTGTTCAACTAGCAGTTATCTTCAAAAATTCATTTGACTGCCTTCCCGATTGAATTTTTAGCTGAAATTGGGTATGGCTAAACTAGACTTAATGAATAAGATGCTCAAAATATTTCATCAAAAATTTCCACCGGGAACCTCCCTAAATGGCGACAGCCGGACAGAACATCCTATATAAGGGCTTATTTGCACTTTTTTGGTTAGTTCGAGGGCTTATTTACCCCTTTTCCCATTTGGAACTTATGATTTAATAATTTGCCAGATTGCATGCCTATGTTATATTACAATTTGTAAGAAGGGGATGATGGGTCTTCTAAATGAGGTAACGAAGAAATTACGATATTTTTACTTGAACTAATTTCTGTTCCAAATGAGAACCAATCAGACTAGACTTAACATTTCAAACCACACTCCACAGTTGTAAAATACACATATAGACTAAACATCTACAAGGTCAGACTTAAACAACCAAATCAGATAAAAAAATTCTAGTCCATTTAAAATCATCCCTAATAGGGAAAAAATCTCGTTTGGAATTCTTAGCCACCCCTCAAAAATTGTTCTAGTTCCGCCACTGATTAAATCAATCATTCAACTATTATTGCTTGCTTGATATAAGGGAGTATATAAGAAATTATAGTGAACGTACTCCAGTCATTTTTATGTAGGTGTTGGTTACTTTCCAGCATTTGAGCAGTCCCCGTGTTTTGCACAAAGAAAGAGACCAAATTAAAGGATTATAAAAAATGTGACATGGGAAGAAATGGAAGCTAAGGAGAATCCACCATAAAAGTCTATGGAATATAATAATATATGACACTTGCAATGCATGAAAATACGAACTCAGAAGAGTTTTTATTTATATTTATTTAAGCATAATTATTGTCTATATATCTAGAGCGTACAAGTCATTTATCACTTCCTTTAAACAAAGCATTTATCACTTAAATTATCACTAGAACAAGAATTGTTGCACACAAATTTTTCTCCTCACGTGTACATTATGAGCAAGCAGCTAGATTTTCGGACATGCAATGCATTCAAAGTTCGATCAAGAATACATTATAAGTTTATAACGTAACATCAAGACCACTAATTAAACTGGTTCTAGTTCGAAAGTGCATCATATAAGGTTTAAATTATTTAAATGTGCATTAGATAAAGGTTATTGTGCAATAGGTTGACACTTTAGATGAATGAGATTAATTTTTATTTTGCACGTTAAGATATCTTCCCATTTGAAGAATGACGTTTTATGATATTGATCTTTTCGTGTCCTCATATCCCAATATTGGTGTCAATAGCTTAGTTAAAATAGACATGTTGTACTAGTTGCTGCTTCTCTCCCAATTTCTTTTATACATTCTTTTATTGTTCATCCGGAAGTTATGATCAGTCTCATAATTAAATCAAACTTCTTAATTAATTTGTTTTAAATTTTTTTATTTTTATTTTTTAGTGTGAATATATATGTATGTACGTGCTTGTTACAGCGCTATAATTATAAATACAGTGCCAAATTAAGAAAATTACCTTAGCATGTTATTTCAAGACTTTTGAGGGATTGTTTGACTAATCATTTGTAATGAGTCGAGTAAACTTTGAATTATACTAACATTCGTATTCTCCTAAAAAAACATGCGTATTAGTGAGATGTAAGTAGTGTAAGTTTAAAGCCGATAAATGGTCAATAAGATTTTTTTTGTCAAAACGTATTCATGAAGTAAGTGTAACATAGTACGTACTACCTCCGTCCCAATTTGATTTGCAAATTTTGACTTTTCTTAGTCAAACAGTTTCATTTTATTCGCTTAATTATTAAAAATTGAATTAATTATCGATAACGAACATTGATTTTTATTATTGGTTGACCAAAAGATGTTGACTTTGCAAAACAACAATTTGGGACAGAGGGAGTATATGTTTGTACGTTGTCATTATACAAATAAATTGTTAATTTTACATCAAGGGTCAATAAAATGCACACACGTGCGTGTTAATTGAGTTTACCATAGTACACCATTATATATTTAGGCTTTGTTTGCAACCACTTATGCTTAAATAAAAGCACTTTTCGAGAAAAAGTGATTAGTAGTAAAAGTTGGTAGTGTTTGGTAAAATAAGTGTTTTTTGTGTAATTGATAAAGTAAAAAGTAGATTCTACACGGAAGCCGAGAAAGTAAAAGTTGGTAATATTTGGTAAAATAAGTGTTTCTTTTTTCTTAAAAAAAGTTAAAAGCACTTTTTTTTAATAAATTGCAAATAGACCCTAATTTGTGAGCGACTGGGATGGGTACTGTGTTTTACATTCTGAGTCAAACAATTCAAGATGACCGGACCCAGAAATAGCCAATAGGAATTGACAATTCCGGTAGTTGACTATCTGAATGAACTAATTTTGAGGTTAGGTAGAAAAGCTAAATCAAATTACGGATCGGAGTAATATTAATTAAGTGAATAATTGGAATATATCTTGTTTTCGAGGCCGTTTGACAACATTTTTTTAGCTTATCGGGCTTATCAGTCAACTTTTTCACCAAACACGTAACTTATACTTGCGCGCGCCGAATTGTGTAATAAGCAGAAAAAGTAAGGTTAGATATAATATGATAATGATATAGTGTATTCATAAAGTGTAACATAGTACGTATACATGATAATGATATAATAATATTATTAATAATAATAGGAAATAAATATTGGGCTTTGCCTACCGAGCCCAAAACACACTTAATCAGTATGTATAAGCGGTCAAAATGGATATTAGTTTTAGGGAATATCACTATCTCGATCAGTATCACTTACACAATAAGTATGTATTAATGTGTGTCTTTTTAATTAAAGAATTACAACCAATAACTTTAATAAGGTTTTTGTGTGTTTTGTTGTTGTACTAATAACTTTATGTATTAGTATGTATATTTGTGTGTTTTAGTTTGTATTTTTTTATTTGAAGTATTATACGATAGTAATAACTAATCACTAATTTATATATTAGTGTGTGTAGGTACTAATAAGAAATTGTAAACGGGTCCGGATCCTTAATGGTTAGGAATCATATGTACCATATACCCGACCCGTTTGTTTGAAATACTAACGAATCTGGGTTTGGATCCGGGTAAACGAAATAAAATATGGACTCTTACCCGTGAAAATTTAAAAATAACGGGTCCGGGCTAGACCCGACCCATTGACAGGCCTAGCTACATCTATATTCAAGCCCTATTTTGGATGGAGTTTGTAGGAAAAAATTTAGAGTCAATTTTTTCTAAATAGGATCCAATAAATGAAGAAGTACATGAATAAGACTCACATATTATATATATAATAATATAAATGTATATAAGAAATGCAGTACGTGTTTTGTCAAAAAAAAAAGAAATGCAGTACGTGTTTGTAGCTCTAGAAGATCAAGAACCCTTATTAATTTTACTTTTTTTTTATGCATCCGAATGATTAAATAATTACTTCGTGAACAAGTGAATCGTTCACTTTTTGGAAACACTAATAAATTCAATCTCCCATTTTAATAACTTGTTAAACAAGTGAATCACTTTTTGGAAACATTTTAATAGAGTCAGCGTCCTTACTATGACCATATACGTACGTGTATATAAGTAATGCGTGCGATTAATAATCATTTTATATTACTCCCTATATTTGTCCTTTGTCTAAGCAGTCAAGCAGACACACAAGCATCATGACCACCGCCACCCAGGAGGTGTTTAGGATCAAGAAGGTTCTTGATAGCTATGGAGATGGATCTGAATCCATGTTGTTGGATTCCCTGAGGAGTCTTCAATCGATGGATATATCTATGGACACACTGAAGGCCACAATGATAGGCAAATCTGTGAGTGGTGTACGGAAACATGGATCGAAACAAATCAGGCATCTTGTCCGGAATCTGATCCAACGTTGGAGGAGGGTGGTAGATGAATGGGTCATTGCCACAGCCGCCATTCCAGAAAGCACTAATTTACAGTCTCCAAAAACAGCGGTTGTTGAAGAAGAAGTGGCGGCAGAGGAGGAGGAGGGGCTTCCTTGTCCACCGTGGGATGAGGAGGCGGTTCTCTTCACTTCTACTGCTCCAATGGATCTGTCCCACTTCTTGGATGGCTTAGATTTTGATGGGGAATTTGAGAACAACCCTGAAATGTGCATAAAACCCTCTGTTTGGAATGGAGCCTGCAGACCAGTTGCAGCCCCAAGAAATCTGGAGAATGACAAGGCAAAGAAGCAAGAAGTTGTGATCATGAAGAAACAGGCATGGGCTGTTCCTAAGCCAAAAACGCCTTCTGTTTTTGAACCCAAGTTGCCGCGGCATAGACTAGAATCACCACATAAAAGCTGCAGCATCCTTCCGAAGAGGGTAGTTGCTGCCCACCAAAATAACATAAAGATTCCTGATGCTGCAGATTATTCATTCGAAGCGGCAAAGAGGAAAATGCAAGAGCGCTACCAAGAAATTGCAAATGCCAAGAGGCAGCAGAGGGTGCAAGTTATGGAGTTGAAAGACATTCCACAACAATTGGTCCCCAAAAGCCTACGTGCAAAACCGGCAGGCAACCGCAACAGCCGCAGGCAGGCTTCACGCAACTAATGGCTGCCGCTGATCAATGAGCCTTTGCTTTGGTTGAGCCTCCCAGAGATAGAGGCTTAATCAGAATGAGAAGCTCTGAAAACCAGAGAAACCTTAGGCGTACAATAGCTAGCTACTGGATGTATGTTTTGTTTTTATTTCAAGGATACAATGACCGAATTGAACCAAAATTTTGCGTGTTCATGCTCTCTCTTTGATATTTGTTTATACGGTAGATTCACATTACATAAGTACTCCGTAGTATATCTGACCTGTGTGTATATGTTACACTTACTGCTTAAGTTTTTATAGTTTTGAACACTGAACACAAATACTTGAGCACTAAATAGTTTTACTGGATTACCATTTTTATAATTTTGATATAGTATATATGGGGCTAATTGGCTAAACTCATACTAAGGGGCTTATATGTCAGTTTTCCCTCATTGCAATTTAATGAATATTAGAATTGAACTAGAATTGCTTGGGTGATATAAGGGAGTATCTAAGAAATTATACGGAGTAGTGAACTCCAGTTATTTTTATGTAGTTGTTGGTTACTTTTTTTTACCAGCAATTGAGCAGTCCCCGTGTTTTGCACAAACAAAGAGACCAAATTAAAGGATTATAAAAAACGTGACATGGGAAGAAATGGAAACTAAGGAGAATCCAGCAACACATTTACACACCATAAAAGTGTATGGAATATATCACACTTGCAATGCATGAAAATACAAACTCAGAAGAGTTTTTTTATTGTATTTATTTAAGCATAACTATTGTCTACCTAGAGCGTACATGCATGCAGCTCCATATATAAATATATATATATATATATAAGTCATTTATCACTTAAATTATCAGTAGAACAAGAATTGTTGCACAAAAACTTTTCTCCTCACGTGCACATTATTAGCAAGTAGCTAGATTTTCGGACATGCAATGCATTCAAAGTTAGATCAAGAATACATTATTATAACATCAAAGACCACTAACTAAACTGGTTCTGGTTCGAAAAGTGCATCATATAAGGTTTATTTAAATGTGCATTAGATAAAGCCATAAAGATTATTGTGCAATAGATTGACACTTTAGATGATTGAGATTAATTCTTATTTTACACGTTAAGATATCTTCCCATTTGAAGCATGATGTTTTATGGTATTGATCTTTTCGTGTTGATGAAAACGGTTAGCAACACAAGAGGGGGGGTGAATTGTGTGTGTGTGGAACCGTGGCAGTTTTTCGCCCAGTTCTAGTGCGGGGTAAAGGGATATGCGAAATAGTAAAGTGCACAAGGATTTAACGAGGAAAAATCCCTTGGCTCAAAGGGATTAAAAAACCTCGACCTCCCTCGGAGGAATTTTAAATAACTTCACTAAACAAGCCTTTGAAAGAGTTACAAGAGTGATTCTCCTAATCTACCCTTGAGCCTCCCCAACTCTATCCTCTCTAGGAAGAGTTATGCATCTCTACCTTGCGGGTAGAGAGCCTCTCAGCTTTATCACAAAGCTCTCACACACACTTAACCCGAGGCAGCTACTCTAGCCAATTAAGCCTCAATATTCTAAGTACAATATGAAAGGGAAAAGAGAAACTCTATCTAGAACTCCGAGCGGGCAGTTTCAGGCGCCAAGGACTTGATCCTTTTCTTGAATAATTCTTCTCAGTATTTCTCTCTGTTTAGCACACTCCACCTTCTTTTGATTCTCGATTATATAGGCTTCTGGATAGGTGAGCCGTTGAGAGACTTGCCTTAATTCGTTTTGAATATCTTTCCTTTTCCACCAAGGCTCCATATATAAGACAATCACAATTAAATCATTCAAGATCTTACGTACCAAGTATGAGAATGGTAAATAAGGAAAAAGGTATTAAAGGCAGGCTTTGGTCAAAATAGAATCGATTAGAAGCAGCCAAGGATTGCAATGGTCATAAAGGAATTTTCTTATCAAAAATAAAATCGATTTAAAGAGTCCTTCCTTTTTCTTAAGGATATTTTTTTCATAAATATTATTCCCATACTTAAAAAATCAAGTTATGCGAATGCCATAGTTTGAGTCATGCATGTAGGCCAGTTAACGAGAGTCATGCAACATTCCATATTTAACTTTCTGCATGATTTAGTCATAACGAGTAGCCACATATGTTTATAGACCAGGTCTATAGATCACATATGTTTTATAGACCCGTTCCATCCTTTGTTCCTGTATGGTTAGTCATCAACAAAACAACATATTCAACAAATTCCCCCTTTTTGTTGATGACAAACTATAGGTGCCTGCATTGTTAGAAGATAGCAACATCTTTTAGTGAAGCATCTAAAGGCACCTGGTTGTTTCCCCCTTTTGACATCAACCAAAAGGAAACAGGAACCAACCAAAACAGCGCCATAAAAGTATAAGTAATGAATCAGTCAAAGTATCAAAAAGATGTTTGAAATGTGACCCCCTCAAAACATATCAAAGAGTTTTAAGACCATTTAATCATCCTCGTCATCAGAGGCAGGAACAATTCTGCGTAGAACAGCATCAGGTTCATCAAGCTTGGTGAGTACTTCCTTCTTGAACTCCTGGAACTCGTTGCTAAGGACATCCAGTTTCCCTACCAGAGGTGAGATGGATTCGGAAAACTTTTCCTTAAGAGAGTTGGTAGCTGAATCCAAGAGCTCCTTTATGAGAGGGATGATTTGATCAAAGGAGAGACCAGATGCAGGTGTGGGGCAGGATTTAGGAGGCTTATGATCAGAGGAGGCAGAGAGTTCCTTAGAGGCCATTTTAACGAGTTTGGAGTTTTGGATTTCTATGTTCATGTTTTGAAGTCCTTTGAGATCCATGACTTTGTTAAAGCATTTAGGAGTCAGATCTTGTAAAGGAATGTTTCGGGCTTGGAAGAGAAATGTGAGCCAGGGTCCATATGGAATTCCAATCTTTCGAGAATTGGTGCTGATAGTGAACTTGAGATGGGCTAACATCAGGCCAGGTAGATTGACAGGTACTCGGTTTGCTAGAAGATACATGTAGGCTAGTTCAACACGGGAAGGAGAAGAGCGACCTTCAAGTCGAGGGACGAGATTATGATGAACAAAGTAGAACAATAGTTTGTGGATGGGAGAAAGAGAGGCAACATGTAGGGCTGTGTCAGTCAGAGTAGGGTCAAAGTAATGAAGAACAGTGGAGAGTTCAACCTCGGGTAAAGGCCATTCGGTTTTGGCATAAGGACATGTTCCAGAACTGGGAACTTTAAGTAGGTTCCCCAAATCCTCAACATCAAGCAGTATCTTAGTGTCTCTAACTCTAGAAGACAGAATATTGTTCTCAATGATCAATTTTGCTAGAAACTCAGCCACACATTCGCTATAGACAGGAGGACACGATTTTGAGTTGAAAAGAACATCCCATTTTTGGAAGGAAATCAGATCTATGAAGTCGGTTGTTAGTATGGAAAGATCCTCAAAGGGTAAGGTGAGTACCTTGCAGTAGTTTCTGGATTGGAAGTCAGTCAGTTGTTTAGTGGCATCTTCTTCTGCAATTTTCCCCAGCTTCGGATATTTCTTTGCCCTAGTGTCATCTTGAATCCGTCCCATGGTTATGGCTTTGCTTCTGGGAACTTTCCGCGGGAGCACCTTCCCATCCTTGCTCATCGGTTTCCTCTTGGATTTTGCCAGAGTAGAGGGAGCAGGTGTTGGAGAAGCTTTGGGGCTCGACTCGAGTTCCCCCTGAGATGAGGCAGGAGAGAGAGGAGTCTCTGGCATGTTGACTTCTTGACTCCCAGAGTCCATCGAGGAAGAAGAGGCAAGGTTGATTTGTGAGGGAGTGGAGGAAGATGGTGGTTTCTTTATAGTTTTGATGCGGTTGGATCGGCGAAGTGGAGAAGGTTGAGGGTTCCCCTTGATTTTAACCATGGTGGTGGATTATGGAGAGGAAAGATTTGGTAATTAAGAAAGGAGATAGTGGGGCGGCCGAATTGAGTGTATGGGGAATTGAAATTTTGAAAAGGTAACTTCTTGGAAGGAGATAATCATGATGATTGTGTATTAATTAGATTCCTTTCTTCTACCCCTTGTTTGATTATGGTTTCGGCCTTACAAGATTTCAAAATTTAAAAAGGGTGATCTTGATAAGTAATATTTCTTTTAGGGAATATGGATAGATATAAATTTTAAAAAAATTGATCAAGGTTTCGGCCTTAGACAAATAACTTATGACATGCATGAGAAGGAAATAATAAATGAGCCTTAGGAATTAATTAACCCAAGTTCAAGTCTGATGATTTCAAACCTTTCTCTTCCCAAAGGTTTGGTGAAAATATCAGCAATTTGTTTATCAGTGTTGCAGTAGTCCAGTCGAACTAGCCCCTTTTCCACGCAATCCCTTAAAAAGTGGTGTCGGATATGAATATGCTTGGTCCGAGAGTGCATGACTGGATCTTTGGAGATGCTGATGGCACTTGTATTATCACACATAATTGGTGTGCATTTTAATTCAACTCCATAGTCACTTAATTGTTGCATGATCCATAATGATTGGGAGCAGCATGATGCAGCTGCTACATACTCGGCCTCCGCTGTTGAGAGTGCTATTGAGTTTTGTTTCTTAGAACTCCATGAAACTAGACATGGACCCAGGAAATGAGCAGTTCCAGACGTACTTTTTCTATGTAATAAGTCACCTGCAAAGTCAGAATCTGAATATGCAATTAATTCAAAATTCTCATTACGAGGATACCATAGGCATAAATCAGCAGTTCCCTTGAGGTATTTGAGGATCCTTTTCACAGCCTTGAGGTGAGATTCTTTGGGATTGGCCTGGAACCGAGCACATAGACCTACGCTGAAAACAATGTCAGGTCTACTGGCAGTGAGGTACAGTAGGGACCCAATCATTCCACGATACATCTTTTGGTCTATGCTCTTTCCTTGTTCATCCGCATCCAGCCTATCATTTGTTCCCATAGGTGTAGTCATGGTTTTGCCTTCACTCATTCCGTACTTCTTTAGGAGCTCCTTGAGGTACTTTTGTTGAGATATTTGAGTTCCTTTGTTTGATTGCTTGATTTGTAGGCCAAGGAAGAAATTGAGTTCCCCCATCATACTCATCTCAAATTCGGAACTCATAAGATTAGAGAATTCATCACAAAGAGAATCATTAGTAGCACCAAAAATAATATCATCTACGTAGACTTGAACAACCAATAGGGCTTGATCTTTTATTTTTAGAAAAAGAGTTTTATCTATTTTTCCTCTTTCAAAATCATTTTCCAAAAGAAATTTAGATAGGCGTTCATACCAGGCACGAGGTGCTTGTTTGAGGCCATAAAGTGCTTTATCTAATTTGAAGACATGATTAGGAAAATCTTGATTTTCAAAGCCCGGTGGTTGTTCTACATATACCTCTTCCTTTAGATATCCATTCAAGAAGGCCGTCTTGACATCCATTTGGTGGAGGGTGAAACCCATATGAGCCGCAAATGCTATGAGCATTCGGATTGCTTCTAGTCTTGCCACCGGTGCAAATGTTTCGTTGAAATCTATTCCTTCTTGTTGGTTATAGCCCTTGACAACAAGTCTTGCCTTGTTCCTTGTGATTTGACCATGTTCGTCCAGTTTGTTCTTGAATACCCATTTGAGACCTATGACGGTTTTGTTCTTGGGCCTCGGTTCTAGATGCCACACCTGGTTTCTTTCAAACTGATTTAGTTCCTCCTGCATAGCTAGAACCCAGTCAGTGTCGGAGAGAGCCACTTCATGGTTCTCCGGTTCTATAAGTGATAAGTAAGCAGAGAAAGCACAAAAGTTCTTAAGTTTAGATCTAGTTGTTACTCCCTGATTTAGATCGGTGAGGAGGTTATCCAGCGGATGCGATCTATGAAGCTTCCAGCCCCTAGGAGCGTTGGGTTGGTCCACCAAGTTGTAAAGGGTATCTGAAACTGGTTCTATTGATTCTATAGGTCCAGTGTAAGTGTTCTGTCCGGGTTCTTCTTCAGTTCCAGATTGTTCATTTGTTGGAGGTACTTCATCAGTTTGATAGGCAGTTCCTTCATCTCCTTGAGATTGTGACTTCTTGCGAGTAATCCCTAGCTCACCATCATCGACTTGGATTGTCTTTGAGACAAGTGCTTCATCAAAGATTACATGAATGCTTTCTTCCACACATTGTGTGCGTTTGTTTAGAACTTTGTAAGCCTTGCTATGAGGAGAATATCCGAGGAAGACTGCCTCGTCACTTCTAGCATCAAATTTGCCAATGTTATCTTTTCCATTGTTGTGGACGAAACATTTGCATCCAAAAGTTCTTAGATGACTAATGTTGGGCTTCCTTCCTTTGAGTAGTTCGTAGGGTGTTTTCCCTAGGAGTGGGCGGATCATAGCTCGATTAATGATGTAACATGCTGTGTTTAGAGCCTCGGCCCAGAAACTCCTAGCTAGACCGCTGGAAATAAGCATAGTTCTAGTCATGTCCTCCAGAGTTCTATTCTTCCGTTCTACCACTCCGTTCTGTTGTGGAGTTCTAGGTGCGGAGAAGTTGTGGTCTATCCCTCGTTCTTTGCAGAAGGCATCGAAGAGAGAATTGTCAAACTCAGTTCCATGATCCGATCGGATTTTGATTAGTTGTAGACCTGTTTGATGCTCAACTTTCCTTACAAAAATAGCAAACTCATTAAAAGTATCTTTCTTGCTAGCAAGAAAGATAGTCCATGTAAATCTTGAAAAGTCATCAACAATAACTAGAACATATTCTTTATTTCCTCGGCTACGGACTGACATTGGACCACACAAATCCATGTGAATCAGTTCTATGGGCTTGCTTGTGCTCACCAAATTCTTTGTTTTAAAGGATGATCGAGATTGTTTTCCGGTGGCACAAGCCGAGCAAACATGGTCTAGTGAAAATTTCATATTGGGCAGTCCAATAACTAAATCATTATTTTTAAGTTTATTTATTAATGAAAAACTAGCGTGTCCAAGCCTTTTATGCCAGAGCAAAGGATCGTTATCAATAACGCTCAAACAAGTCATACTAATATTAGGCAAAGAATCAAGATCTACTTTATATGTATTTTCGAGCCTCTTGCCTTCAAGTATAACTTGTTGTGATTCGTTATTAACAATGCGACAAACGTTATGATCAAAAACAACACTATTACCTCGATCGCAAAATTGAGAAATACTTAGTAAATTAAATTTCAAACCCTTGACTAAAAATACATTATCGATAGCATGGCTAGGTGACTTTCCAACTTTTCCCACGGCTATGATCTCTCCTTTGCCGTTGTCTCCAAATGTCACCTTTCCACCGTTAAATGGCCGAAGTGAGAGGAACAAAGATTTGTCTCCCGTCATGTGCTTAGAACAACCACTGTCAAGGAACCAGTGATTGTTCCCCCTCACTCGGCGCTGTTCCAGGATTAAGGTTTAGTGCGTGGAACCCAGACCTGCTTGGGTTCCATTTTGTATTTATTTGAGGAAGATCTAACATAATCATAACATCTATCTAGGGTCTCTTGCCGAGAGTAACATTGATACCGAAGATGACCGATTTTGCCACAATGCATGCAAACTCGGTTATCATAAGTATCAACGTATTTGGGTTTCCATTTACCGTGAAAGCCTCTAGTTCTTTTGTAAAAAGTCCGGTTAGGCGTTTGTCCATAACCGTTTTTGTGCCTCTGAACCAGTCTATCGAACCAGTTTGGTCCAGTTCTAGGTGGCTGTTGATATGGTCTAGAACTGGGTTGTCCTTGGGTTCTTTTATCCTTAAAGGGTTGGTTCTGAAAATTTGATTCTTGATTAGATCGGATATCCTTTGGAACATATCCGAGACCTGCAGTCTCGTTTACTTTCTTATTGTGCTGAGAAGGACCAGTTCCAGAATGATGTCTAGACCTGGTTTTGTTCGTTGCACTATACGATTGATATTCCGGTCTATTTTTAAAATCAGTGCACTCGGCAACTAGACGATGAAGATGATCAATTAAACAACCAACACTCGGTATTTTTGAGAGAAGCTTTTCATCATGATCAACTTGTTTGTTCATACTATCGAGCTTAAGAGAACAAATAATTTGATCTTGTTCTAGAACCACTTCACTGTACTTAAGCCTTTCATCTACTAACTCTCCCACTTTTGTTTCAAGCCTTATTTTGGCTCTCGTGGCTTCCTCGAGTTTAGACTCAAGTTCAGTGATACGTGATTTAAGAAGATCATTTTTGGAAAGACTTTCATTAAGCTCAATAGTCAATCTTTTGAAAATTTTTCGAGTTTTGGTTTTGGATAGAGAGTCAAACTTGGATAGGAAGTTTTCAAAGTTTACCTCAAAGCTTTCTTGATCGGATTCCTCGTCGGAGAGTGCCATAAGACATAGACCCGCATGATTGGAGTTCTTGTCATTTTCTTCTTCATCATCATCGGATGAGTCTCCCCATGCGGCCATCATTGCCTTCTTGAGATCTCTGTTGAAGCTTTTGTCTTCATTGAACCTCCGGTTGGAACTAGACTTGTTCTTGTCGTAGGTTTTCTCATTTTTCTTTTGTGGGCAGTCCTTAGCCCTGTGCTCAAAGGAACCACAAACAAAACAACCTTGGTTATTAAAGGATTGAGTATTCCTTTTACCTTGTTTGGCGCGATTGTTCTTGAACTTTCGGTACATCCTTCCGAATTGCTTCGCAAACATGCTCATCTCATCATCCGACTCACTTTCGGATTCTTCTTCATCTTCTCGAGCCTTAAGAGCTATTCCTCTTTCTCGCCTAGCACTCTCAGCATCTTGTTCCTCTTGAAGACCCAGTTCATATGTCAAGAGTGATCCGGTCAGATCTTCAAGAGTCATGGTGGATAGATCTTTTGCTTCTTCAATGGCCGTGGTTTTAGGCTTCCATACTGGGGGTAAGCTTCTCAGGATTTTTCTAACTTGATCCTCCACTGTAATATCTCTTCCAAGGGCTGAAAGCTCATTGATAATGTTAGTAAAACGTGTGATCATATCCTTAATTGACTCTTTTGGCTTCATTACGAATAATTCGTAATTACGCATGAATATGTCAATCTTAGATTTTTTCACACGTGAGGTTCCCTCATGAGTAACCTCGAGCAAGTCCCACATTTGTTTGGCAGTCTTGCATCCTAGAACTCGATTGTGTTCGGCAGGACCAAGACCACAAATTAAATATTTAAGGGCTTGGGCATTATGCTCGAGTTTCTCATAATCTTCAGAAGTATATTCAACTTTAGGTTTAGGAACAACATTACCTTCGGCGTTTCTCTTTGTGATGACATTATCACCGCTTTCAATTACATTCCAAACCTGGTAGTTATCGGCCTTGATAAAGTTTTCCATCCGACTCTTCCAAAATTGATAGTATTTGCCATTGAACAATGGTGGTCGTTGAGTCGAGTACCCTTCTTCCAATCGGTCAACCGTATTCATTTTGCCGGATCTCTTCCCAAGGTATTAGCCTCTATGTGGTGAAGACCGGCTCTGATACCAATTGATGAAAACGGTTAGCAACACAAGAGGGGGGGTGAATTGTGTGTGTGTGGAACCGTGGCAGTTTTTCGCCCAGTTCTAGTGCGGGGTAAAGGGATATGCGAAATAGTAAAGTGCACAAGGATTTAACGAGGAAAAATCCCTTGGCTCAAAGGGATTAAAAAACCTCGACCTCCCTCGGAGGAATTTTAAATAACTTCACTAAACAAGCCTTTGAAAGAGTTACAAGAGTGATTCTCCTAATCTACCCTTGAGCCTCCCCAACTCTATCCTCTCTAGGAAGAGTTATGCATCTCTACCTTGCGGGTAGAGAGCCTCTCAGCTTTATCACAAAGCTCTCACACACACTTAACCCGAGGCAGCTACTCTAGCCAATTAAGCCTCAATATTCTAAGTACAATATGAAAGGGAAAAGAGAAACTCTATCTAGAACTCCGAGCGGGCAGTTTCAGGCGCCAAGGACTTGATCCTTTTCTTGAATAATTCTTCTCAGTATTTCTCTCTGTTTAGCACACTCCACCTTCTTTTGATTCTCGATTATATAGGCTTCTGGATAGGTGAGCCGTTGAGAGACTTGCCTTAATTCGTTTTGAATATCTTTCCTTTTCCACCAAGGCTCCATATATAAGACAATCACAATTAAATCATTCAAGATCTTACGTACCAAGTATGAGAATGGTAAATAAGGAAAAAGGTATTAAAGGCAGGCTTTGGTCAAAATAGAATCGATTAGAAGCAGCCAAGGATTGCAATGGTCATAAAGGAATTTTCTTATCAAAAATAAAATCGATTTAAAGAGTCCTTCCTTTTTCTTAAGGATATTTTTTTCATAAATATTATTCCCATACTTAAAAAATCAAGTTATGCGAATGCCATAGTTTGAGTCATGCATGTAGGCCAGTTAACGAGAGTCATGCAACATTCCATATTTAACTTTCTGCATGATTTAGTCATAACGAGTAGCCACATATGTTTATAGACCAGGTCTATAGATCACATATGTTTTATAGACCCGTTCCATCCTTTGTTCCTGTATGGTTAGTCATCAACAAAACAACATATTCAACACGTGTCCTCGTATCCTAATATATGTGTCAATGGTTAAAATAGACATGTTGTACTAGTTGCTGCGAGAACCGGCCATAGGTGCAGTGGGAGGCACCTAGGCATATGCCTAGGGCACCACTATCATATGGGGCACTAATTTTCGAAAATAAAACTACTATTATTACATAATAATTCCTCTCAAAATTATTATATAATTCGTATATAGTATTTCTGGATAGAAACCCCTTGGGAATACTAATAAAATAGAAAACATTTGCAAAACTTAATAAAATTAGTGTAGCTCTTTGTGAATTTATTGTCATATTGGTGCTTTAAGATTCAGAATTGAAATTACCAAACTCCTAACTACTTAAAAAAATTGGAACATATAAGACAAAGGTGAAGGTCTCAAGAAAGAGATTTTTTGCAAGAAAAAAGTGAAGATTATTTATGATTTTTTGTGATTGTATTTCTATTTCTATATTTGATTGCATTTTCTTTTTAATATTTTTAATCAACTAATTTATATAGAGTGTCAAATCTTGCAACTAAAAGTTGGGGGTTGACAGAATTTGCATGGTTAAAATATTGCACAATAATATTGTTTGATCACATAATTGAAGATAAGTAATTTTTTCAACAAAAAAATTAGCAAAAAGGGTTAAGGGTAAAAAAATATTATATGAAAAATACAATGTACGCAGAATACATTATTACATCAATTTTACATATGTATTCATACATTTTATTTTCAAATTTTTGGGTGTTCGCCTGAACACCACTGAACAGTAGATTCCAGTTGACATACTCTCCTTTTTATCTAGCCAAATTTGATTTTTTATGTCAATGATACTCCTTCCGTCCTTAAATAAAAGGCTTTGTTTACTTTTTGGGATGTCCCTATATAAAAGGCTTCTTTCCCTTTTTGGCAAACAAAATGTACAGTGCAAAACAATGTCAAACAGTGTCCAAACTGTGCGAAACAGTATTTCGCCTAAAGACATGTGTCATTCAAACAAAGTCTTTTATATAGGGACGAAGGGAGCATTAAATTTTGATCAATTATATATTTATACACGATAGAATTAATAGTATGAAAATAATATAAAATGTTCTTTGTTAAAAAACTATCATAAAATTATAAATGTTGTAGGGAAAATGGTTGTGTAACTTCATTACCAATACACCCTATAAATAGGGAGATATGAGGGTTTACAGAGACGGGCCAATAGGCCCATAATACATCATTTACATATGATAATCTGTACTACACAATCTATCTAAACGACAGCACATAATACACGCTTTTCTTCAATACTTCCCCATGTGCTGAGTTGTAGATAGAACATGGTATATCTTGTTGCCTCTTCAAAACCCTGTGGGAAAAAATAACCTTGGTTGGAGAAAAAGTGTACATCATCATGATAAACTTCAATTCTTTCATTAAGTCTATCTTTATTTGATCCTTGCTTTTATCATTAAAGTTTATATGTATCGTTACCTCATTAAAAACCTTACCAAGTAACAAAACGCAGTGGGAGAAAATAAGACTTAGGTAAAGGAAAAGAGAGTAACGTAATCTAGTTGGGATACGCTCTCTCAAGTCTACATCTACCCTTAGTACTTACACTAATCAAGGGTGTTTGCAAAATGTGTGCATTTCAATACTTGTCACATTAATTACCTTAGCGAAGGCACACAAATAGAGGAATATAATTCCTCTAATTCTGGCCCTATGTGCCAAGTGTAAGGTTATAAGTGTAAATATTATTGACTTTGTAAAACCTTGCCAATGAACAAAACTCAATGGGGAAAAATAAACATCGGTCAAAGGAAAAAAGAAGTATGATACACTAATAACGACGCGTCAATTACTTTTCATTGCAATTTGCAATATAGAAATTACGTTCTTTCTTCAACATTGTTTTACTTTTGCAAAACTAAAATGCGGGATGGTGCATATTACATTGTCTCATTAAAAATTAAAAGACCTTACCAAGTAACAAAATCCAATGAGAAAAAATAAACCTTGGTCAAAAGGGAAAAGAGTACAACGAACCAATATATCTGATGATAAATAAGTATGTAAGGGCTGCCAAGAATCCAACATTTACTTGATATATACTTTTATCAAGGTATTTTATACATAACATCATGGTTTCTTTCATAATAAATATATATATATTTATTGACAAAATATCAATGAGGTAAGGGGGTATCCATCATCGGTAAAGCTTATATCATGTTACTTTGTGTTGGAGTAATACTTTTGATACTTTCAATTCCTTTAGAAATATTGTTATCATCAATCATTTAATTCAATTTATAAGGGATGAATAAAGATTACACCAATGGTTTCATATAGATATCAAAGTATATTCTTGATATCATTCCAATGACGATGTACGATGTGTTGGTCCTAAGCTATTTTTAGCTAACACTTTATTGAGAATGTAATATTTGACCGAACGTGTTTGTCTAAGTACAATCATGCGCATATTACACTTACATAGGAATTAGGAAATTTCTTCTCACAATAACTTTTCTGTAATGGATCTTTTCTAGTATCCATATTTCGATTGATCATGGGAGTGCTAACAGTTTACATTTATCCATGTTAATTTTGCCTCAGAACCCTTTTGGATATATGCAACTGGTGAATTAGTATATATTCAACCAACTTGGTGATTAATTTCAAAACCGACCTAAGTTTCCCGAGATCCTTTATCTCAGTTACGACTTTAAAAAATCTAAGGTTTCTCATCCATTTTTGAAATCTTATACCGCATAATTGAGTTTAGCATATTTAGACTTGTGATACTTTCATCCATCTATTGTGTTTAATGTTCCTGAAAATTGTTTAGAGATATATGTCATATCTTAGAGCCCTTTTGACTATGTATAATATCACATATGCACTGTGTACATTGTTGCACGGAAAATACTCTAATATTTAGTTATACTTTAATTGGTAAGCTGCCGGAGCAAATGAAATATCATGTTAACCTTTTTATTATGCATAGAATTATTAACGGAAGAAATTAACTAATAGGCAGATTCTGCAATCTAAATCGTAGGAGTTTTTTCCCAAAGGAAGACGCTCTTAGATCTTATTTCTCAAATGAAGGTAGTTTTTAACTTATTTCTCAAATAAGAAGAGTTTTTGTCTTGTCATCAAATTATAAGCGACATGTCCGTTACCACATCATTAACTCCACGTCATCAATCGTAGTGGATTGAAAAATAATTATACAAGATTTTAATATATATTACATAATAACATGTGATCTGAGCTACAAATAATTTGAAAAAATAATCTGTCTTCGAGTTCATACTACTATCATTGCTACTATATACGTAAAAAGGAGATACTGTACATAAGAATTGAAATGAAAAACTAAGAACAAGCAATTTAACGTTACCCCTGTTTTCCCCTCTCTCAAAGTGGCAGGAAAAGGCGCAAATACTATCGTACAACCGGGTGTACATAGGGCATGGTACAGCCTGGGTTTTTTGCAATTAGTTACAGATCTAGTGGCAAAGCTTCTTCCATGTTGTGCTTGAACCGTTGGGCTAGAAGGGATCTGCGGATTGTTCGGTGGAGACGATGGAAGTGTTGCTCGCTGCTCGCTAATCGACGACGAAGGTGCTCGCTGAGGTCTTGGCCGGGAGAATCGCTGAGGTCTTGGCCAGGAGAATTGCTGAGGTCGATGATGGAGAAGCCGATTTTAATCCTTCGTACCTTGGAGAAAAAGTGGGCATATAAAGTTCTCAAATAGTCAAACCACACTATCACCTTTTTTAATGTATTTTTAAATTGTATTTTAATATTGTGTATTAATATTTTGAGTTTGTTAATTACTAACATAAATTTTGTGTTATATTGGTAATGAGTGAAGTGTTTATAATAAATGTGCATAATGAATAAAAGAAATGAACTTACATAAATGATAATTTTGAGCACGTTGGGAAATTCAAACGAGCATACACAAATGCAAACTTGAGCATACTAGAGAATTCAAATGATGTACAGAAATGAAAAATTGAGCATACTAAAGATTCTAAATGAGTTTTTTGAATTTTTCGTTGGGAAATTCAAATGAGCATACACAAATGAAAACTTGAGCATACTAGAGAATAAAATGATGTAAATAAATGAAAAGTTGAGCATACTAGAGATTCTAAATGAAAAACTTGAATTTTCGTTGCTCATTTCATGATTAATGTATGCTCATTTGGTATTAATGTAATACGCATTTTAAAATGTCATATCCATATCAATGCTCATTTGTATGTTACATATGTTCATTTGGTACTGATGTGTTCATTTTTAAAATGTCATAACAATGTACGTTTCAAAAGTATCATATTACATTAGATTCGCATATTAAAGTTCATAAGAATTGATTATAGATATAATTTAATGAGTTTTTATAAAAGAAAAAGTAAGGAAAAAAAGTTAATTACAATGTATGAAGTTGATATCACAACACTCATTATTCGCCTTTTAATGCTCAATACAATACGTCTGATGCTCATTGAAAATGTATTAATGTTCATCTAACGCAAAACGCGATTTTCACTAAAATTACGAAAATGCCACCGTTTTTTAGTTGTGATATCAGTTTTCTTGTACTAACATGGTGCTCATTATTGTACGCTTAATACTCATTAAAATTGGACTATTGCTCATTAACTGTACACCGATACTCATTTAGCAGAAACCGCGATTTTTACATTAATTACAAAACTGCCACCAAATTTTTTCCATATTTTTCACCTGGGCCTGTTACTGGGCCGGCTATACGGTGCTCACCGTACAGCCGGTGGTACCATATACGAACTTAACAATAGACTTATTTTTGTACATATTTGTTGTACACATCCCTTAGAGGTATGTGTACACATGTAACTTGTTCCGAAGCTTCTACATATATAGGTAACTAAGCATTGTATACAACAAAAGTGTACAAGTAGCATGACTCAGACTTATTTTAATTTTTTTAGTAATTATGCAATTTGTCATTCTTCATGAAAACATCGAACCGAACCCACTAGCCTAGGTCGTCGGAGCCACCCGCTTAGAGAGGCGGTCGCAGATCATTCTTATGCGTCTGGCAGCGGCGGTGCCAACATAAACCAGTGAAGTGAGGAGTTGCTTGAAAACTCTGATTTTCACGTCCCCTCTTCTCGCCCTTCTTATGAACTTTGGAGCTGCAGCTGTTCGGAAATCCATAGATCAAGCTAGCTGGGGGTAAGCGGGGCTATAGGGGCGGGGTAGGGGTTAGGGGGTATGGGTTCACGTACGAGGTGACCCTACATATTATATTATATACTAGTGTTCATGAATGTTTGTGTGTCTATATATGTATAGAGTTATTTTGGACATTTTAATGTTAAACGGTGTTTTAAACCTTTTGAAGTAAACACGATCTACAACATTGCTTATTTTATGCGCCGCTTATTAACGCGGCCCGGGTCTTAATAAGCACCGTGTAGTAACCCGTGAAGTAAACGTGTCCTTAGTTAAATAGAAAGGCAAAAAATAGGACCAAAATATAAGCAAATTTTCTAAAATATGATTAATTAAATATGCTTTCTTCATGAAATATGACTTATTTAGTCTCATTAAAAGAATACAATTCCTCCGTACCTTTAATGTTTGCTAGCTACACTTGCGTTTTAGAATGTATTTAGAATTTTGTTACATTTTCTTTTTTTGGGCAAGTTTTTCTTCTAAAAATAACCAATTACTCTAATTGTTTCTACTTTTTATCTGCTCTGTCATGTTTTTCACCATCTCTCTTACTTTTAGTATACTACTCATTACTCATACTATTTCATTCTTAAATAATGTTTCCAAACCTATTGTATTGAACTTTGAAATACGGTGGAAGTATTAAATTTTTTGCAATATTTTACTCTTATTTAAGGAATTTTCTCCTAGGATGTTTTTACTTGAACTTATTTCAGCCTCAAACCAGGCCAGGTCAGGCTAGAACAGACCAGATAAGATCAAATTAGAATTTGACAGTTGTAAAATACACGAAGACTAGAAATCTACCAGATCAGACCAGTTCAAATCACCCCAAATCAGAGCAATTCGGATCAGACTATATCATACTAGAAAATTTAGAGGCCATTTGACAACATTATTTTCGGCTTATCAGGCTTATCAACCAACTTTATCACCAAACACATAATTTTTGTTTTCGCGCGCTGAATTGTGTAATAAGTAGAAAAAGTAAGGTTGTAGTTACTTTTCTGAATAAATTGGCTGAAATTACCGTAGATGACCATTTTATTTATTCAAAAAAAATATTTTAAATATATATTTTTCCTAAATAAGCAGAATCAGCCAATGCAACCACTTCAGCAAGAATTTCATAAGTTTCAACAGAATCAGCCAAATGAGCTGATTTACGTGCTACCAAACACGCTCTTAGTAAAAACATTTCTCATTAAATGTGAAATTTTACAAGAAAAAACTAAATTGAAAGGGAGGGACTAATTTCTAGTAGAGTTTTCATATTTTCTACGGTCAAAAGACTTCCTCGTGTGTTGAAACTTGAAAAGGCAATTCCACCCTCTTCCCCACGAGTACATATATTATACAACCGGCGGTACGGTGAGCACCGTACAACCGACCCACTAACAGGCCCAAGGGTAAAATAACAAAATAATTTGGTGACACTTTTGTAATTAATGTGAAAATCGCGGTTTCTTCTAAATGAGCATTAATTACTATTAATGAGTAATAGTTCAATTTTAATGAGTATTAAGTGTCCAATAATGAGCACCGTGTTATTACAAGAAAGATGATACCACAACTAAAAAACGGTGACATTTTCGTAATTTCAGTGAAAATCGCGGTTTTCGTTAGATGAACATTAATACACTTTTAATGAACATCAGACGTCTTCTAGTGAGCATTAAGAGTCAAATAATTAGTATTGTGATATCAACTTCATATATTATAATTCATTTTCTTTTCTTATTTTTTCTTTTATAAAATCTGATTAAATTATATTTATAACTCTTATGAATTTCAATATGCGAATCTAATTTAATATGACACTTTTGAAATATGCATTGATATGACATTTAAAAAATGAGCATAGTAAAAATGAGCAGTTGATATGAAAATCTTAAACTTTATTAGTTTAACATTAAGATATTTTCATTGATCATCAAACATCCTCTATCGAGTATTAGAATCATGCATTTGATATAACATTTCAAAATGAGCATAACACCTGTACCAAATGAGCATACGTAATTTACAAAATGAGTATCGTAACATTTAAAAACTCATTTGTATACTCATTTCTTACACATTATACTCATTTCTTTTACACATTATACTCATTTGGGTTTGATATAAAACTCATTTTATAACAATTATAATAGATTTATTATTAAAAAATTTGTCATGAAGTTCGTCATGTTTGCAGGTGATTAACGGCGCTGCTGATGACCATCATCTCTGATTCACCGATCATCACCAGTTAATAACATATTGCAAATCCGAATTCTTGATCATGGCCTCTCTTAAATTCACATTTGTAAATCCTCCTGGATATGAATTTCAGTTTTAATACTACACACAATGTTTATAAATGCTTAATGACAAAGAAAGCTTCAACTGAATTAGTTTGCTCCGAATGTGACAAAGACGAATTTGACAAAGACGGCATGTGATTGCAAAAAGGATGCTACATGGCTTGCGAAACAGAATTTAATTTGGACGGTGGACAGTGATAATGGAGTCTGAAGCGTCTGTGGATGACAGTTGAGGTAGCAGCCATGTTTCTCGATTCTTTGCCTCTGAACTTGTGGAGAAATGAGTTTAATCCTTCGAAGAAGGTAAACAGATTGATGGCCGTCGATGGGAACAACAACGATGTATTATTGATGGCGGCAGCTAATCTCATCAAGAAGACCACCGGCGAAGAGTAAAAGTTTGGGATTTGAAGGCTTAAACTTCCTTTTTATTACAAAAATACTCGGCTCTACCATGCTCAAGGTACAACCCGTTGTACCATATAATTTACCCTTCCCCACTAGCCACAAAAATTTAACATCTAAAGTTCTAAACATGTACATATACCTCCGTATAAAAAAGGGAGTCGTGAGTTCCAACTGTTCCCGCCTAGAGACTGCTAGAGTAAATATACTCCGTATATTTAGATACTATGTAGCACTGATGCGAGTATGCGGAAACGCGGAAACGGGTAAGGGAATATGGTAAAAAAAAGTAGGATACGAATACGGGGCCATGTTTATAAATATTAAAAGTTATGGGGTGTCCTTATAAATATTAAAAGTTACAGGGGTGTATTTATAAATATTAAAAATACTATTTTTTTCAAAAAAAAAATAGACATATATTATCCTTTGTGATTTTACATTTTCAAGATACTTAGAAATAAGTTCATATTTTATCTCATATACACTAGTGCACCTCGAAATATAAATATAGTCAATAAGTCAAACAACTACAGTTTTAAAATCAAAAGTGCAAGTACTCAAAGTTCTACAATAATGAAGATAGAAAACAATATTTTAAATGTTCTAATACATATTTCCATTGGAGCTATTAATTTCCAGAGATAATTAGAATTAGGGATAGGAGAATGAGTGAATTAGGAATAAGCCCATTACTTGTGTACCACATAAAAGCAAGGTAAAAATCATATTTAGCTTTTTCATTTTTTAAGAATTTTATTATGTAAAATTTGAGTTTTTTTAAAGTTTGTTTTGGAAGATTTTTTTTTTAAAGTAGATACGGGTATCCTTCAGGATATGAGGATCCAAAATTTTAAAATAGTTACCAAAAAAATGGAAACTTTTAAAAATTGCAGATACGGCCCGGGAACATACGGTACAGGGAGTATCGAATACGGGAACATTTCCGATACGCCGATACGACACCCTAGTGAAATATCCGTGCTTCATAGTTTAGATATGATAGTGACTGCTAGGCTGATATAATAGCACAAGTGGGCCGACACAAAAAGTAAATACAGTCCATTCAAAACATGATAAAAATGGGCCATAGAAATTTGTCTCATGAGCACTTATTTAGGAGTTGAGTCCTTGTTGTACCCACCATTGTACACACTTTTGTACATTTGCCTGTGTACACAGGCATTTGGGGGGTAAGTGTTGTCTTCTTCTTAACGAACTGCCTGTGTGCACAGGTAATATAGAGAGGTGGGTTCAAAAGTGGGTACAAAGAGAATTTTTGTTAGGAGTTAGGACTTGTTCCAAAACACCCATATTTTTGTGCATCCAATTTGTTTTTCACCTGTATATATACCGAGTACTAAATTAAAAGATTATTACACCCCATATGGACGGTTACCAAATACTTATAGCAGAATAATTAAAGGTCACTGGTCTTATCTAGCGCATGATAATAATATTTTTGACAGTTTTTTGTACATCACATATTTTACCAATCACAAGATAGAAATCATTACAAAAACTCTCAATTTAATCCTCGTACTTTCACGAAAAAATGAAAGGATTAGGTCTTTTCACTTTAACAAAATCAATCAAATCCACGAATTTTGAAAAAAACGTCAATTAGCAGGTTACTTTAAATGTCAGCATGTCGCCTGCTGACATGGTGCACACGTGGCGGTCCACATGTGCGACACATCATCAATAAATGGTTTGATGGGCTTCTGCATGCGTGACACATTGCATCAGCAAAGTCACTGCTGACTGGGCTGCCACATGTGTGCCATGTCAGCAGGTGACTTGCTGATGTGGTGGGTAACCCGGTGATGGACTCCATTAAACGTTTTTACAAAGTTTGGGGATTTAATTGATTTTTTAAAGTATGAGAATTTAATTACGTCTTTCGTGATAGTAGGACTAAATTGAAAATTTTCCCTTAATGTTAGGAATTTATGCAATAGTACTTGCACCCAACAATAACATCAATAATAAATATTGAAAATTTTCTGAACCTTATGTTTTTATTATAATTGAAAATATCAATGTTCATATTTTGCATGATACATATGCGGTTCAATTTCTTTCAAAGTAAATGTTTAATACATGCATTAACAATTTTAATTATATGATGATATAGAAAATATCAAGAAAATTTATGTCCCGTGCATCAGTACTATATATATTAGTCCTAGCTACGATGAGGGGTTACTATGCTGAAAAATGCATAGGGCCTCTGTAAGTACCGGGGACAGAGCCTCACTCTCTATCTGTCAGATTGTGATTATAGTCTAATTTACATCCTCCCATCGTGCCGTCCGGTCGGTGTTGGAGGGCCCTCAGGGATGGGGTGTCATCTTTTTTTTTTTCAAAAAATTTTGGAGTTAAAGGAGAAAGATCATTCGATAAGCTTTTCCCCATATATACTTCGTATTAAGTACGTAGTATGTCGGATTGCCGGCTAATTAATCCAGTGCTGTAAATTTTTAGTTCCATGATTTGACCCCATCCTAGATTTGAGTGGTGTCAAAACAACTATCCAATTTCTCAAGTGTTACGTTCCAATCCAAGATGAATTGGTGTCTACAACTTTACATATGCATTAAATACGAAGTAACTATTAGGGACACACCTAAAAAGTAAAAGTAAAAATATGTAGGAATTTCCGAAACGTTTAACGTGTATAGAAAGTACTCTGAACACGTTTTAGTACTCTGTACACCTTGTAAAACAGGATAAAACAAGACACATGTTTTATAGAGTTTTAGTAGAATTTCCGAAACGTTTAAGACTTGTGATACTTTCATCTGATTGTGTTTAATGTTCTTGAAAATTGTTTGGAGAAAAATGACTCACTAAATTGTCTACGGTTCTTTGTTATGAAGCAGCAGTAAGTCCATTCAATTTTGGATGCGATTTTCACTATGGGTCATCCAGAAACAGTCTTTCTGTGTTTTAGCCTTTAGTATAGGGGTAAGACTGCGTACATCCGACCTCCCATTACCTCACCGTAGGTAATGAAATGATTCAAGTTCATATACTCCGTAGTAAAGTTTTTCACGCTCCCAAACATACCGCAATGCAAATGACAAGTATTCCACCCTGATTTCAGCTTCGCGCCCCATGTAAAATAAGAGGCCGTTTGGCAGCACTGTTTTTTGGCTTATCAGGCTTATCAGCCAACTTTTTCACCAAACACGTAATTTTTACTTTCGCGCGCTGAGTTGTGTAATAAGCAGAAAAAGTAAGGTTGGAGTTACTTTTCTGGCTGTTTTGGTTGAAGTTACTGTAGATGACCATTTTAGCTATTTTTACATATAATTTTTTGTTTATTTTATTAATAAAATATATTTTAAAAATAATTGTTTCTTAAATCAGCAGAATCAGCCAATGCAGCCACTTCAGCCAGAACTTCAGAAATTTCAGCAAAAACAGCCAAAACAGCCGATTTGCGTGCTACCAAACGGGCTCTAAAGCTTTTTTAGCTGAGAGATTGGGATGGCTACGGTGTTTAACATTATGAGTCAAGCAATTCAAGATGACCAGAGCCAGAAATAGCCAATGGGAATTGACTGGGCTAGTTGACTACCTGAATGAACTAATATCCAGGTTAGGCTGAAAAGCGAAATCAAATTTCATCTGAATAATTAGAATCTTACTTAGATTTGAACGGATTCGGTCAAGGATTTTTAATTGATAGTGAGTTGAGCAAAGAAAATCTACATCCGAATTGCAATTGTTCCCACACGGTCTTCAAATATATCTTGTCGAAGCAAAAACATAAACACATTGAACTTTTGTCTAAAAAAATGTACACAAAAGGTGACCTTGGAAAAGGAAAGAAAAAGAATTTGATATCTTGGTGAACTTAATTATCATATCTGCGCAATGGAGAAAGAAAAAAAAGGCACAATGAGTTCCAATTCAAACTGCAGGTCGTTATACCAAACATATGATATTTTAGGCTTATTTCATTCAGTCTAAATTAGATTGTGATAGTTGTTTTTTTTTGGAGAAAGATTTGATAGTTGTTAAATACACAGAGATTAGACATTTATCAAACCAAACTAGACTAGTTCAAATCATACTAAACTGATCAGACCGCATTAGGCCAGACCAGAAAATTTGAGTCCAAGTCAAAACATTCGTAGTCTTGATTCTCTTAAAAGTTCTAGCCAAACATACAATGTTTCTTCCCATATTTTAGTGTTCATTTTTATTTTTAAAACATATATGAACAAATATTTTTCTCGATTATTCATTTGGAATTTAAACCTTTTGGGTTTGTTGTTGAATGGTTAATTAATACTGTATATAGTATATTCCATAAATGAAGGAATATATAATACTTCGTATATACTTCGTACTATCTCTGTCGCTTTTTATTTAGTCATCTTTGACTTTTCTAATCAATGATGATAAACTTTGATCCATTATTTTAACTAATATATCTATTTGAAATTTGAGGAAACGGTCGAGCTCAGCTGGTCGCCAACTCACTCTCCTTTATGGTAGGTACCAGATTCAATTATCAACAGTGGCGGATGTCCTTTATGCAAGGGTGTTCACATGAACACCCAAAAATAAAAAAACAATAGGAATATGTATATCTGAATTAGAGTAATAATTTGCTTAATAGTATTTTAAAGAGAAAATGTGTAATTTTGAACACCCAAAATGTAATTACTAGGTCCGTCACTGATTATCAATGGAGTGAGATTGATCTCAGTTTATCCTAGGTCCCCCAAAACCATGTGGGAACAACTGGGATAAAATAAATAAATAAATAAATAAATAAATAAATAAATAAATAAATATTTATGTGAAATTTAATAAATGTATATTTTTATGATTGCATTTTTAATAAAAAAGTATTTTGATATCATTTTCATATTATCAATACAATCATATATAAATATATAGTCCCAAAGTTTGACATCCAAAGACAGTACTACAATTGGTAGGCCACCGGAATGCCAGAGCAAATGAAATACGAAGTATCATGTTAACCTTTTTACTATGCATAGAAATTATTAACGGTAGGAATTAACTAATAGGCGGATGTAGGAATAATTTACATCGTACTAGATTGAAAAATAATAATACTTGACTTAAATATCAATATTTGAGACACATACAACAAATACATTCGAGCCTTATTCCTACAAGAATACTTGAACTCCAAATAATTAGAAAAAAACAAATTGTCCTCCAATTCATCCTACTATAATTGCTACTACGTACAAAAAAAAACTTGTTACCTAAGAATTGAAATGAAAAAGCTAGGAACAGGACACTTAATGTAACCCCCTGTTTTCCCCTTTCTCCAAGTGGCAAGACCAGGCGTTGTTTTGCAGCATATATTGCGAACTTAACAATAGACTTATTTCATGATGCAATGCAATCTGTCGTTCTTTGTCAAAACATCGACCCAAACCCACCAGCCGAGGTCGCCGGAGCCACCCGCTCAGAGCGGCGGTCGCAGATCATTCTGATGGCTCTTGCAGCGGCGGCGCCAGAGGAAACAACCGAAGTGAGGAGTTGCTTCAAAACTCTGATCTTCACGTCCCCTCTTCTCGCCCTCTTCCGCTTTGGAGCTGCAGCTTTTCGGAAATCCATATGATCAACCCGAGCTGGGAATCCTCTGATGATAAATGCCAATTAATAAGTACGAGGTACAGCTAGTTTTTGTGTATGTTATTTATAGCGTTGAAACAGCAGAGGATGGAGCCGGAATAAATTATAAAAGGGCGAGTTTGGCAGTTCCGACCATGGCCCACACGCTCTTTTTATTACTCCCTGGCTCGAGTTACTACCGTCCTCACTCTCCTTCTACTCTCCCTTCTTACCTTCTACAGTTCTACTACGTAATTCAGTAAATTTCTTTGTTTTGTTTCCTTTGTAGTTTGCTTATTACGTAATTGATTAAAGAAGTACAGCTACACAAATTGATTTAGGAGTTATGATATCTTCTTTGGACTGTTTTCAGCACCGAATCAAATCAGACTAAACTAGATCATATCAAACCAACAAATTTAAATCCAAAAGAAAACTTTCTTTATTGCATTCGTTACGTTAATTGTTTTTGTTTTATTCAGTGAGCAAGATTAAATATATGTCTCATTTAATTTTGAGTAAAAAACATATGTAATCCTATTTTAGAGTTTTGATCACGCTATACCCCTACTTTGAACAAATTTTAAACGTGCGCAATATACTTTAATCCTACAAACACTTAGTTAAACACAAACGGCATGAAATAGGACTCAAAGTATAAGCAAAGTTTTAAAATGTGATCATATGTTTTCTTTATGAAATACTAGTATGATTTATTTAGTCCCATTAAAAGAATAAAATTTTTAGATTTTCCGAATAGGAGCCTACGAGTACAAATGTTAATTAGAATTTCGTAATTTAAATAGAGCGACAATTATTGACCTCCTGCGCCTCTGGTCATCGATCTTGAGGCTTGGTTGCCACTGCGGGATTCCGAGGCTCTTGTATTCCCGCTACCAGAAATCAAAACTCCTAGCAAGGCGGATGTAATAAGCATATACTCCGAAGCGGTCTCTCCCTAATAGGTCTAGGGTTTGTTTTTTCCGTAGCAGATATAAGGTTTGGTTCTTCCGGACGGTGAATCCCCTTCATCTGTGTCCGGCGCTGGGATTGGATTTGAGGCAGATTGACAAGAATCCTTGCTCAATCTTGACGACATCGAAGCCATAGTTCGGCGATCGATTTTTGCGTGAGCAGGGTAGCAAGGGCATGACAGCGATGAAGATGACCGCTAGCGGTGGATTTGCTACGAGCGCGAGAGGAGGAGAGTTGTACGGATTTCGAGCAGGCCAGATGATGATTGACAATGGGGGATCATTTAGAGTGGTACCAAGGATACAACCTCCTCCTGAACCAGCGCCATGGGTTGTGCAAGATGGTAGAGTCCGTAAAAGTTTGCCAATAAGTTTTCATTATTTTGTCATTTGGTTTCTTGTTATCGTCTATGTTGTTAGGTTTGTCAGTTTGTTTGGGAATTTAGTCTTGTTTTATGTCATTGAACATGTTTGGATCTATGGGAATATGTTTGGCTGTGTCAAGCCCGTTACATGGTTAGCGATTCGTGTTGCTCTTTCAGGGGTGACCGTTTGTAAGGCTCATCATAGGGTTAACAGTCGTAGTTGTTGGAGTCTAGTTGGTGTCAGTTTTGTTTTTCCTTTGATTGATGTAATGATCCTAAAACTTATAATATGAGTAGAGGTTAGTCTTCGTTCCAAAAAAAGGAGCCTAAGAGTCTTATTTTCGGAAGAAAACAAGTAACACTCATTTTAAATTTTTTGGAATATTTTACTCTTAGTTAAGGAATTTTATCATAGGATGTTTTTGCTGAACTTAATTACTTCCAACTTTATATCAAACCAGATCTGATCTCACTTAAATAGACCATACAAGAACAAACTATAATTTGATAGATGTAAAATACACCAGATCATTTAAACATTTAGCAAACTAGACTAGATTATATGTACTACAAAATTTACTAAAAACATTTTTAATGGACCGTGAGATTCTACTAGAAAACTAATTTGAAAGGGATGGACTAATTGTTAGTAGAGTTTTCAAATTTTCAAAGGTCAAAAGATTCTTCCACGTGTGTTGAAAATGCAATCCGCCCCTCTCCCCACTGGCAAAAAAAACCGTCAGATTAATTTCCTAGCTAACACCTCAAAAATCAATCCCTTTTTGTTTTTAACATCTATGCTCCAAACTTGTCTAGAAAATACGTACTCCGTTTCAGAATTACCTTCTAATTTTCTGTTCTCGACCATTCAAAAATTGTTTCTTCCTTCATTTGTTAACAATTTTTTTTTATTTACCACATTTCTTACACATTCTTACACATTTCTTTCTCTTATGCACAATTTTTCATCACATGATATTCACTATATTAATTCTCATGCCATTTGTACTTCGTATATATTGATTGGGCCGGGTCTTATTACATATCAACATTTGTTTTTGTTGGCTTCAATTTGATGTGGCATTTTTAATATTTCGTATTCTTCTTGAGGTGAGCAGATTTGTAATGTGTAGAGACTAGAGAGTAAAGAAATTGAAATTTGTTATATATACATATTCACATCTGAGAATTGTAGCTAAGTTACAAGTATATAGGAGTAACAAGAAGAGTTAGAGTGGATGCCAAGCAAGTGTGTACACGACCGAATTGTACAGTAATATTTGTTAATCCTAACTACGTAGTATATCAAATAAAATTAAAATTTATTATCATAGCAAATTCATTTTGATGATTTTTTAAATGAGTTTATTGAATTGTGTGTGTGAATTGCTTAAATTAGTTTTATAATAATATATATACTAAAATGAACATATATTTAAGTATTGATTTATTATTTTAAAAATAGGGCTTGATTTTCACGTTTGGCGGTTAAAATGATGGATTACGGGGAATATTATTCATCGATCCTACGCTTTTTCTTGGTGGCGGATGTTTTCTTTTGGACTGTTTACGGTCTCAGACCAGACTAGACTAGACCATATTAGATCAGATCAGATCAGACCAGACCTAATCAGATCATACCAGACTTGACTTCCATAGTTATACAATAATACATAGAGACCAGACGTTTACCAGACCAGACCAGACCAGACCAGTTCAGACTAGAACAGATTAGATCAGAACAGACCAGCAAATTCTAGTCCAAAAGAAAACATCCTTAATGTCTAGGAGACTTTTTTACTCTCACATTCTTGTTTGTAGAGTTCTTGTAAGGGTAAATTTGAATTTGCACTCCATTTTTTGAGTGATATATATTTGGATTTGCACCTTATTTTCAAAATCATTAATGTTTAATCTTACTTCACCGTAAAATCATTTAATTTTCATTTCACTCATTCACAATATTTGGGCGTATGAGATGCAAATATTAATGATTTCCAAAATGGACTGCAAAGTATTCAAATAAAAATCTTCAAATGAAAGCCTTCAAATGCTCAATTATTTAGTTTTCTTAGCTCCCTTTGCTTCCTTTTGAAAAGCAATCAGTTTTCTTAGGTATAGAGGAGAGGAAGGACGAGGGGAATTTTTAACTCTCCCGTTCTTGTTTGGGAATTTGAAAATTTGGAAGCATGATTTGGAGGGTTATTGTAAGGGTGAATTTGAATTTAATTTGTACTCCATATTTGAGTGATATTTGACTTTGCATCCAAATTTCAAAATCATTAATGTATACACCTTATTTCACTACAAACCCATGTTACTTTGCACATCACTCCTTCACAATATTTGGACTTATGAGATGCAAATATTATCGATTTTGAAAATTGAAATAAAAGTCTCCAAATAAAAGCTTGCACATGCTCACTTATCAAATAAAATATCATTTGATGGATACCTAATTAGACCACAACATTAATTCAGTTTAAGGTCAAATTATACTAAGATCGAACAAGTAATGTGAAAGGGATTGACTGATAGCAGGTAGAGTTTTCATATTTTCAACGGTTAAAAGACTCTTCCTCGTGTGTGGAAAATGCAATCCGCCCCATTCCGGCCCCAAAAAAAGTAGTCAATTCAGTATCTAAGAGCATCTCCAATGTTATAATGTCCACGATGCACATGTGGCATGAGTGATAGCCGCAAAATTATTAGCAAATAAATTATTTCTCTCCTTATTTGAATGATTTATACAATTTTGGTATGTTTTTCCCTGCAATGTCAACAACAATGTCAACATTAGACGGTCTCCTTGACATTGTGAAGAAAAACTTATCAAAACTGTATAAAATCATTCAAATAATGAGAGAAATAATTTATTTACTAATATTTATGTGGCCATCTCTCATGCCACGTGTGCACCGTGCACATTGTACCATTGAAGATGCTCTAAGACATCAAAATCAATCCCTTTTGTTTTTAATACTACCTCCGTTCCAAAAAAAAATGTCGTTTAAAAAAATTTGAACCTTCATTTTGATTAGTATAATTAATATTATGCAAGTTAAAAAAATTATACTTTTAAGCAAAGAACGTTTTCATATAATTTTTATATTATAAATAATTGTGAGATATAGTCGGTCAAAGTTTTAAAAACGACAAAGTTTTTAGGACGGAGGTAGTACTATCTCTATCGATCTCATCCAAAGTTGTCTGTTGCCTGCAAAATAAATTTTTCAACAGAGTATAAAATAAGACACGTGTGTGCATACAAAAAAGTCTGCAAGATTTAATTGTCATCCATAGTAGTTTTCGGTTTGAATACGTTAATACGCAGGGGCGGACCGTAGTACAGACCCAGGGGGGCTGCCGCCCCCCCAACAATTTTTTTTAGTATATATATATATACAAAATTTTTATTTTTACCCCCCCAACATTTAATTCTCGCCCCTCCAAGAAAAAGTTTCAACCCCCCCAAAAATATTTTCTCCCCCAAAGCATAGCCCACTCGCAGAAACCCAATTGTTTAAGAGCCTAAAAAATAGAAATTTTACATGTAATATTATATCAACTCACTCCAAAATTTATTCCCCATTAACACACCCCAAAATCTAATCCCAGCCCACCGCTCAGACCAAACTAATGAAAAACATGCGCACCTAGAAGAAAGAAACGGAAAGATCGATTATTTTTAACTGATTGTCCTTATGTCTACTATGTTCATTGCTTAGCACATCAGTTGCAATTAGCATTGATTGCTGCTTCTAGAGAGGTGAAATATGTGCACAATTTTTTCATCGATTCAGTCTTTATTATTAATGTGACTAATTCTTCTTGCAAATGAAGTGATGAATTAAAGGAAGCTCAAGCACTTGAAATTGCAAGAATGTTGGAAATTGGTGAGCTTTAAACAAGCAGAGGACTTAATTAGGTTGGTACATTACAACAAGCTGGGGAAACTCGTTGGAGCTCACATTTCAGTTCTGTTTGCAGTTTGATTAGGATGTTTGCTGCAACTTGTTCTATTTTAGAAGATGTTGAAGAGAATGACAATAACTATTCTACTCGTGGAAATGCAGCTAGAGAACTTAAGAAGATTAAATCTTTTGATTTTGTTTTCTTGTTGCATCTTATTAAAGAAATTATGGGCATTACAGATCTTCTATGTCAGCATATACAGAAGAATTGCCAAGACATAGTAATGCTATGCATTTGGTGTCAAGCACCAAAATGTTGATCCAAAAGTTAAGGGAGGGTGGATGGGATAACTTCTTATAAATTGTTAAATAGTTTTGCACAAAGCATGAAATTGAAGTTCCTAATATGAAGTCTCCTTATGCGGTAAAACGCAAACGCCATGATCAAGAAGAGTTTGATATTGAACGTCACTATCGGGTTGATATGTTTTACGCAGCCATAGATTCATAATTGTTGGAGCTGAATAGCTGATTCGGTGAACAAATAATGGATCTTCTTACTCTTAGTGGTGCTTTGGATCCTAAGGACTCATATAAGTCTTTTAACATTGATGATATCTGTTCTTTAGTGGATAAATATTACCCCTTTGATTTTATTGAGCAGGAGAAGGTGAGCTTGAGCTTGAGGTTTCAATTGCAACATTATAAGCTCAATGTTCTAAACCATCCAAAGTTGACGAATTTTTCTACAATGGGTGAACTTTGTCAAAGATTAGCGGACACGGAGATGTCAAAAGTGTACTTTCTTAGCTTGTTGATAAATTGATCCGACTTTTGTTGACTCTACCGGTTTCGACAGCAACAACCGAAAGGACTTTTTCCGCAATGAAAATTATAAAAACAAGGCTTCACAATAAAATGGAGGATGAGTATGTTGCAGACAACCTTATTGTTTATATTGAAAGAGAAATTGCTAAAACTTTTGACTAAAAAGCCGTGATTGAGGAATTTATCTCGTTGAAGAAGCGTTGGGTACAATTCTAAGGTACTAACTTTAACTATTTTGTAATAATATATTTGTCTCTTCTTCTAGTATAATGCTTCATTTAATTACTACTCCGTATTATATTAAGGTTATACTTATAATAATAATCGCCTAGATTTTTTTGTTTAATTTATCGCCCCCCCAATATCAATTTCCTGGGTCCGCCCCTGTTAATACGTAATACGGAGTATATCAGGCTAATTGGAGTGGTCAAATATTAGGTCAAAATGTTAAAATTGACATTTTTGGACATCTAATTTCATGCATTGATGAGTTGAATAACAGGGTATTAAAAAAATGGAAATGAGAAGGGAGTGGGCGGATGTGAACTGTGCCAAGAGGGAAATGACCTGGCCCATGGCAGACTTCTTGCGGAGAAAAGAAATTCAGCTGGGTGATGTCATGGTGACATCGTGATGACGTCACTGGGCACCCAAAACGGTTAGCGTTAAAACAAATTGGTAGATCCGTCGATTGTTACGATTTTGACACTGTTTGAACGTAAAAAAATATAGATGAAATTTATTTATTTTTACATCGATTTTTTTTTTAGTTTAGGATTAATCAAAAAAAATTAAAAGAAAACTTTATTTATAATAATTTAGTTAACGTCTTACTAAATTGATATGTAAAAACATGTACAAAGTGTATTTTATTAACAATGATGAATGCGGAAAATATGAGTCAAAACAGTGTTTTCATATAAACGGGATCCATTTTTACATCTAGACTCTCACACTACTCCAGATGGTCTCAGTATGTTAGTGTATGTTTGTATTGTCAAATTCTCAACATATAAATAAATTGTTAATTTTACATTAAAGTCTACGAAATGCACACACGTGCGTGTTATTGAATCTTATGCGGAGTAAGTGAGTTTAGCATCATTTTAGATAGTGTGTGCAATTGCTTCTGCTTTAAAAATTGACTTTTTAAAGTAATATTGTAAAAGAAATTAATACTGAATAGTAAAAGTTGTAGTGTTTGAGAAAAATTGATTTTGACAACGTAAAAATTGGTAGTGCTTGATAAGATATGTGTTTTTGTGTAATAGAAAATGTATAAAGCAGATTTCAGATTTTAGCTTTCAAATGTTTAATTTAAGTAAAAGTTATCACTGAAAACACATTTTCAGTTTTTTAAACTAAAAATTGAAGGTCACATTTTTTTTAATTTTTTGCAACCGTACCCTTTAATTTTTAGACTTGCGATACTTTCACGTATCTGATTGTGTTTAATGTTTTTGAAAATTGTGAACTGATAAAAGTCAATATACTCATAAACTTCGTGAACTCAACATATTTGTGCCAAACAAAGACGGATCTAGGAATCTGGAATGTTCTTGACTAAAAATGAATTATATTAGGCTTAAACACTAGTGAGCTAAATTTGAAAAATGAAAAAAATTACACTAAAAAAATTGGGGGAAATTAAGTTACCTTTTGCTTCAACCCACCATAGCTTATACATAGATCTTCCTCTGGTGCCAAAACGCTACGGGGTCCGATTCTGATGATAGACTTCATTTTAGATTTTTAGATATTAGTCTCTAGTTTCAGTTTAGTTGTATTAAATATAGAACATTTTTACTTAAATTTATATCAGTTCCAGATTGATCGGATCGACCAGACTTGATCACTTATAAAAACCACAAAGACTAGGTATTTACAAAATCAAACCAAACCGAATTAAATCGTATCACACCAGGTTAATTAGACTAGACAAGATCAGAAAATTTCAATCTAGATTAAAAACATCAATAGAACTATAGAAGTTTATCCAGGGTATACAAAGTTCGACCTCCTTAACGTTCTCGCCAAACATACAAAGTTTCTTCCCTTTCATGATTTATAATTTCTCTCATCCACTCTTGAAGTTATCGACCTCTACTTCCATATCATTACGTGGAGAAAGGCAGAATGAGTTCAGGGCCAAGACGACAATCCTACATATGATGATATGAACGAATATTTTTCTGGATTATATACTTCGAATTTAAACTTCTTAATTAGGGTTTACTACATATATGCCATAAATGAAGGAGCAAATGTATTAATTACATAATACTCCGTACATACTTCAATTGCTAAGCAGTAGGTGCAAATGAAATACTTGCACTACAAGAAATTCGGATTTTTATGGCGAAAATTGGTGGCGGATTTGTGTCTGCCGATAATCCCTGACGGAAAGTAATGGCGGATTAGTATCTGTCGCAAATTACTGGTGGATTCATTCTGTCACAATTTCGTGGCGGACAATTGTGACGGGGCTTTTTCGCTACTAATTAAAGGCGGAATATTGTGGCAGAAGTAATCGCCACAAAACAGCAGCGGACGAATCCGTCATTAAATTTCGTCAGTAAAGTACAAAATGTTTAATTTCCCTCACCAACCAAAATTCATTGTACAACCAACTCATATCACAAAAAAATTAAAATTCCTTCTACTCTCTCGACGACTTATCTTCTTCATCATGTTCAAATGAGTTTAAGGTATGAAATTTCTTATATCTCAATAAATATTTAATTTATTTGTTTTTAATCTTGTGATTTGTACTTATAATACTTAGTTTTACATATATATATACTTTGGGTAGTTTCGTTTATTTTTATGTTTAAAAATATTTGAAGATCGATGGAGATGCATGATAAAATGAAGTTCCGATCTATGATGTATATCAAATTTATGATGTGTTATGTGTATACATTTGTTAACTACGTTTGTTAAAAAAATGTTAATTACGTTGCTTGTTTTCAAAAATTTGTAGACGTATGTACTTAATTACTTAATTATTAGTTCAAATAATTTAAGAACAAATGCTATTAATTATACATTAATTATTAGGTTAGTTGAAAGATAAAATAATTGAAGTTGTTGGTTTATTATTATTAGTATTAATTATTAACAATGTTGCTTGTTTTTGAAATTAAAATTGTAGACTACTTAGTTTAAATAATTTAAGAACTCTAATATTTTTAAATATAATGCTATTAAATATATGTATTATCTTTATATTAGTTGAAAGATAAATAATTGAAATTGTTGATTTATTATTAAAATGTTGTTTATAAAAAGTAACCAAGAATTAGGGGAAGGAAATTCTCAATATTAATTTAATTTACTATATATGTGAGCTAATGAAATAATATGTAATATTGTATGGTATGTTTAGGTCTAAAAATGAGCATTAATAGATCATGGATGTATAAAAGGCTTGCCGATCGAGGATTGCTAAATGAAGATTTTAAGGAAGGGGTTAATGAGTTTCTTCAAACGGCACTGAACTTATATCCAAGTGGTGTCATTGCATGTCCTTGTAGAAAGTGCAAGAACAAGAAATCCTTGACTTGGGATATTGTTAGGGAACATCTTTTTGAAAAGGAGTTTATAGAAAATTATTATGTATGGGGGGCACATGGAGAGACATCTAATTCCAACGGATTAGTTTATTTAGATGGAGCTAGCTCTTCTCGAGATAATACATCTGAACTTCCATATGACCCGTACAAGGCGATGTTTGAAGATGCGGTTAGGAATGAATTCCCACCATCTACTCAAGATGGTATGCATACGAACGACGATCCTACTCCAATGGCAGAAAGCATTCATGAAATGCTAGAAATGACAAGTCAACCGTGTTTTGATGGTTGTCCGATGACGGAGTTGAGTGCAATGACTGAAATACTGAACTTAAAGACTGAGATGGATTTATCAGAGACTGCAACAGACAGAATTATCCAGCTTGTGAATAGGTTTTTCCCAACACATATCCCAAACAGGCCCATTCAGAATTTCAAGAAAATAAAGAGGAAACTCTCGCTATTGGGAATGAAACATCAATCTATTGATTGTTGTCCAAATGGTTGCATGATCTATTGGAAAGCAGACAATGAGCTAATGGAGTGCAAATTTTGCTCCAGTGCGAGGTACATGATTAACAACCAGTCCAATACATCAATTCCGCTTTCAAGGATGGAGTACTTCCCGATTACTCCTAGGCTGCAGAGGCTTTATGCTTCGGAAACCACTGCTGAGAAAATGAGATGGCATAAAGATCACCATACAGAACAAGGGGTGATGCGTCATCCCTCAGATGCAAAGGCATGGTCTCATTTTGATAATCTTTATCCATATTTTGCCCAGGATCCA
Source organism: Cuscuta epithymum (assembly GCA_945859915.1). Taxonomy (NCBI): domain Eukaryota; kingdom Viridiplantae; phylum Streptophyta; class Magnoliopsida; order Solanales; family Convolvulaceae; genus Cuscuta; species Cuscuta epithymum. The sequence goes on from CAMAPF010001052.1 coordinate 797,046, forward strand.
AGAAATGTTAGACTTGGTCTATGCACGGACGGGTTTCAACCATTCGGACAATTTGGACAGAAGTACTCATGTTGGCCTATAATCGTGACACCATACAACTTGCCTCCCGGTACATGTATGAAAAGGCAATTCTTATTTTTATCTGTATTGGTTCCGGGTCCAAAGAACCCCGCAAAGAGGATAGATGTTTATTTGCAACCATTGATAGAAGAGTTGAAGGAACTATGGGAGGTTGGGGCTATAACGTATGATGCACTTTCAAAGGAATACTTTAACATGCGAGCCATCTTGCTTTGGACAGTGAGTGATTTCCCTGCATATGCTATGCTTTCTGGATGGAGTACAAAGGGAAAATTTGCATGTCCATATTGTACTGAGTTTACTGAAGCATTTTGGCTCCGCCACAGTCGGAAGCACAGTTGGTTTGATAGCCACCGAAAGTTCCTAGCAGGTGATCATCCATTTCGATTAGACACCCAAAACTTTACTAAGGGTAAAGCAATCATGTATGGCCCTCCATTGCAAAGAGATGGTTCGTATTGCTATGGTGAGATGGATGCATTGATGTTGGTGACTGAATTAGGCGGCATAGAACATAATAAAGTGGCTGGAAAGGATATCGGATGGAAGAAACGTAGTATCTTTTGGGATCTTCCATATTGGAAGGATTTGCTTTTACGTCACAATCTTGACGTAATGCACATAGAGAAGAATTTCTTCGAAAACATATTTTACACCATTATGGGAGTACCGGGAAAGTCAAAGGATCATACCCGTGGGAGAATGGATATGGAACATACTTGCCACAGGCCAAGTATGGCGCGGGACCGTCAAGGGAAATATCCAAAGGCTCCTTTCATCCTTTCGATTAAGCAAAAGGAAGCTTTGTGTGTCTGGGTTGATTCATTGAAGTTCCCCGATGGTTATGCATCTCGACTGGGACGTTGTGTAGAAATGGAGCATCTTAAGTTATTTGGTATGAAGAGTCATGATTGCCACATCTTTATGCAACGTTTACTCCCGGTTGCCTTCAGAGAGATGCTACCTACAGGGATTTGGGAGGCAATTACCGAGATTAGCTTGTTCTTTCGTGACCTAACGAGAAAGACTGTTAGGGTCACTGACATTGAGAAACTAAAGCTAGACATCCCTGTTATTTTATGCAAATTAGAGAAGATTTTCCCGCCCTCATTCTTTGACCCCACAGAGCATCTTCCCATACATTTACCAGATGAAGTTCTGTTAGGCGGACCACCTGATTATCGATGGATGTATCCTTTTGAAAAGTGAGTGCTTACTAAAGTACTGTATTATAATTGTTATCTCATGTCTTAAATGTTAGTTGATATATTAATTGTTACTCTTCATGTAGCTTCTTAGGATCAGTGTTAAAGACAAAGATCGGTAACAAAGCTAGGGTTGAAGCCTCGATCAGAGAAGGTTATTTGCTTAGTGAGATGGGTACATTTGCGAGTTACTACTTCCCGGAAGAAGTAACCACAAAAGCACGTCGTGTGCCGAGATTTGATGATGGGTTCATGATTAATGATGATGCTACCATTTCCATTTTTGCACAGAAGGCAAAATTAATTGGCGCGGGCACACGCCGATACATGGACCAAGATGAATCCAATGCAGTGCACTCATACGTGTTACGAAACTGCCCAGAGATTGACCCATTCAGAGAGTAAGCCCCAATAGTGTAATTAGTAATTTCATACATTATAACTAATTATAGTATAATGTTATACCAATATACTGCAGAATGTTCAGCAATGCAACTGGAATAATAGCTTCTGATGAGGTTCAATTTCAAGCACAATTCCCAATTTGGTTTTATCACCATGTGAGAATTTAAATTATTTATTTGTTTGATTGAAAATATTGTTTTGTGTGGACAAATATTGACTATGCATAGTTATGTGTAGGTGCAAACTAATAATGTGAGTCATCCACGATGGATTCGGGCTTTATCCAGATTTCCTTCTCCGTATGTGACGACCTACCAGACACTTCATATTAATGGTTACAAATTTAACACTGTAGCACGGTCTGAAGAGAGAGTGACTTGTAATTGCGGGGTTATGGTCAAGTGCACAAGTCATGATGGTTTGAGACTCGATTACTATGGTTTAATACATGAAATAATTCAGTTGGACTATCAAGATTACAAGGTAATCGTACTCAAATGTGAATGGTTTGAGCCTTCTGACAGAGGTACACGAGTCCATCCACTATATGATATAGTTGATGTGAACATACAATATCGGCTCCAGACTTCAGATTGCTATATTTTAGCATCACAAGCTGATCAAGTTGTGTACGTCTCATATCCAACTGCAAAGACAAGGACCAACAAGTGGCTTTCTGTTATTCATTGTTTGCCACGAGCTTTTGTGGAGAAAGTCTTGGCGGGGAGTTCAACTCACGTAGATGAACAACCGTTAGCATTCCAACAAAATGAACCCGGCAATTCATTTGAAACAGGCTTCGATATTACAATACATCAGCACATGGATGACCGCGGTGATCATTTTGTCACTTCGAATGCTCCGGAATATATGAATGCCGCATTAGAGGGAGAGTATGACATCGAGCATGACGGTAGTGACAATGGTGGGAATAATAATTAAGGAAATTTGTTAGTGTAATATGTTTACATTTTTTACTTGCCTAAATAATTCTTCCAAAATTTTATTTCCCTCCACTTTGTCACTAAATCTCCCTCCCTTGTAAAAAAAAAAACCCTCCACTTTTCCGCTTTATTCTCGGCCCAAATGGCCAAATTAATTTGTTTGTGTAGTGTGTTTACATTTTTTCCCCCCTAAATAGGCTCCCCAAAATTTTATTTCCCTCCACTTTTTCACCAAATCTCCCTCTCTTGAAACAAATCCCTCCACTTTTCCGCCCTATTCTTGGCCCAAATTAAACTCTACCCAACTAAAACCCCCAAAAGTGCGGCTGGAAACACTCATCTTCTCTAGGGCAATTCTTCTCTGAGGCGGCAAGCTCAAATCTTCTCCGAGGCGGCATTCATCTTTTCTATGCGGTTGACTCACCTCTCACAGGTTTGTTTTTTATGAATTTCCTCTATTTATACCTAACATATCTCAAATCAAATTAATCTGGTTGACTACTACTTTTATGAAATTAATCTATTGTTCTCAGTCTTTTACTTTGGATACCTTTCAGTTTTCCATCTTGTTAGTTATTGAACTGTTCGGTTTTCTATCTGCTTATTCTAGTTTTTTTGGTTTTTTTTTTATTGTTAGTTTTTTTGGTTTTATATCTTTATTTTTATAGCTTGGGCTACTCTGGATTAGTTTAATGTGTTCAGATAATAGGACTGTTAGTCACACCCCTGCTTTTTGAAAAATCTACCGAGGGAATTAACTTAGGTACTTCGTATTTTTCTTGCCCATCCCATAAGGAGGATTACCATTACAGAGTTTAGGCCCACTCCTGCTATTTATAATGGTACTCACAGGTTGTTTTTTTTCAATGTTTTTAGATTTGTAGCTTTTACAGTTTTCATTTATCTTCTTATGTTTTACAGATTTTAGTTTTACGTACAGTTTTAAATGTTTTTATTTAGCTTCTGAAGTAGAATGAAATAATAGACCAATGTTGTTGGGTTTCCTCAGCTTTTATGTCTCTCGGTGTTGTGCACTTTTTGCTAGAAGCATACTCAATTACTTACTTTTTGATATGCTTTTATTCAAAGTACAGGTCTTTACTTTGAAGATAAGGGAATAAAATATGACATCTTTTAAGGGACTAGGTGCTGCAGGGCTGAAAAAGAAATCAGGTCGTCCAACCACAGAGTTATCAGGCAGTGCAGGCCGCTCAACACCATCTCCGCCTTCTACTATGCACGGGAAAAACTCTGTTCTCAATACGGATGCATTTAAAGGACTGGGGGCTGGTGCACAGAACAATGAAGTAAGAACTTATACCAAAGAGGTATCCGGCAGTTCGGGTGGTGCATTTAAAGGACTAGGGAGTGCCATTCAGAAAACTAAACCAAGCAGTTCGGTGAAAGAGGTGTCCAGTAAGTCAGACCGCTCAACACCATCTCCACCTTCTACTATGCCAGAGAAAAACTTTGTTATCAATACGACTGCATTTAAAGGACTGGGGGCTGGTGTGCAGAACAACAAACTAAGAACTACGGCCAGAGAGGTATCTGGCAGTTTGGGTGGTTCATTTAAAGGACTTGGGAGTGCCGGTCAGAAAACTAAACCAATCACTTTGGCGAAAGAGGTGTCAAGTAGTTCAGGTCACTCAACACCGTCTCCACCCATTTCTTTCGATGGTAATGCAATGGGCAGAAACACCGACATCCATATGGGACAAACAACACAGCTTTATCAACCACCTCCTTCACAATACAATGTAGCTCGTCGTACCAGACCAAGTCTTGCTCCAACTGGTAACCAACAGCCAAACGCTTCTGATTTCCTAAACCACCGAAATGACACGCCAACTTGCCTCAATCAGCAAAACTCGCCAAACACGATTGACGATCTAACAGAAGGCTATGACCAATCACATGCTAAAGATGCAGAACAAGAGCTTATTGAGTGGAAACCCGATCCATACAATCATCTCATGTGGGGTGTAGAACCGTTGGACCATTTTAGAACCATTTCGGTGTCCAGATTTGAAAGACCATGTGTTGGTATAAATGCTGCAGGAGAGTGAGTTCATTATTAATTTTTTTTGTTTTATACTACACATAATTTTACTTATTATTATCGTATATTTATAATAACATATTTTTAAAACACATTATTGCAGCCTTATTAATGAACCAGTGGGCGACACATGTTTGACGTTTCAAGGCATTGTTTCTAAGCAGATCAAATATAATCTGCATCCGGCCGGTCAACGATGGAAGTGGGTCCCAGAGAAAACAAAACAGCTCTATTGGGAACAATTTCAGGTTTATTTATTTTATCTAAAAATATGAACTGCAATGTCAGATAGTTTATATCTTATTCAACTAACTTAAAGGAGTCACATTTAATTTGTAACTCCTTCAACTAAATCCATTTGTGTAAACTAAACAATTTTATAAAACAAATCTACTTTTTTTAAAAAAAATTTATGATTAAACAGTGTATAGAAATATATTAGAACAGTTTATATAAGTCTTGAGACTTTAACATTCTTCCTCTTTGCATATAGGATTTAGTTAATTGGGATATTACCAAGTATGATGCTAAAGACATTAAGGCAGGTTATGAACAATATTTGCGACAACATGCTTATTCCAATGTACTGAATTATATAAGGTAAACAGAATAAATGGTATTTAGCTTTCAACTTATCTATATTGAATTAAGAAAATAATGCAAAGTCATTGATAAAACTAGAACGAAAAAACGGCCTCCAACTGTGAACGATTTCACGTGGGCTGTTCTTGAGGAGTATAAAAGGTCAAAGCAGTATAGGAGGTCGTCTGAGTCGGGTAAGAAGAATCGTATGATCGGTGGAGATAGGTGCAAGCAGTACGGCGGATCACGAGCAGCGACTGATATGGCAGCACGAGAGGTCAATTTAATAATTTAAAAGTATTAGATTTTTAAGGAAAAATATATATAGTTACATCACTGATTGAAACATATGAAATTTGTTTTAGTTGAGAGTCACAGGTGTGGCCATAAATCCTCTCAAGCTTAGTGACACGTACCACCCAACAAAGAGGAAGAATGGGGAGATCATTCACCCGCAATCGGAAGTTCAGGTAAAAAATATAGTTCCACTTTATGACAGTTTAGTTTGGGAGATTGCATGTGTATTAAGTGTTTGCATAATAATGTATTTATTTGATTTGACAAGGGCAAGTTGTTTTACATTCAAATATGAGAGATTGCATGTTTGTAGTTCATTAGGAAAGCTTGTTATACTGCATTTTTTTGGGCAGATTATTGTTGTTTTAGTTAGATCAAATGGTGTTGTTTGGCATGTGTACAAATGATGAAATATTGGAATTTGTATATATTCATAAGATCACATTTTCCGCCCGAGCAAGTTTTATTAGCATGTGTATGGTATGTTTTCCTGAGCATGAGTATGTTATAAAACTTAGCACTCTTAATTATAAATGTCATAAGAAAAACAAACTTGCATGAGTTAGCGATATTTGCCTAGGAAGTAGGCAGAATAATGTTCAAACCTATCCGCACCAAGTATCAACTTAGTACTCAATTCATTGAAATCTTTCAATCCAGTAATAGGCAAATACTCCTTAATCCGAAATCTGCAAAATTTCCAATACTTCATCATTCCCAATTGTGGGTACAATAAACATGATGTTTATTAGTTAACTATGATCTGCTCTGCCTTCCTTACTACATTCAGAAAAAGAGGTTTTCCTTCCTGCGATACCATAAGATAAAGCACAAATTTCTGCTACAAATCGTAGGGGTGCGGAGAGAATCCCGATCCCATACACATGATGCTCTATTTTCTGCTAATTGAAGCGTGCTTTATTTTGAAGTCCAGCAAGTTTTGTTTCTATAAACTGTGTGCCTTTTTCTTCTGTTAATTCAAACATGTTTGTTCTATTATGCTATAACTTTCAAGATGAGCAGTTTTTTTGTCTATGAAATATTAAGTTCTGTCAATTTGTTTTGTTCATGTTATATTTCTGCCTCAACAAAATGTATTATTTGTGATACGTAGGAGGCTGTTTCGAAGTTGTCGGCTGCATTTCGAGAGCATATTCAAAATTCTCAATCATCTAACAATGGAACCGAGATCTCTAATGCATCTAAAATTACATCAAGTGAGTGGAATTCCAAATACTTAGAAGCAGTTGGATGCAAAAGGAAGAGAGTGTTTGGAACGGGAAGATACTCAAAAGCTTTCCTTCTTGAGCTTGAAACAAGTGGCAAAGGGCGTTCATCATCTTCACGGCGCTCACATGATATTTGTCTTGCATGGGATGAATGGTTGAGGACATGGTTTGGATCACAAGGTGAAAAGTGCCCACTCCCAATGCCACCCTTTGATGCTAGATTGCAACTTGAAGATCCTGATTTACATTTAAAGAATTTTGAGAAAACTTGGGTTTCATTTTTCAAGGAACACGGAATGGATCCACCAACCTTTTTCCCGTCATCTCATTGTTCGTCCCAAGACTCCCAAGACTCCCAAGACACCCAAGACTCGGAAGACTCGGAATCTCCAAGTCATTAGTTATGTATTTTTAAATTATGCATGAACTGAATTCTCTTAATGAGGTGTTTTGCTATGTATTTTTAAATTATGTATGAACTTAACTTTCTCTTAATGAGGTGTTTTGCTATGTATTTTGATTATGTATGAACTTAATTATGGTGGTTTGGCTACTAATTAACGTTGTATACATAGTTGACAATATATAATAGTGATAACAATCGTATTATTTTTAGATTATTAGAATTCACTGAATATTTTTAGTGTCTTTTATTGCCAAAGAGGTCAAGATATTGAAAAAAATGTTATAATTTCAGTGAAGGAATTTAATGGCGGAAAACTTGTCATTAAATTTAGTGGCGGACAATTCTGCCACTATATTCCGTGTTTATTTTGCGGCGGAACTCTATTTCCGCCAATAAGGTCTTTAATGTCAAGATTTCAGTGGCGACATTTTCGCCGCAAATATCCGTCACTACGCTCATTTGTGGCGAAATTCGTGGCGGAATTTCCGCCACTAAAATCCGAAATTCTTGTAGTGTTGGTATCATGTTAACCTTTTTATATATCATGCAGAGACTTTATATATCTCAATCGTATGTACCGGATTGAAAAATCATTATACTAGACTTTATTAATAACTAGAACTAGAAATAATTAGAAAAATAACTTGTCCTCCATGCACTTCATCCTACTATAATTGCTACGACGTGCAAAAAACGTGATCCATAAGAATTGAAATGAAAAATCTAAGAACATGCAATTTAACATAGAATCAACAACAATAATAATAGCAATACAGCCTCGTTATTTTATGATGCAATATATATCGCTCCATGTCAAAACTTCGAACCCGAACCACCAGCCGGCCTAGCTAGGTCGGTTCCACCCGCTCGGAGCGGCGGTCTCAGATCATTCTGCTGCCTCCGGCAGCGGCGGCGCCAAAGGAAACCACCGCAGTGAAGAGTTCCTTGAAAACTCTGATCTTCACGTCCCCTCTTCTCGCCCTCCTCAGCTTTGGAGCTGCTGTTCGCAAATCCATATACTTCCTCCGTTCTTAAATAAGTGCAACAGTCAACAATTCACATTTGCCGAAGCACAACTTTGATCATTAATATATATAACTCTCTATTAGTAACAAAATTAAAAAAATCAGATTTTGAAAAGATACAATGAGACAAATTTAATAATATTTTTTTCAAAAAAAATATATTAATACATCAATGAATAAAATGTAGTCAAAGTAGACCATATGAATAGTGTAAAATTTGGTATATTGCACTTATTTAAGAGAACTGAGGTAGTATATGATATTATCGAGCTAGCTGTGATGTTGTATACGAAGTACGACTGTACGAGGTATATACTACGTACGTCGTATATACGTAGTAGTATTTGTGCAGTGTATAATGTACAACGTTGAAATGGGCGAGGAGCCGTAATATAGGGGCAGTTTGGCAGTTCCGACCATGGCCCACACGGGTTTCAAGACTTCAACATACATCTGTTATTATTACTACCGTCCTCACTCTCCTGTCACTCTCCTTTAATTTCTCACCTTCTAAATCAGTAAATTACTTATTTTATTTCCCTTCGTAGTTTGCGAATTATGCCTTACACATTTACACTATTGAGAAAATTCGTTAAAGGAAGAGTAACACACAACACATTTTCTAGGAGTTACATTGATTGTTTTTTTAGATTAAATATGTCTCATTTTGAGAAGAAAAAATCTACATATGATCATGTTATATCCTTACTTTGACAAATTCTTAAAAGTGGACACCTTCTATAAATAAATAAAAAACTTACCCTTAGAAAGCCATCTTCTTTAATCCGGCCTATAAACACTTAGTTAACTAGAAACGGCATAAAATAGAACTAAAGTATAAGCAATGTTGTAAAACATGATCAAATATAGTTTCTTCATTAAATATGACTTATTTAATCACATTAAAAGAATAAAATTCCCTAAGACCATTTGGAGTGGTGAGGTATTAGAAGTCTAAAAAGTTAAATATAGAATTTTTGGACTCCTAATTGTGTGTAGTGGTAGTTTAAAAGAGGTATTAAAAATGGGAAAGTGGATGGAGGAGGTTAAATATAGAGAGTTGGTTAAGAGGAGTGGGAAAAGGAAAAAGAAAGAAAAAAGAAGAGAAAGGACGGTCCTAGGTTGCTTTTTTTGTGCGGATGATGTCATGCTGATTTCATCGCTTCATCATAATATCCCCAAATTTTTTAAACTTGTATAACTTTTTTATTTTTTATCCAAATTTTTTCAAAAAATATATCAAAATTCATAAATTTTTATGATCTTTCATATGATATCAATAGGTAATATATTAAATGATTTTTTTAAGCTTTAACTGGTGAAGTTTTCTTGAACCTCGGAAAAACATGAAACACAATTTTTTAATTCAGGAGCCTTCACAAATAATTGAATATTACATAATCGAACTTTACTTGAACTAGGTTCATATTTTGTTAATAAAAAAAAGATAAAAAAATTAATTAAATTTATTTATTTTTACATCGAAATATGTATTTTTATTTCATAATTATTCAGCGAAAAAAATAAAAGCACAACATTACTTATAATAATTTAATTAATGTTTTTATAAATTGATAGGTTAAAATATATGCTGAGTGTATTTTATTGACGGTGCTGGAATGCAAGAAAATGGGAGTCTAAACACTGTTTTCATATCGACGGAGTCCATTTTTAACAATTTGGTCTCTCAACCACTACAAATGGTCTAAGAAGGAGCTTAGAGGTCCTGTTTTGGAAAGAAAACAATGTAACACTCATTTTAAAAATTCTGCAACATTTTACTCTTATTTAAGAAATTTTATCAAAGGGTGTTTTTACTTGAACTTATTTCATCTTCAGACCAGATCAAATCATCAGATTTAAGCAGGCCATATAAGATCACACAAGAATTTGACAGATGTAAAATAAACAGACACTAAACATCTGTCAGACTAGATCGATCGACCGGTTCAAACCACTCTAGACAAGACCATTTGAGACCCATTTAGTAAAAACTTTTTTAATTAAACGTGAAATTCTGCTAGAAAACTAATTTGAAAGGGATGGACTAAGAGCATCTTCAATGCATTGGTGTTAACATTAAAAAAAGATGGCCATGTCACACGGTAAGAAAGTGGCTCTTATTTTTCTACTCCAATGCTTTCTTTCTTCGGTCATGTGGTGCTGAAGTGTCAAAAATAAATGTTAACGCTGTGAATCCCACTTTCTCATTCTAAACGGCCTGTTAAACATGCTGAGTCATCCAAATAAACTGATCGTGGGTATGAAGTGCCGCATTTTCGGAAATTTCGGGGAAAAATGGTGCTCATCTCCTAAAAACCAGCGCCTCAACTATATTCTACATCCTGATGAAAATCCTCTTCAAGCAACTTGCCATTTATCATACTCAACCCTTTTCCCCTAACCTTGCTCGATTCAGTAGCTGCTTTTAACCTCCCTAGAAGCATTTGCTGAGATGAAACGATTGATGCTAGATTACTAGAGGGTGACCTGCACATTAAAAGAAATATTTAAAGTTAATTATTCTATAAATGAATTATTTAACAAATTGAGAATAGGGCATGGTTTCTTGTAGAATCAGTTACGCCGGAAGATAGGCATGGTTAATTAAATTCTAATTAAAAGTGTGGACGTCAACCGAGATGCATTGGAGAGGTTTTTGAGGATTTCATTATTTGGGTTTTGACATTCATCCCATGTGGATAGACATACCATACATTAATTGACATGTGTCATAATTTTTTCAATGTTAAAAGCTTTGCACTGGAGATGCTCTAATTGTTAGTAGAGTTTTCATATTTTCAAATATCAAAAGACTCTTCCACGTGTGTTGAAAGTGCAATCCGCCCCTCCGCACTGGCCACAAAAACCGTCAATTAATTTCCTAGCTAACACCTCCAAATCAATCCCTTTTTGTGTTTAATATCTCGGCTCCAAACTTGTCTGCCGGCTGCAAAATATATACTCCGTCCTACAATTATCTCCGGATTTTCTTTTTAATTTGCATCCGTACTAAAAGTCTAAAACAATCTCTCATTTCTCTTTTTGATAAAGAATTTGTAGTTCACAATACTTTTTACGCATTTTTACACATTTTTCTCTTCTCTGCTCCTACAATTATCGACTACAAAACACTCACTATCTTGATCTATGTGTCATTTCTGCTTCGGGAGATAAATATGGAACAGAGGGAATAGTATATATTGATGGGGACAGGTCTAATTACATACTCCCTCCGTAACATATATATGTTCACATTTGAAAAGTAGGTAGATTAAGAATAGTGAGAGGGGATAAAAATTATCGAGGGTATGATGGGAAGATAGTGAAATAATGTGATGGAATGAAGAATAAATCCAAAAAAGTAGGTGTAATAGTGTATTATTTTTAAAATTATTGAGGGTATGATTGGAAGATTATGAAATGGGAAGATATGAATGTTATATCCAAAAAAGGGAAGTGAGAAGATATAAATGTTACGGAGGGAGTATTAACATCAATTTTTGTTGGCTTCCACTTGAGGCGTCATTTTTTTCGTATTCTTCTTGAGGTGAGCAGATTTGTAATGTGTAGAGAGTAAAGAAATTGAAATTGAAATTAGTTATATACGGAGTATATATGTTGGGCCTGGGAAAATATTCCCTCAAGTGGGCTAGCGGACTAGAATAATGTATTCATATGGGAGCCGAAACCCATCACCCCGGCTGAGTAAAAGAAGGGACTCAATTTAAGAGAGAGTCCAATAGTCATCTCTTAATGATTCAACATGGGGATCAGAATGTGGAAGAAGTCTAAGGATAAGTGGAGGCATTAGCACGTGGAGAGAAAATAGGCATATACGATTAGCATTATACTCATACTATTGATTATTGAACATTCTGTATTAAAAAGCTCTCCAGCTATTCGAAGCTTTATATTCAAATAGGCATTAGCACGTGGAGAGAAAATAGGCATATACGATTAGCATTATACTCATACTATTGATTATTGAACATTCTGTATTAAAAAGCTCTCCAGCTATTCGAAGCTTTATATTCAAATAGTTCATCAATACTGTTATTACTGATAGCTTTTAAAGAAGGCAATAATAGAAAGTCTTCTATTTGCATATCTCGTAAATGACATGCAATGCATGTATATATGGCAACTACAACTCAGCAAATAATGAAGCTATACAATAATGAGATAGTCCAATAATGATACGTAAGAGTACAATATAATACTCCCTCCCTCCCTATTTATTTAGTCAATGTTGACTGACACAAGGAATAAGGAATGGAAATATGTATGGTTGACCGGACTCATTTACCCTTCTACTTGAATGACGGAAAGGAAACCCCAAAATGAAGTACGGACCATTTGCTCCAAATTCCAGGCAAGATGATTACCTTTCTTGCACACAAAATGAAAATTGCAATGAGATGAGAGAAAACAATATGGGGATCTCCAACTTATTGAAATACGAAGAGCACTAAGAGGCTTATTATTGAAATACAAATAAATTAATTTAAAAAAGAAAAGCAACCATTCGTAATTACATAAGGCTTCAGGAAGTCCAAGAAATGTTCTGGATCGATCCGACTTGCTTCCAACAAATTGATTTTAACGAGCCGGAAAATTGATAGAGGAGCATGTCCTCAAATTCGGTAGACTATACGAGAGAGGAAAGAGATGATAAGAAAAAGGAAGAGTGATTGCCTAAGAGAAAGGAAGGGACGGGAGTGGGTAACAATAATTGAGAGTGACAGGAGCGTATTCAACAAGGGTAAATGCGTCACAACATCTTTATTTACTACCAAAAAGGGAAAGTGACTAAGGATCTGTTTGCAACAGCTTCTGCTTTTAAAAAAGTGCTTTTTTAAATGAAATGGGGAGAAGTGATTAAATAAAAGTTGATAGTGTTTGAGAAAAAAAGTGATTTTGAAAAGTAAAAGTGGATAGTGTTTGGTAAAATAAGTGCTTTTTGTGTAATAGAAAAAGTAAAAGCACTTTTGACGCAGAAGCCGAGAAAAATAAAAGTTGTAGTGTTTGGGAAAATAAGTGCTTTTTTAAAGCCAAAAGCTGAGAAGTGCTTTTTTAAAAGCAGTTGCAAACCAACCCTAAGTATTTTGGGACGACCAAATAAGGAAAGATGACAAAATAAATAGGGACGGAGGGAGTATAATATATATGGTTTAATACCCTCCCTCAAGTTGGAGCATGAGGATCCAAAATGCCCAACTTGCCAAGAAGAAAATGAAACTGTGTGGTTCCCAAGGCTTTAGTAAAGATATCCGCAAGCTGAAATGTAGTGGGAACATATGATGGAGTAATAATTTTGTCAGTGATGGCGTCTCGTACAAAGTGACAGTCAACCTCAATATGTTTAGTGCGTTCAGGAAAGACAGGATTTTTAGCAATGTGAAGAGCAGATTGACTGTCACAAAAGAGAGGTATGGGAGTGGGGTGTGGAACACCTAAGCTGAGGAGTAACGCTTTAAGCCATTTTAGTTCGCATGTGACGGAGGCTATGGAGCGATATTCAGCTTCAGCAGAGGAATGTATAATATAATATAATATATATGATTTAATAATTACTTAGTTTATACAGTATATTGGTTCGTCCATTATTATTTATTCGAATATTGCTTGATTCCCAACACAATTCTATTTTAGATTAGATTATTTCTTGTACTAACAATATATATTCACATCTGAGAATCGAAGCTAAGTTACAAATATATAGGAGTACGTAACGGTAAGAGTCATAGTGGATGCCAATCAAGTGTGTATAGTACACGACCGGATTGTACAGTAATATTTGTTAATCCCAAATAATATGTAGTATATGGATTAAAATTAAGGTTTATTATCACAGCTAATGCATTCTGATGATGAATTTTTAAATGAGTTTATTGAATTGTGTTTGAATTGCTTAAATTAGTTAATAAAACTATACTAAAATCAACGTAGATTTAAGTATTGATTTGATATTTTAAAAACAGCCAAATGAGCATACACTACCTCTGATTTAGTCTAAAATGGTTTGATCTAATCCGATATATATCATGTCTTGTGTATTTTACAAGAAATCTGATCTGACCAGATTTGATCGTAACGGCTCTGATTTGATATGGAAGATGTCTTGTTCATGTGTACTACCCTCGTCTTACTAAGTTTGGGACAATTCGATTTACGATGCTTGGTTGAGGATAAAGAAAACAGAGTCTTGTCTGCACTCAAATTATTTTTAGAAAAAACAAATTACATATTCAGAAACTACATTAAAAACTTTACAAAGTCGCAAAACCCAGAATCGAATTAGATAAATATTTGATATATAAAGTAAGAGATTAAGAGTGATTTGTATTGACCAATTCAATAGTGTCTGGGACAATCATAGACGGACAGAGGGAGTATTTTATAACTATCAAAGTCTTAAGTTCTAGTCTAATCTTGCTTGTTTAGTTTGGCCTGATATGATCTGGTGTGATTTGATCCAATTTGTTTAAGTCAAGTATGAGACTGAAGTAACTCCAAGTCAAAAAGTGTAAGATTAAAGCCGATAACTAGCCAATAAGATTTTTCTTACTATGTGTATTTAAAAAGTTAATTAGACTTGTATGTTTGTATTGTCATTATATAAATTGTTAATATTGCATGAAAGCCAATAAAGTGCACACGCTGACACGCGTTCGTTTTATTTAAATCTTATAATTGAGTTGACCATATGTAGGCGTGTGTATACTTTCATTTTTAATGTTCTTGGAAATTGATTGGAGATAAATATCATGTCAAATTTTATCTAGTTTAAAGTTTATGTAATGATGTTTTTCAAACTCCCAAACATACTCATACTCTAGGGAAGTGCAAATATTCCACGCTGACTTCAGCTACATTCCCACGTAAAATAACGTTTTGTGAAAGGATGAACCAATTGAGAAATGGGATTTGACAGGGCTAGTTGACTGTCTGAATGAAGTAAGTCAAATTACGGAGTAATAATACTAAGTGAATAATTGGAATCTTTTTTAATTTGATCTTTAGATTTGAATGGATTTAGTCAAGGATTTTTTCAGTGAGCAAAGAAAATCTACATCCGGTTCGCAGTTGTTTCCACACGGTTCAAAGCAAAAATATAAGCACATTGAACATTTGTCTCACTAAATTTGATGTCATGGCGAACTTAAGGAAATAAAAGGAAATAAAAAGATTTGATATCTTGGTGAACTTATCATATCTGCGCAATCGTGTTGATTGCTTAATTGAGATGATCTAAGATGCAGTGGCGGAACTAGGGGGAGCGAGCCGGTGCCGGCGCCCCCCCTTCGCCGGAATAGTTAAGGTAGATATATGAGTTATTTGCCTCGCGCCCCTGGAAGTGGTGGTCTTCTTCCCTAATTCGCCGGCTCTGTTCCCTGCGCCCCGGCTGCGGAAAGGAGCAAAAGATACAGCAGTTTGTGTTTTTTCATTTATTGGAACGACCCCGTTTTGTTAAGTAAAAGAAGTAACTTAAACGACACCGATGTATACCTAAACGACATACGACTCATAACTATGACAGGCTGACATTTGACTAATACTTTGTAGTCTGTACCGGTTCTAATAGAGTTACATTTTGGCACGGCCCAAATTGAGCATATCCATAGCCCTGCGTGAGTGGCTTAAACCCTATACCTTTACTCCCTAGTTTATACGAAGTATAACTTGCTACTGTCATATGGCGTGATTAATTGCTTTTGTTTTTTATTTTTAGAAATTAGGATGGTTAATGTCATATGGGCTGATGTGTATGTGTATGGTAATTTGCTATTGTGATTACTGATTAGTCAAATGTCAAATGTACAGCCATATTAATTATATTATTGAGTGTATATTTTATTTTAATTAATTGAAATATACTAGGAAATACAAATAAAGGAGTTTATATCACAAGGACTACTTGACTAGGTTACTTGATTGGAAATTAGTGAATTTATGTACTCCATATAATTTGTAAAATCATACATAATCATACATGGGTGATTCTTAATATATATAGCAGGTCGGCCTGATGAAACTCGCCGTTTGATCAAGGTCCTTTGGGGTCCTTCTGGGTCGATTTTTTTTATAAATATTTTTAAGTATGTTCTAATTTTTGCCTACCAAATTTCATCCTAAAATTTAATAGGAAAGTCAGTCAAATGTGGAATTGAAAGACACTGCGCCATATATAAATATGTGTGTGTGTACCTATTACTACTATTTCTTGAAGTAGTAATAAAGAAATAATAGGACAAAATATTTTCGTGTGTAATTTGATTCAAATGATATGAATAATTTCGGGTATGCAAATCTATTTTTGCTTTTGATTATTCTTTAAATATCGCGTACAAAGAGAATTTAATTTTGGTAATAGTTAATTTAAAAGCTATTCTTTTATTTGCCTCAAATTGAAATTGGAGAGTATATTTTCTCGCATTCATCATTTTCATCATTTTTATTTACCCCAGTGCCGCAAAGGCTCCCACCTACGGTGGGGTGAGGATATTTTCTCTGTATTTTCCGGCACCGGCTCAAAAAAAGTTCTGGTTCCGCCACTGCTAAGATGGATGCAATTATTGATGCAGTTATATATTTGAAATGAAAAAGCTAAGAGCATACATTCTCCGTACAATTTATAATGTAACCCCAGTTTTCCCTTTCTCAAAGTAGTAAGACAAGGAGACTAAGGAGTTGTTTGGCCGCAAGAGATTTCTTAAATTCTTACGACGTTGTCGCATGCGGCCGAACAATAATAATAACAATACAGTTATTATATTTTATATTAATTATGATGCAAACGTTCTTCTTCAAAACTTCGAACCGAACTGCCAGCCGGCCTAGGTCGGAGTCACCCGCCCGGAGCGGCGGCCGCAGATCATTATTGTGCTTCTGGCAGCGGCGGCGCCAAAGGAAACCACCGAAGTGAGGAGTTCCTTGAAAACTCTGATCTTCACGTCCCCTCTTCTCGCCCTCTTCATCTTTGGAGCTGATGTTAGGAAATCCATATGATCGAGCTAGCTGATAATCTGTGATTCCTGTGATACAATATACCAATTAAGTACGAGGTATAGTATTTGGGTATTATTTGCGAGGTCGAAATGGCAGAGTAGCCGGAATATAAGGCACTTCCGGCTTGGCCCACACGGATATAAATAGCAAGACTTCAACATCTCTTATCATTACTAGCTCACTTTCCTTGCATCCTCCCTTCTCACCATGTGAATTACTCCATATTACTTTTGGGTTTGTTCCATTTAATTATCTGATATCAAATTTTGTTAAAATTTGTATAGTTTAAAATCATTCTTACTTTATTCTTATTTTATCAATTCAATATAATCACAAAAACTCTTTTTTCTCTGTCACGTCTCATGTTTCATTATTGTTAGTGCAGTGGGAGGAAGTTAGAACTTGTTTTAGTTGTCTTTCTGGTTTGCAAATTATACCCTACACATCAAAACTATGGACACAATTCAATAAACAAGAGTAACACACAATCCATTTTCAAGGAGTTAGTTATATTGTTTTTTTGCAAATACTTGTACTCCGGAAAGACACAATCCATAAACGGAGTATAATTCATCATATATTTAATTCTTGTTTGATTTTTTCATTGGTTTATTCTCTTAACACTTGGTGTTAAATAGAAATGACATAAAATTGGACTCACATACAAGCAAAGTTCTCAAATGTGATCAAATATGTTTTCTTCATTAAAAATATGACTAATTTAGTCTCACAAGAAGAATATAAGCTACACTCAATAGGAATATAAGAGTCCTATTTTGGGGAAAACAATTTAACACCCATTTAAAAATTTGCAATATTTTACTCAATCTTAATTTCTCTTAATTAAATGTCAAATTCTACTTGGAACAAATTAAGTGAAAGGGATGGACTAATTGCGAGTAGTTTTCATATTTTCAACGGTCAAAAGATCGACCCTTCCCCGCTGCTAGCCACAAAAATTAAAGAGTCAATTTAGTATCTAACACCTCAAAATCAATCATATATCTTCTTGTTTTTTACATCTAGCTTGTCTGCCGCCTGCAAAATATATATTGATGCTGTGCAAACTATATTTATAGAGTACTAATACGTATAAAAATAAGACACATCACATCACATGTGTAATGTGTTCATTCAAAAAAGTGTGCTAGATTTAATTGTCATCCATATTCCATAGTAGTTATCGTCCTCTATGAGATACACTATCTCAATATTATGAATTATGATGAGGAGAGAGAAATATGGATACTGATGAAGATATAATCTTCGAAACTTTCTAGGAATATGCATGAAAAGGTAAACTATTAAGCATCATTTTATATTTTTATTTGACATATACGGAATATATTTTTATGATTTTACCTTTCGTGTATAAAGTTATCTCTATATATTCTCTAATATGTTGATTTTAAATAAGGTAGATTTTATGGGATTCATAAGATATCATACCTTTGTCTACATGAATCGATTCAGAGACGGCCCTGCATGTTCGAAGGCCTAGGGGCGGAAAATGAAAATGAGTCTAATGTTACAAAAAATTATAGAACTCTTTTCTATCTAAACTGACAAGCATAATAATAGTAATAATAATATAATAATATTTCAAAATATTTATAAAAACTGTCAAACCCTATTCTCTCTAAATCAATCATATTATAGTATTGGTGATCCTTATTCAGGAAGGACACAATGATGATCCTATTTGTACACTTTATCGATGTTTAAGTCATATTTAAGTAATTAACTATATATCACCTCCTACCCCCCCCCCCCCAAATGATGTAACCATTCTGAATCACTTCATTTTCAGCAGTTAAATTATTGTTTTTCTATGAGTTATCATCTTGAGGAGGGCATTCAGAATTTGACTTATTTAAACAAACAAACTGTTTCATTGAACTTTTTTTATTTTGCGCCGCTTTCTCTAATCATTCCCTTTTTTTATTTATCCTATTCAGATTCAATCCTTTTTATTACACCTTAATAGAGAACAATCATCATTTAAGAAATCAAACAATCAACTATGAGTGGAATTAATTAATCATATCAGACTAATCTGCTTTTGAGTGAAATTATTTTGTGAAATTTTAAGAGAATGTTTTTAATCAAGTGTACATTATGTCCATAAAATTTCAACTTAAAATTCAATCGTGAAGTCAGCTAAATAAATTATTAAAAAAAATGCGCCAAAAAGTATAAAAACGTAATGTTTTTTCAATAATTTATTTGACGGATTTCTAAATTGAAGTTTAAACTGTGTTTTTTTTTACATAATCTGCACTTCATAGAGAACATGATCATAAGTTCTCACCAAAAAATCATTCCGAAGAACTTCAACAAATTCCACTCGAAAAATGTTAGTTTAGGGCTGAAAAAGCAGCCTACTCACACCTATTACAAAGAACTATTCTTAGACCTATTTTTTACCCATTTGTTTTTGGGCCTAGGGCGCCCGCCCCCATGCACCTCCCCCCTAGGGCTGCCTCTGAATCGATTAGAATGTTGCAGTCGAATGATTTGAATCTAAATTAAAAATGATATATCTATTTGGATACAAGAATTCTCACCTATGAATAAAAGATAATTAGTGAAAATATGGTCTTACATAAATTATTTATTATATGCATAGAAAGCATTCATATACGTACGTATTATATTTAAGTTTTGTAGTATATGTACGTAGTATAGTGCGTTTTGTCTATTCATCTTTTCGTGCCCCCGTATCCTAATATGTGTGTCAAATAGTTAAAGTAGACATTCATAATTCCCAAGGGCCCACGAAATTCCACTGCCAATAATTTTTCGCAACATTTTCAAATTTTGTTGAATGATCTTATTTAGAGTAGGAGGAACCAGGCATTGGGAGAATGAGACATCAGTTGATTCTGATGAAATAATCATGTCGGAACTCATATTTAACTATATGAAGTACACTCTAATGCTTACTTGTTACTCTGATACCTCATAGAATTTTGATCACTCTAATGACTGTTTCTTTACGGATAATTTTCTAGGACATGACCGAAAGCTAAAGGCATTCATAATTTTTTTCTTTTTGCTTTTTGTGTGTGAATATAAAGTACGCATAGTATTATAAAAACACTGCCAAATTGAGAAAAATACCTTAACATGTTATTTCAGGCTTTTTGAGGGAATATGTGACTAATCATCTCTAGCGAGTGGAGTAAACTTTAAAGAGATAATTCCCTAAATAGGAACAAAATATATACGAAGTGCAAAAATAGGAGTGAGATTTTAGAATTCCCCAAATAGAAGTATTCTTTAAAGCATGGACAAGACCACCCTACTATAGTTGCCGGCCGCCGGAGTTGCGGCCAGTCACCGGATCAGTTCTGCCGTCGCCGTTATCCCCTTCCGCCGCCGTCAATTTAGCCGCAGCCGCAACCCAAAAAATTCCCATAATATTTATGCCATCATTCTGACACTACTACCGCCGGAGCTCCACTGCCGCCACCACCACCGGACTACCCCGCCACCAACGGAATGCCCCAGTTTCCCAAGGGAACTAGCGGGGGGCAATTATTAAATAATTAATTAGAATAGAATGAGGGTATTAGGGATAAAAACATTAATGTTTACTCCTATTTGGGGAAGCATAGGAGTTAACTCCTCTTTAGTAAAAAGTTGTACTTTGTATGTTTTACTCCTATACTATTAAGGGCAATTACTTAACTTTATATTATACTAAAATTTAGTATTAGTGAGATGTAAGTAGTGTAAGTTTAAACCCGATTTATGGTATAACGTATTCATAAATATAACTATCTGTATATGTTTGTCTTGTGAATTTCTCATTATATAAATAAATTGTTAATTTTACATGAAAGTCAATAAAATGCACACACGTGCGTGTTATTCAAATCTTATATGGAGTAATTGAGTTTAGCATCATATTTAGACTTGTGATACTTTCATATATCTGATTGTATTTTCAAACTCCCAAACATATCCCAAAGGGTAAGTCTTCCACCCCGATTTCAGCCCAAACCCATGTAAAATGTACTCTGTAGTAAAGTTTTTTAACCGAGAGATTGAGATTATTTATGTTTAGCACTTTAGCATTCCAAGTCAAGCAAGATAACCAGAACCAGAAATACCAACGGGAATTGACTGGGCTAGCCGGCTAGTTGACTATGTGAATGAACTAATATGAGGTTAGGCGGCAAATTATACCGTGCAACCGGCATACCATGCACATGGTATGCCGTTTTTAATAACAACTCCAATAATATAGCGCACACTAGCTAGCACTTCCCCTCCCTCGTTTCTTTCTTTTTCTTCTTTCTTGTCATACACTCCACTTATCTTTCCACCATCATTTTTTTCATTCTATGTTTGCTTTAATATTTTCATTATCAAAAGCAATCATGTTTCCAAATAATTTTTTTAATTTTAGAAACAATGATGTATATATTACAATTTTGAGATTAAATTTTCATCCTTTCAAAAGAAATTTATTATATTTTTTTCTTTTCTGCTTCAACTTAAATTACAAAAAAAAAAATAACTTATTTTTTCTTCAAAAAAATAATTTTATATTTTATACGTACTTGTATGATTTATATTTCAACATGTGTGAGTTGTGTTTATAGACAATTTTTGGAATTATATTTGGTAGTATATGAAGTTACATCTTCTTATGCGAGTGTTACATCTGTTTATGCGTGAGTTACATCTTAATGTACGTGAGTAACACCATGAAATAAACCCTGCTAATGATCAAAAAATGATTTTTTAACTATATCATTTTTTATAACCCTGATATTAAAAAACCATATTCACTATTTACAAAAAGTAATTAGGCAATTAAGATCAATTTTTAATTGTTTACATTGAAATCAATGTTGATAATATACATAATTTTTTTTTCTTTTCTTATATGTATGTATGTATATATAATGTACATATTTCTAGACTGTTGGAAAACAATAAAAGGGGCCTAATATGTAATTAATTAAAATGTGTTTACCATCAGATAAATAATGCAGTGGCTATTCATGAAATAATAAAAGTGTAGATACCAGGATAATATATTTCTTTTGGTGACGGGTCAAATTAAATATATTACACTAAAGTGATACAACGGTTATGACCCCCTGTACGTGTAAATTGAGAGATAACAGTATAGATATATGGTAACGGAAATAGCCTAATAAATTATTCAAAATAATATCATTATTGCAGCAATGATTAAGGAATTATTATCAGGAATAATAAGAGCCAACCGTTACCATATAAACCTAGTCCTATATATATATCCCATCTATTATAGGATTAGAATATCTCATACGTTGCTACATAGTACTGGAAGGTTAGGTCGACTAATCGTGTTGGATTCTTGAGTCTTCCTAAAGTGTTAATGCAAATGAATTCTCAAGGTATTATTCTAATCTTAGTTCATACGTATTTGATTTCATGAATTTATATGGATTTAGCTATTATATACTACGTATTTATATATGTATTACATACGGAGTTTTGTTGATATATATGAATATCCATCAATTGATATCAGAGCCTACCATTATAGATCCATGGAATTCATCCTTAATCGACATATGTGTTCATTGATATATTTGAAATTTTATTTAAATCGATGATGTCGGAAAGTTTTTTTTGTTTGAACCGATTTGGTCATATATGTGCTCGTAATGATTGGATAAGAGATGTGTTTTGAGGAATTTCTCTTTTATTGCCGATCGACACATTTCCGCGGCAAGGTTTATTGTTCTCAAGTCAATTACATTAAACTTTAATGGCCTGAAACTTTGCCTCAGTATTGATTTAATATACTACTAATATGAAATTGTGGTGTCATATCAATAATGTACGTGCCCTTTCATATAAATATGTATTCATTCATTTCAATGTTATTAAAATTAAATGTGCACCTGTGTAAATTATACTATCGGTACTATGTAGTAACTAGTAATAGGGATTTCTCAACTCTTAAGATTCAGTTTAATTTTATTTTTAGAATTCAACCTAGCGGTTGAGTTTGTTTTATACTACCCGTGAAACTGACTATTTATGTGAAGCAAGACAAATTTATGCAGACTGAGTACAACCAGCTGGCTATTACGGACTACGGGGTATATTGCAGGGAGTCTAATCGTTTTACAGCTTCTCATCTCAATACGAAGTACGATAGTACGATAGTACTCCCTCCGTATCACATATATCTTCCCACTTTTAAAGTGGGTGAGATTAAGAATAATGAAATGGAGTATGAATTATTGAGGGTATGATGGGAAGATGGTGAAATAATGTGATGGAATGAAGGATAAATCCAAAAAAAGTAGGTGTAATAGTGTATTACTCCCTCCGTCCCGCTATAATTGTCCCATTTTACCATTTCGGTCCGTCCCACTAAGATTATCTCATACCTTATTTGGTAAAGTTTGTGTGGTTCTAAATCATTCCTACTTTATTCTTACTTTATCAATTCAATATCAACCACACAAACCCACTTTTATTAATAACCGTGCCACCTTTTCTTGTCCCAAACTTAGGGGGACGGAGGTAGTATTTTTTAAATTATTGAGGGTATGATGGGAAAATTTAGAAATGGGAAGATATAAATGTTACGTCTAAAAAAGGAAAGTGGGAAGATATGAATGTTACGGAGGGAGTATATATTTAGCGAGTAGGTAACCGAACATCAGTCTAATATCTATCCGGTTTGAAAAATATTAGAGTATGTAATTATATAAGGATTACTATGTAATATCCAAAAATCAGTTTAGTATAAATAGAACCTCAAGGCACCCAATAGGGTAAGCCATTATTTCCCAAAAGTTATTGTTTTGTATATGGTATCAGAAGTTTAGGGTTTTCTCTTTCCCTTTTCCATCGATCGATCGATCCATGGCAGAACACATCTGTGCTACTGCAATTTCTATGGCGCACGTCAATCCGGTGCAGCCTTCCTCCGCGGCTTCATCTTCTGTCCTAGTTGCAGCAGTGTCGTGTTCTCCTCCCAGTAGTATTTGACGCCTTTAGCTTCATCTACACAGGTCGCACAGATACACTCTCCGCTAGCGACCTCTCTGCAACAACGGATTCGCGGTATTCCGTCCATGGACTCCTACAGGCTCTTTAATATGCCTGAACAATTCAATTGGATGCCTCCTGCTACACGCTGCCAACAACAACTGCTTTTCCACCTCCACCAGTTTTTCCGGAGCTTGGCAGTTCATCCATGCATTTTACTGGTCCCACCTTCTCAGGACAGCCTGGGATAGCTCCTCTGACAGCACCATCGACATCTTCGTTGCCAGGTTTTAATACTTCCTACAGTCCCTTATCATCTCTAGCATCTCAATTGGCGTGTTCTACTCCAAATGTAAGCAACATTGTGACTACTCGTTTATCGTCTGTTGAGGATTATTTGCCCTGGAGAACCCAGTTTGAGTCATTTTTAGTGTCTCACAGTCTTCTGGGTGTTTTGGATGGGTCTATTCCAGTCCCTTCACCCACTACTCTGGATTATACATACTGGCTAAAAATTGACCAAACTGTGCATTCTTGGATTTTTGCAACTCTTGCTAGAGATGTTTTAATGGAAGTTTATGATCTGAAATTTTATCATCTTATTTGGGAAAGACTTCAGAAAAGATTTATGTCAGCTTGTATTTCTCGATCCATAGAATTAAAACGGTTGTTGTCTCATATGAAAAAGAAAGAATCACAGACTATGGATCAATATTTGTTAGAAATTAAGCTCCTGGCAGATTCTCTAGCCGCTATTAATGCTCCGGTTAGTGGACGAGATCAAATTGAATATGCTATCCTTGGCTTGGGGCGTAGATATGAATCGGTACTCAACAATATTGATCAATTACCGGGGATTCCAAGTCTTGAAGATCTTCGTCCCATTCTCCAAGCTCAAGAACAACGCAATTTATTTTTCCAAGCCCAGGAATCAGCTCCCTTACAGCAGGCGTTTGCTGCCCCAACTGCTCCAATAGCCCGAGGGGGTGGACAACCGCGTGGTGGTGGCGTACAGCCACGTGGCCGAGGCAACCGAGGAGGTCGTGCACGTGGCGGGCGTGGCCGTGGCCGAGGAGGTTACTACCAGCAGAACTATGGCGGTCACCAGCAACCCTATGTGGGTTATCCACCACATCCAGCTAATCCCCAGCCGAGAGCACCGGCTTTTTCAGGGATACCAGGTTCGGCGTTGTGTAATGTTAGTTCTGGTAATAGTTGTACTGTTTATTTTCCTGCTTCTGCTACTCATCATTCTTATGCAGGTTTCCCGTCTGTGGATCAGTCTTATCAGTCGCCTCCCCCCAGTTGTATGTCAATTGTGTTTTTCCCTAGGTCACTCAGCACTTCATTGTTCCCGCTTCAATGCCTCGCCAACCCCGGCTCTTGCTGCGCTACCCACTGGTGAAAACAATGATTCAGTCTGGTATCCTGACTTTGGGGCTTCCGCTCATATGACTCATCACGAAGGTATTCTTTCTTATAAAACTCCTTACACTGGCCCGAATCAAGTGTGTGTTGCTAACGGTACAAAATTGCCTATTTCTAATATTGGTAAATTAAAGCTTGTCACTCGTGGTCGCCCGCTAACTCTTAACTCAGTTTATCATGTCCCACATATTAAATATAATTTGTTATCTATTCAAAAATTATATGCGGATAATACTTGTCAAGTGATTTTTGATAAAAATTCTTTTTCTGTCAAGGACAATCACACGGGGGAGCTTCTTCTTCAGGCACTTAATAAAGACCATGTTTATCCTTTCCATGCCCTTCAATCCCGTGTTGTACCCGGTCCAGTTTGGCACAAGCGCTTGGGGCATTGTGGTGATAGAATTCTTGGTAGACTTAGGCAGCATAAATTAATTTCTACTTCCTCCTCTTTTGTCCACGATTGTGTTTCTTGTAAACTGGGTAAATCCCACAGACTTCCTTTTAGTGATGTTACTCATGACTTTACTGCACCTTTACAAATTATTCATTCAGATGTTTGGCAATCGCCTGTGTTATCCAATCTTGGATTCAAATATTATGTCTCCTTTATTGATGATTTTTCTAGATATACTTGGGTTTATCCGATGCATAGGAAGTCTGAAGTATTTACTCATTTTTTAAATTTTCAAAAACTAGCTGAAAATATTTTAAATTTAAAAATTAAAGTTTTCCAAAGTGACGGAGGGGGTGAGTTTGATAACAACATTTTTCGAGAGCACTTTTCCAAATCTGGAAATTTATTTAGAAAGTCTTGTCCTGAGACCCCGGCTCAAAATGGTGTGGCAGAACGCAAACACAGACAATAACTTGAATTAACTAGGACTATGTTGATTGATTCTTCTATTCCTAGTAAATTCCTGGGTTGATGCTCTTTATACTGCAACATTTATTATAAATCGCCTTCCTACACCGATTTTGAACGGTCTCACACCTTACGAGAAACTTTTTAATAAAATTATATTCCAGATTACAATTTCATGCGTGTGTTTGGTTGCTCATGTTTTCCAAATTTTATTGTTGCCTCTCACAATAAGCTATCACCCCGTTCCATACACTGTGTTTTCATTGGTTATGCGCCGGGCTACAAAGGTTATCGTTGCCTTTCTCCCTCCACTGGTCGTGTCTATGTGAGTCGGCCGGATGTCACCTTTCATGAGAATGTCTTTCCCTATCCTCAACTAGTGACAGGCCAAACCCCCCCATATCAAATTTTACTCCTTCTTGGCTTTCTACCTCATCCCGCCAGGCATCTAAAACTGTTGGCCATTCCCTACCCATCCCTTTACCTACTTCCCCCATAGCCACACCTACCGAGTCTTACACACCCTTGCTGGAGCATCATTCCTCACCATCCACTCCCACATCATCCCCAGCCTCCATCCCATCTACCGGCCTATCCCCTTCACCAATAATCCCTACTGCCGAACACGATACTACCTCCCCAGCTGCCACGACCACCTCAACTCCATCGACCGACAGTCCCTCACCAGCCCATAGTCTCAACCATACCTCCCCTGTTGTGACCAGTTCCCTACCGGCTGTCCCTTTAAACATACATCCTATGCGCACTCGCGCTAAGGATGGGATATTCAAACCAAAACAGATTTTTACTTTAAATGTGTTCGCTCCTGTGAGTTGGTATTGGTCCACCTCTGTTGTACTTGGCTCGCCTCATTAATATGTTGGTCTCCTAATTAATGAGTCTGGCCCAACCCCTTTTGCCTACCCGACCAAGCCCATTCGTCTCCCCTTGTCTTTATCCAGCCCATGACTCATTGTGGCCCTTCTCTTATATTGTCCCGTTCCTTCTGGAATCTCCTATTTGTGCGACCCTTCCCTCTCTCTTAGCGATGAGAAGCCTAGACTGTTACCCTAGTTCTAGAGTGAGAGAGTGCCGGTTGAACTGTAGGCTTAGCTCCGGCTATCCTCCGGTGAGACCTTTGGGGTTCCCTTCTGTGGGCTTCACTCTGAGCTGGTATTTGGGGGTTCTTCTCCGGTGGCTTCTCTGGGGCCTGGTCTGGGAGGGGTTTGGGCTCCAAAACTGAGTGTTTGAGACTGTTGCCCTTTCGGTTTCCCTTGTTGACTCCTTGGTGGTGAATGGTGAGCTAGCTCTTGGGGCTATGGTGATTGAGGTCTGAGCCGGTCCAGTAACTCTACAGTGGTATCAGAGCTGGAAGCTGCCTCTTCTCACCAACGCCGGAGACTCGCCGGAAGCACTTCCCACACCTGGTAACGCCTCAGCTTCCCCTCGCGATTGGTAAGTCGAGTTGTCTGATCTAGACACTCGCTCAGGTATAACCTCTAAATCCCTGTCTTGGGCTACCGGAGTGCCACCGGCATCTATGCTGCATGGGTAGATCTTAAACCCTAGGTTTTGGATCTTCCGGTTAGAAACCCTAGTTTTTCCGTTGCATGTGCAGATTCGGTCTGCAGAAACCCTAGGTCTGTTGAACTCGTGCATGGGTGGTGTCAATCTGTGTCGAACTTGACCCACCATTCTCTGTGTGATTGCCTGAGCACCTTTGTGGTTATTACTTGTTTTGAGCCTCTATTGTTTGTGACTTCCATCTGTTTCCAGTTCACTTCTTTACCCATGTTGTTGGTTTCTGACCCATTGTAATACTGTGACTGTAAAACTCTAGTGGGCTAAGGCACTTGAGGTTAGGGCTAGGGGATTCCCTGCCAGCCACCTCAGTGGCCCCGGATCTGCGTGGTCCCTTAGTCCGCAGCCTAACCTTCTAGGGCTCAGTCTCCGCATTACAGTTGTCTCATTAACTGTGTAGGTTTGTTGTTTACCATGACTTCTAACATGTATGGTATGCTTCCCTTTAATGGTAAATCTGACTTTGATATTTGGAAACAAAAGATAAAATGTGTCCTTATCCAACAAAAGGTGTATAGAGCTGTCACTGGTCAGTTTTTAGAATCTGAGGATAAGTCTAAACAAACTGAGATGAATGAAACTGCCTGTTCCACCATATATCTAAACTTGTCTGACTCTGTCCTTAGAAAAGTAGGAATCCTTGAGTCTGCCAAAGCCCTCTGGGATAAACTTGAGTCCACTTACACTGATACTTCTCTTCCTGGTAAACTGTTCTTATTGGAAAAATTTTTTAGGTTCAGACTTGACCTAAGTAAAGACATTGAAGAAAACCTAGATGTTTTTCAAAAACTGATCCAGAACATAAAACAAGCTGGGGATAAACATATTGATGATTATACCCCTATTGTACTTCTTAATGCCATTCCTGATTCCTATAATGATGTTAAGTCAGCCATTAAATATGGGAGGGATGATATAACCCTTGATATTGTAATTAATGGCCTAAAAAGCAAAGAGCTTGACTTAAGACACTCTAGGGGTCACAATAATCACTCTAAGGACTCTGGTGAAGCCTTTTTTGTTAGGGGCAGATCCAAGAGTAGGTCTAGGTACCCTAGAAAAGAAAATCAGGACAAGAACAGTAGACAGCCAGGTAAGAAAAGGTACAAGTCCAAGAAAAGAGTTTGTTACAACTGTGGTAACCCAGGTCATTTTATAAAAGATTGTACCCAACCTAAAAGAAATGAACAGGCCAACTCTGTAACCAATAAAGAAATGAGTGATGAAGTGTTCATGGTCTGTGATCAAGCCAACTCTGTCCTAAGCAACCTAACTGAATTTGAATGGTTAATTGATTCAGGGTGTACCTACCACATGACTCCTTTTAGAAATATGTTTACTTCTTATAGTACATGTGAGTCTGGTCATGTGTCCTTAGCTGACAATAAGAAGTGCAAGGTTCATGGTATGAGTGACATAAGTCTTAAATTTGAGAATGGAACTGTTTTCAAATTGAAAAATGTTAGGCATGTCCCTGATCTTAGGCACAATCTACTTTCTGTTTCTGCCTTTGAAGAGTGTGGTCTTGAGGGAAAATGGGGGAATGGGTGCATGAAAATCCTGAAAAACTCTTTGGTTTTGTTCAAAGCTTTAAAAGAAAATAGCCTATATGTGGTTCATGCTAAACCATTTTCTGAAAATGCTAATACTGTACTCTCTGACAAGTCTGTGCTCTGGCACCAAAGGCTTGGACATATGAGCAATAAAGGATTAAATGTTTTGCAAAAATCAGGCTGTTTTGGAAATGACTTGGTGTCACCTATACCATTCTGTGAAGGTTGTATCTTAGGTAAACAACATAGGGTCCAGTTTCCTACCTCTAGCTATCCTAATGAGCCTAAGTCTAAAGCTGTCCTCGACTACATACATGCAGATGTGTGGGGTCCTTCCAGTGTCCCTACCCATGGGGGTAGGAGGTATTTTCTGTCCATAATTGATGATTTTTCTAGAAAAGTTTGGATCTGCTTGTTAGAACATAAATCTGAGGTGTATGTCAAGTTTAAAGAATGGAAAATTATGGTAGAAAATCAAACTGGATGTAAGGTTAAAACCCTTAGAACAGACAATGGATTAGAATTCTGCAATAAGGACATGGATAGGTTGTGTACCGAGTGTGGGATTAGGAGACACAAAACTGTGCCCTACACTCCCCAACAAAATGGTTTGGCTGAGAGAATGAATAGGACCCTCCTTGACAAAGTCAGAAGTATGCTTGCTACTTCTGGTCTCCCCAAGAAGTTTTGGGGAGAAGCTGTTAATACAGCCACCTACTTGATCAATAGGTCTCCTTCTGTACCCTTAGATGGTAAATGCACTGAGTTTGTCTTCTCCAAGAAACCCCTTGACCTGTCTAACTTAAAGGTGTTTGGGTGTGCTGCCTATGTACATCAACAAACTGACAAGTTGGAACCTAGATCTAAAAAGTGTATTTTCTTAGGTTACCCTGAAGGAGTAAAAGGGTATAGGATCTGGGATAGGAGTCAGATTGGTTTTAAGGTCATAATAAGTAGAAATGTTGTGTTCAATGAATTTGATTTCCCCTGCTTAGTGAAAAATGTGACTGAACCTGATCTGAGCCCTGAAGTCACCACTCCCAGTGAGGTGGAGCCTACTCAGACTACCTCTAACCCTCTGGTTAATGAATCTGGATCACCTGATTCTCCTGGCCTGACCAACACTATGCTTGACACCCCCTCTACCTACAGTGAGGTGGAGCAGCCTACTGAGTCTAACAACAATAATGAGAATGTGCATGATGAATTTGCAGGTGATAACTCTACTGATAACAATGATTTTCATGAAACTTATTCTGAAAACTTGAATCTTGAAAATTATCAGTTAGCTAGAGACAGAACTAGGAGAAACATAAGGAAAATTTCTGACAGTATGACTGATTATGCTTTTCATCTGTATGATACTTCCTTGTTTGCTTTCTCTGTTTTTGAAACTCTTGATTTAAATGAACCTAGAACCTACCAGGAAGCCCTTGCATCTAGAGAATCTAAAAACTGGCTTAGTGCTATGCAAAGTGAAATAGATTCCCTTAAGTTGAATAAGACTTGGACCCTAGTTCCTAGGACTCCTAACTGTTCTGTTGTTGAGTGCAAATGGCTTTTCAAAGTTAAAGAGGAACCTAATAATGTTAGGTTTAAGGCTAGGTTAGTTGCCAAAGGTTTCACTCAAAAGGAAGGGATAGACTATGCTGAAGTTTTTGCCCCTGTAGTAAAATTTACTACAATTAGGATGATGCTTGCTTTAGTTGCCCATAATGACTGGGAAATGAAGCAGATGGATGTTACCACTGCCTTTCTACATGGAGAATTGGATAAGCAGATTTTTATGACCCAACCTGAGGGTTTTGTTGACCCTAAGTACCCTAGGCATGTTTGTCTTCTTAAGAAGGCTCTCTATGGCCTTAAACAGTCTCCTAGGCAGTGGAACATTAAATTTGACCAGTGCATGTCCTCCCTAAGTTTCAAAAGGTCTGATTCTGATCCTTGCTTGTACTTTAAGAATACTGATTCTGTACTTGTTTTCTTGTTGATCTATGTGGATGATATGCTTATTATCAGCCCCTCTGTGAATGCCATTGAGAATGTTCAAAAGTGTCTTTGTAAAAACTTTGCTATGAAGGACTTAGGAGATGCTAAGAGAATCCTAGGGATTAATATCATTAGGGATAGGAGTAGATGTACCCTTACCCTTAACCAGACCTCCTACCTTGATAAAGTCCTCAAGAAGTTCAACATGAATTCTGCCTTGCCTGTCAATGTGCCTTTAGCTTCTCATTTTGCTCTAAGTAAGGATCAGTCTCCTAAGACTGGCCCTGAAATTGATAGGATGAAGTTTGTACCCTATTCCAATGCAATAGGGTCGGTTATGTATCTCATGGTAAGCACCAGGCCTGATATTGCCTATGCAGTCAGCTGCTTAAGTAGATATATGGCCAACCCTGGGATGCCTCATTGGAATGCCCTGAAATGGTTGCTTAGATACCTTAAGGGTACCATTTCTCATGGTCTTGTGTTTTCTAAGTCTGATTCTGAAATATGCCTTACTGGTTATGTTGATTCCAATTATGCAAATGATAGGGATAATAGGAAGTCTACTACATCCTATATTTTTACTTTGTGTGGTTCATGCATAAGTTGGAAATCCCAACTTCAGCCCATTGTTGCTCTTTCAACTACTGAATCTGAGTATGTTGCAGCCACTGAGGCCTTTAAAGAGGCTATCTGGCTGAAACGTATTCTATCTGAAATTGATTTTCTTAGACAGGTTGTGACGGTGTACTCTGATAGCCAGTCTGCTATACAATTGTGCAAAAATCCTGTATTTCATGACAGGACCAAACACATTGATGTCAGGTTCCACTTCATCAGGGACATTGTCGATAAAGGAGGGATCAAGCTATGCAAAATAGCTTCTGAATTCAACCCTGCTGATATGGGGACTAAATGTCTCACTTTTGAAAAACTGTTTTCTTGTAAACGTATTCTTAATTTAGATTGTGGCTGATAAGAACAGATTAAAACAAGAAAAACCGGCAATGATGATACTCCCATTCACATTTTGCTCTACACCACCATGGGGACCAATAAGGTGGAGATTGTGAGTTGGTATTGGTCCACCTCTGTTGTACTTGGCTCGCCTCATTAATATGTTGGTCTCCTAATTAATGAGTCTGGCCCAACCCCTTTTGCCTACCCGACCAAGCCCATTCGTCTCCCCTTGTCTTTATCCAGCCCATGACTCATTGTGGCCCTTCTCTTATATTGTCCCGTTCCTTCTGGAATCTCCTATTTGTGCGACCCTTCCCTCTCTCTTAGCGATGAGAAGCCTAGACTGTTACCCTAGTTC
Organism: Cuscuta epithymum; assembly: GCA_945859915.1. Lineage (NCBI taxonomy): Eukaryota > Viridiplantae > Streptophyta > Magnoliopsida > Solanales > Convolvulaceae > Cuscuta > Cuscuta epithymum. The sequence continues at coordinate 830,042 of CAMAPF010001052.1, forward strand.
TAGAGTGAGAGAGTGCCGGTTGAACTGTAGGCTTAGCTCCGGCTATCCTCCGGTGAGACCTTTGGGGTTCCCTTCTGTGGGCTTCACTCTGAGCTGGTATTTGGGGGTTCTTCTCCGGTGGCTTCTCTGGGGCCTGGTCTGGGAGGGGTTTGGGCTCCAAAACTGAGTGTTTGAGACTGTTGCCCTTTCGGTTTCCCTTGTTGACTCCTTGGTGGTGAATGGTGAGCTAGCTCTTGGGGCTATGGTGATTGAGGTCTGAGCCGGTCCAGTAACTCTACAGCTCCCCTGGATGATCCAACTTGTTTTACACAGGCAAATAAAAGTGAAGTTTGGCAGGCAGCCATGGTTGATGAATTTAATGCTTTAATTGCTAATAAGACTTGGGATTTAGTGCCTTGGGATCATACTAAAAATGTGGTTGGTTGTAAGTACTGGATTTATAAGACAAAATATTGTTCTGATGGGTCTGTTGAGCGCCATAAAGCTCGGTTGGTTGCTCAGGGTTTTAAACAACAGACTGGCATTGATTTCACTGAAACTTTTAGTCCTGTTGTCAGACCGACCACTGTTCGTCTTATTTTATTTGTTGTTATTTCCTTGGGATGGCCTGTTAGACAGCTTGATGTGAAAAATGCCTTTTTGCATGGTTATTTAACTGAAGAGGTATATATGCGTCAACCACAGGGCTTTATTCATCCATCTTTTCCTAATCATGTGTGTCGTTTACGTAAAGCTCTTTATGGTCTGAAACAGGCACCACGAGCCTGGTTTCATTGGTTCAGTGGGTTTTTGTTAAGTCGGGGTTTCACATTTAGCGGTCTGCCTCATATTTAACGGTCAATCCTATTCAGCATGATCGGAGCAAGCACATTAAAATAGATTACCATTTTGTTCGCGAACGAGTAGCTCATGGGGATCTCGTTGTGAAGTACATTGCCACCCAATTGCAATTGGCCGACATTTTTACCAAAAATTTATCCAGTCAGCGTTTTGAGTTTTTACGGTCTAATCTGCGCGTTGTTTCCCCTGCACAGATTGAGGGGGCATAATAATGTAATTATATAAGGATTACTATGTAATATCCAAAACTCAGTTTAGTATAAATAGAACCTCAAGGCACCCAATAGGGTAAGCCATTATTTCCCAAAAGTTATTGTTTTGTATAAAAGCTACCATACGAAAAGCTATCGCACTACTCCATAAATTATTATCTCACTGTTTATTCCTCTTCTCTTCTTTAGTACGTACATATCTAGTCATGAACTTTTCTAATTTAGTTTCCACCTTCCATATTACTTCCTCCGTAACTTAAAAACCTTCTCATTTCAAAAGTAGATAGATTAAAAATAGTGGAAGAGGATATGAATTATTGAGGGTATGATGAGAACATAGTGGAATAATGTGATGGAATGTAGGATAAATCCAAAAAAAGTAGTTGTAATAGTGTATCATTTTTAGAATTATTGAGGGTATGATGAGAAGATTTAGAAACGAGAAGATTTTTTTGTTACGGACGAAAAAGGAAAGTAGGAAGATTTTTAAGTCGTGCATTACAAATTTCTTCTTGTACGAACACAGAGAGTATCTAGATTAAAGAAGTTGATATATTTTAAAGGTATGCATGGTATATACATTTTCTTTTCATACGTATATGATAGAAGTTTTATTTACAACTTAAAATAATTTTCAGGTTTGAATACTAAAAGTAGATAATAAATATTGATGCTAATACTGTAGTAGATGATGATTTCTTGAAGAGTTTTGAGCAGATTCGTACTGATAATGTGTTGTGAAATGAAGGAGATGAAGAACAGATTTAAGAGATAGATATAATATTAATAACCTCTAAATAACTTCTTAATATCTGAAAGTTTCTGATTGAAATTACAAGGCTTCATCAAGCTCCTATTTATAGTGTTTGAGCTTGATGATTAGTCACCTAAATGATGAGTCTACAGATTTGGTGTCAATAACAAATTCAGCCACCTGTTCTAACTAGATTACAAGGATCGTTACAATGATGATGAATAGCTTGATGTCCTAATGACAATGATGAACAAATTCACACATGTCATTCTCAGGAATTTACAATAGAAATATTATTTATATCAATACTTGAGCTACAAATACAACAACATCTGAGCCATATTCTAGAGAATATGCGGGCTACAATTCCTACAAATAATCAGAATAATAATAAATTGTCCTCCAGTTCATCCTACTATAATTGCTACAACATACAAAAAAACGTGATACATAAGAATTGAAATGAAAAAACTAAAGAACAGCCAATTGAATGTAACCCCCTGTTTTCCCCTTTCTCAAAGTGGCAAGACAAGGCGCTATTTGGCCGCAAGAGATTTGTTACGTGGTCGCATGCCACACTTAACACGTAGAAACGATATCTTACGTTATTTACTTATTTTATACTGCAATCGTTCTTTGTCATGACCTCGAACCGAACCAGCAGCCGGCCTAGGCCGGAGCCACCCGCTCGGAGCGGCGGTCGCCGATCATTCTGATGGCTCTGGTGGCGGCGGCGCCAACGGAAACCACCGCAGTGAGGAGTTGCTTGAACACTCTGATAGTCTGATCTTCACGTCCCCTCTTCTCGCCCTCCTCTGCTCTGGAGCTGCAGCTGTTCGGAAATCCATATGATCAATTCAAGCTGTGAATGTTCTGATGAATCCAAGTACGAGGTACAGCTACTCAGCTAGTATCTGTGTTATTTATAACGTTGAAAAAGCAGAGGATCGGAGCCGGAATAAATTAAAAAAGGGCGAGTTTGGCAGTTCCGACCTTGGCCCACACGGCTTTCAAGTTATTACTGCCTCGAGTTATTTAAATCAGTAAATTACTTGTTTTGTTTCCTTGCTTATTTTACCCTACACATTGATGGGCTGATTGCCAGTTGAGTTTTCACATTTTCAAAGGTCAAAAGACCCTTCCACGTGTATTGAAAATGCAATCCCCCTTTCCTCACTGGCCACAAAAAAAAACCTCAATTTAATTTCCTAGCCAACAACATCCAAATCAACCTTTTAATTTGTCTGCTCCAAAGTCCAAACTTGTTGCAACATCCGTCCCAAGTCCAAACTTGTTGCAACATCCGTCCCACAGTTATTTTCAAATTTTCCTTCCCAGTCCCTAACAAAATTATCTTTTATTCCTCTTTTAAGAAAGAATTTATTGTTCATAACATTTCTGATATATTCTTACACATTTCTCTTTCATTATTATAATTCTCTATCAAATAATACACACTATCTTAATTAGGGGTAGAGCCAGGGCAGTGAAAGGGGTACAAAGAATATTTTTGGAAAAAAATTAAAACACAGAATTTTTTACACTAAACATTTAAACATTTTTAAAATTTAGGGTGGGCCGGGGTCAGGGTTGGCCCCTAATCTTAATATTCGTGCATTTCAACGCCGCATTTTTTTATATTTCGTATTGTTCTTGAGGTGAGCAGAGTTGTAATGCGTAGAGAGTAAAGAAACTGAAATTGGTTATATTTATATATTGGGAAAACTATCAAATAAGCCCCCGTATTATGCCAAAAAAGTCGATTAGGCCCTCGTACTTTACAAACACTCAATTAAGTCCTCGAACTATTAAAAAACGTTCAATTAAGCCCTTTCGATCATTAAGTAACCGGTTTCTCGGTTAAACGGCGATGACGGCGATGATGTGCTCGAACCCCGGCAATGGCGGCTGTCGGGAAACGGGTTACATTTAACCGAGAAACCGATTACTTACCGACCAAAAGGGCTTAATTGAACGTTTTTAATAGTTCGGGGACTTAATTGAATGTTTGTAAAGTACGAGGGCCTAATCGACTTTTTCGATATAATACAGGGGCTTATTTGATAGTTTTCCCTTATATATTCACATCTGAGAATTGAAGCTAAGTTACAAATATAAAGGAGACGTAAGGAGCAACAGGAAGAGTCATAATGGATGCCAAGCAAGTGTGTACACGACCGAATTATTGTACAGTAATATTTGTTAATCCTAAACATGTAGTATATGAATTAAAATTAAAATTTATTATCACAGCTAATTCATTCTGATGATTTTTTAAATGAGTTTATTGAATTGTGTGAGTAAATTGCTTAAATTAGTTTTATAATACTATACGTCTATACTAAAATAAACATATATTTAAGTATTGATTTAATATTTTAAAAATGGGGCTTGATTTGCACCCACCCTTGTAAAAAAAAATCAAATTAAATTTGGGACCTCATAACCACAAGATTTCACGTTTGGAGGTTAAAATGGTGGATTACGGGAATATTATTCATCGATCAAGTGGCATAATTAATGTCTAGTTACACACATCGCAAGTGTTTTGGAATAATGGAATGGACTTATAAATTTTTTGTTCCTTGAAAATATTGTGTGGCTATCAATGTTTTTTTCGAAAGTTGTGTGTCTATCAATTTGTGCACGTGGTTTAATTATGTCACTAAAGAAAGAAATTTGTATTTTCATATCTAAAAATAGAAGACACAAATCTATTTGATGATCCATAATTAGATAACTGGCTGAATTATAGACATTCCAATGAAACGTTTTGTGTTTTTATGTGTGGTCATGAACAAGTAATTTGTAAATATTAAGATATCTTCATTTTTGTAGGTTTATTACTTAACTGTTGACCGAGTATGACCAATTATGGGCTCGGCCCTTTTACTGTATTAGTTGTACATTAGTTTAGGGCTCATTAGCTTGTATAATTCTTTTATGTAAAAATACTTCATTAGATAGAATAATACGCAAAGGGAAAAATTGACCCTAATCTATTCCTTTGAATATTACACCTACGTTTGACATCACGTCCCCGTATTACCTTGGCTCCGGTGATCAACCGGGAAACCTTATCACTCACGTTGTTTTCAAGGGGGACAACTATGTAGCTTGGTCCCGTGCATTTTTCTTGTCATTGAAGGCGCGCCGGAAACACGTCTTCGTCGACGGCAGGGACGGATCCAGGGGGGTGCGCGGGGGGGGGGGGGGACCGCCCCCCTTGGACTTCCAAATTTTTTCTACTATATATATATATATATATATAATATTTTCATAAAATTTTTATACTTTAATTAGGTATATATGTTTTCGCCCCCTTAACTTTTAGCTTTCAAAATTAATATTTAGGCTCACATAATGCAATGCTTAATTGGAGATTTAAAAGAAGTAGAATCTAAAATAATTTACATAACTTAAACAAATAAACAATAGAACTCGTTGTTTAAGACTTAGGGTACCAAAAAATTCTTAGTTGTAATGTTTAATTATCTTTATTAGATCATTAGTACTCGATTTTGTAAGATATCAAAAGATATTGAATATCAGATACAGTAGTTAAATAGTATAAATGTTTGTTGACATTAAATTACACATTTCTTCAGGGGCGGAGCCAGGATATGACCAGAGGGGGGGCGAGGTGAAATAAAAAAGAATAAGATTTAAAATATAAATAAAATATACATTAAATAATGTATTGGTATTCATCTAAAATATTCAAAAGTACATGATTAAACACTGTGTAGGATAAAATTTAGAATATTACATGATTATATCTATCTTGCATGTCACGAAAATCATCGATAAAAGAATCCACGCCAAACTTTTTGGCGTTTTTTGTGTGTAAGACAATTAATACTAGCAAATATCTAAAAATAAAAAAGGTAAACAACGTAACTAAGTATACTAGACTTGCTAGTCAATAATGAATTAGTAATAAACTTAGGAAACTATTTTCAATATTAAATAATAGGTAAAAGGCAAAAAATGTACTCGTAATATTTTACCTCTATTCTAATAGGTCTTGTGGATGCATCTATTGTCCACCAAGGATTTTTTTTTTAATTAATATACTTGATTTTTGGGCTTTGAATTATTTGCTTCCATATTAGAGTGGGGCTTTAGGGCCCAAGTAACAACAAGATACCGTACTAAGGTTTTTACTTGGACTGTAATTTGCTGGTTTGGTCTGGTCTGGTTTGATCTGGTTTGTGATCTGAACTGGTCTGGTCTGGTAAGGTCTGTGATGGATAGTCTACCCGGGGGGTATCTTATCCGAGGGGGTTATTGCGGGAATAACTTAGAGAGAAGTCAGAGCAAATAGGAGGAGAGAGAGTCGATTTTATTAAATGAACTCGAGATGTGGAGTTGAGATGTAGATTGTGTCTTACAAGGAGAAATGGGCTGCTATTTATAGCAGCAATAAATGCGATGAGATGACACGTGTCAGTAATCCAACGGCCGAAGGGTCACATCAGCCGGTTGGCACCGGCAGTGGTACGTCCACCGCATTGATTGCGGTTGGCGGATGTGACGTGGCATTAAATGCGGTGGTTGGCTGTCTCTAAAAGGAATCTTCGATGATTGAGCTAGTTCAGCCGAAGGCTCCTTGCGTAGCCGAGGGCTCCTTGTGTAGCCGAAGGCTCTTTGTGACCGGAGGCATGGTTTAGCCGGGGGCTTCTCTGATGCCGAGGGCTCGATGATGCCGAAGGCTCATGTTTTTCGCCGTTTTCTCCCAGTAGCCTCTTATGCCAGAAAAGGCTACCTTGTGAGGTTCGGAGCCTTCGGCCAAGGAGGCCGAAGGCACCCCAGTGCGTCTTCTGGGCTACGTTGAGGCTTGGGCCGCCGCATTTCGGGCCTGAGTTGTTCCTTGGGCCCAATGAACTCGTGTAGGAGAAGTAGGAGTCTGTGGGCCGGGGGTTCCCGGGCCATATACTCCATCAGGAGTCCCTCACTCCTTTTGCCGAAAGGTACTTGAGGGAAAAGGAGTAGATGTGGTGCTTCTTCTGGAGGCTTCCTCGTTTCGCTGGGTGCATTTGCTGGAGAACTTTGCCTACTGCTGATTGCCGAAGGCTTCCCTCAGTCCCTCACATGTCGAGGGTTTTCTGAGGGAAGGTATAACACCTGTATGAATGCCGGCGCCTCTCCTCAGTCCCTCACATGTCGGGGGTTTTCTGAGGGAGGCGTAGATAATATCCGTACGTGTTGTGATGAAGGCTGTTTCATTATTGTCAGTGACTGTGGAAAATTTCTGACATTTTGCTTTGCCGAAGGGTGTAATGGTGTACGCACCCGAGGGCTACATGCGTTATTTGCAGGTTTCTTGTATGTGGCACATTTTCGTTTTTAGTCGGGTGTGTTTCCCGAGGGGTGTGTCCCAGTCCCCCACTCCTTTAGGCCGAAGGCAAGTTCGGGCTGAAGGAGTCATGATGCGCTGATGAGCCCCCCGAGGGGTGGTAACATTGATAAGCCGAAGGCCTATGCTGCTACGGGCTCGAAGGCGTTTGGTGGAATTCGTTGCCTGGAGGCTGTGGTGAGTGATAACCGGGGGCTATCATTCGAGGGCACTCCCAGTGTTGCCGAAATATAGTCGTTGTAATATAGCCGTTGGAAGAGGGGTCGACGTGGCCGGCTGCCGTTGGTTGAAGGTGGGCGGTATCCACTTATTGGCTGAACCGGCGGCCCGTAATGATGGGCTTTTGGATCGAGGCCCAGTTCTCGAGGCCCAGTTGCCTATAAATACCCCAGAGCCGAGTTCATTCCTTCTTGTGCGTTCGAAAACTCTAGCGAAGCTCTGCTGAATTTTCTAGAGAGAGAAAGTTTTGTCGTCGGTCAAACCCAAGCTTTTCCTTCGCCTCAAGGTCAGTTCCTCTTCTGTTCTTCGTTCCCTTAGCACATTTTGGTTCCCCATTTTCAGTCTTAGTGTTTGGAGAACTTTAGAACCCTCGGTTAGGCACTTTCCCCTTATTCACAACTATGTCCTCCGCGAGCGATTCCCAAAATATCTCGGAGGAGGCCCCGGTACAGTCCGAGAGCTATTCGGATGTGGAGCCGTCGAGCGGGCAAGCCTCCTCCAACAATGATTCGGAGGTGGCGAGGGAGGTGCAGAGCAACCTTCGTACTGAGGCCGAAGCTGAAGACTTCGAGCAGGTGGCGGAGGATGAGGAGATGGCCCTCGCTCTCCAGGTAGCAGAAGAAGAAGAGGAGAAGGAACGCCTTCGGGTGACGGTTGCTGTTCTACCCCTGCGCGGTGCTGGCGAGGCAAGCACTTCCCGACCATTGGACCCTGATCCACTGAGCGTGGCCCCCGGAAAAGGGAAGAAGAAGTTGCAGGTTGCTCCCAAGAAGAAGCAAGCGGCCATCGATGTTGGTCGCCCCGTCGGGATCCCCGAGGGGCACTCGTATTTGGACACTACTGCCCTCGAGGTGAAAACCTCGGCCTCGGGTGCCGATTATCAAGCTCTCCAAGTCCTCGTGGGGCCCTCGGCGCAGGTCGTGGAGCCAGGGACTGAAGATCTGCTCTCTCAACCCCCAGAGGGGTGTTTCTCCGTTCACATGCTGTCGGTGGAGTTGGGTCTTAGGTTTCCACTCCACCCTTTCGTCTTGGAGTACCTGAGGTTTGTGAAGCTAGCCCCCTGCCAGCTAACTCCAAACAGCCACTATTACTTGGCGGGGTTCTTATCTCTCTGCCAGAGCCGGAAAGTGGAGGCTACGTTAGACCAATTTTTCCTTTCCTTTAATCTGTGCCGCGGTGGACATTCCCATGCCGGGGGATATGCTAATCTGCAACAGGTGCCGGCTTGGAAGCTATTCTCCGAGACCCCCTCATCGCACAAGGAGTGGAAGGAAAAATTTTGTTATATCCGGGTGGCTGATAACCCATTCCCGGGGGCCCTGCGCAATCACTTCCGTAGGCATCCGAAGGTGGGCAGCGCGGCACTGCGGAAGGCTGGTAAGAAACTCACCGAGAAGCCCGAGGGCTCTGATAAGGTGATCGCTATCAAGGCGGCGACGCTCCCCGAGGATCTTTACCTGCTGGGCTTCAGGCGGTACCGCCTCCCGGGGGATGAAGATGACAAATATCCTGAGATTGACCGGGGGTATCAAAACGCCGGAGGTTGTGGCTGAGGGCTCCTGTTTTTCTTGTACTTAGAATATTTCTCCTTGACTAGCCCTGATTCTAACCCTTCTTTGTCTTTTGCAGGTGATATTATGGATGTGCAAGCCTTCGCGCGATTATCAAAAAAGCTGTCGAAGGCCCCGAAGAAGAAGAAGGAGGAAGGGGGACCCTCGAACTAACTCCTCGTCGATGATGTTCTCAAGAAGGCTGGGGCCTCCAAAACTCCGGAAACTAAGGAACCCCCCAAGGAGGTTGCTGCTGGTGACACCGGTGTTGGTGCCGGGGGCTCCCAAGCCGGGGAGCTTAAGAGAAAAAACACCGGGAAGGGCTCCAAGCCTCCGGTGACTAAGAAGCAGAGGGGGGCCGATGAAGGTAAGGGTGCCCCCCTTGTGATCCTTGAAGAGCCCTCCCCCTCTCATCTGGTGGATCTTGACGAGGGGGCCTGGCCGCAAGAGACGGTGCGGTTCTCCTTTAAGAGGGGGACTGCCATCGTGCACGGCACCCTCGATCCGAGGGAATATCTGAAGGGTGCCACTCCCCCTTTGGATTGCTCGACCCTCGGCAAGTTCGAGGACGAAGCCCTCGAGCGAAGAGCACTCGAGGCCTCGGTCACTGTAAGTCCCTTCCCCTCGCTAAGCTTATGCTTTGTTTTCTCATATTTTCTGCTTGCATGGTTTGACCTTGAATGCCCTCCCTTTGCTTACAGGCCAGCCTGGCCTTCGGAGAGTATGTCCGGAGGATGGAATAGGTGCGTTTGGACAAGGCAAAAAATGACGCTGCCCTGGAGAAACTCATCAGGGACCATTCTGAGGCCATCAGGTGTTGCGCCGAGCTGGAGCTGGCCCTTAAGCAGTCGGGGGAGAAGCTCAAAGAGGCAGAGGAGAAGGCCCGAGCCGAGGGCAAGGCTGAAGCTGAGAAGGCGGCTGCTGAGGCCTCAATGAAAGCCGCCGAGGAAGCGTCAAAGGCCAAGTCCGAGGCCGTCTCCAAAGCCGAGAAAGATGCCGTTGCCGCCTTCCAATCCGAGGGGTGGAAAGCAGATGACTTAGAACCGTGGAGGGCCTCGGTGGTGGAGTCTTCAGTGGATGCTTGGGTGAAGGGCCCCAGAGCTGAGTGGATGGCCCTAAAGGGCAAAGATTATTTCGATGGGGGCGAGTTCTTCACCCAGCGTCTCATCTACCGGAAGCTGGCCGAGCATTTCAAGATTCCCAAGGACAACTTCGATCCTTCGGCTTATGGTCTTCCTCCCCGGCAGCCTGATGTGAGGGTCCCCCTTCCGGAGGGCGAGGAAAGGGTTCAGCTTGCGGACTCCGAGTTAATGAGGGAGTATGGCCTCCATGATGAAGAAGATGCGGAGGATGACGCAGCCTCGAAGCCGAGGGACGAGGCAGCTGCAGAATCCCAAGCTTGAATTTTCTAAGTATAATTGAATGTAATAGTGGTAGGCTCCGGCTTCGGCCTCGTATGTAAACAAACATCCTTTGTTAACACTCTGTTTTTTTTTTTTGAATGAATGTGATATGCCTCCGGGCTTCTTTAATAAGTGGTGCCATCGTCTCATAGTATTCACTTTTTGATGAATGTATGTCCTCGCTTCTTTTTGTATTTGCGTATGAATGATTTTTCCTTTTCTCTGTCTGGTTTCCCGAGGGCTAAAAATTTGTGGACTTAGAAAATTTTCTAAGTGAGACCAGACCAGGACCCTTCGGGTGTTTTGTAGAATTACCGGAGGCTCGTGATTGTAGACTCAGAAAAATTTCCCAAGTAAAATTCCATCGCATGTCTTCGGTGATGAACCATTGGGACTGCTTCCGGGTTGTAGCAATAGGACCGAGGGCTAAGACGGATTAGACTTAGGAAAATTCCCAAGTGAAATTGTATTATGTGCCCCCGGAAATGCTGGGCCTTCGACTAGCAGTGCGGTGCACGGCCGCGAGCCGAAGGGTCCGCACTTGTGGACTTAGTCAAATTTACACAAGATTCCAATAGCTGTCGTGGTGAACCTTTGAGCGTGGGGATTGCCCGAGCCCCCGGTGTATATGATTGCCGAGAGGTTCGAGACTATGGACTCGGTGAAATTGTGAGACTTTGTCTCCAACAGATCTTGTGAGTGGCCCCCGGTTTGGTGAATGTTTTCCGAAGGATGCCGATACGTGGACTTAGAAATTTTTTCATCGTTGAATGAGTCGGGTGGCATTCTGCCTTCGGCATGAATCCTCCGGTTTGTGCAGATATAGGTTTAACCTGCCTTAGAACTTTGTGGAGCCCTCGGCATGCCATATAGTTGACTTCGATCCATCCAAACTTCGGCCTTAGCCAAATTTAGATGAAGTTTTGCTTAGTAAACCTTCGTCTTGGGCCTCCGGTGGAAATCTTGTACTCCAAGGTTTCATGCAGTGAAGCCTTCGGCCATGCAGCCAGATGACTTGTTGTTGCGAGATTTTTCTTGTGCCTTTGTAGGAGCCTTCGGGAATGCATATCCGAAGTGTTGAGCCTCCGGGGAGAATAGTATCCGGGGAGTTCCTTCCCCCCTACACATCTTTTTTTTTTTTTTTTTTTTTTTTTTTTTTTTTTAGATGGTGTAGGAGAGGCATCTAGAAACTTGGTTTCTAGGGAAGGCTTGGCCTATATGGGAGGCAACGGAACAAACCGTTGGCTCCCCCTTCGGGAATGACCTTCCGATATCCCGAAGGGTTTGAGGGTCGTTTCCTCGGCCCGAGACATCGTCTGTTGCCTGCTTCCCCTTGGGAGATAGCACGGAAAGCGCCTCGGTTTTGAAAGTCGTCCCCTCAGCCCGAGACATGGTCTGTTGCCTGCTTCCCCTTGGGGGATAGCGCGGGGAGCGTTTCGTTTGTGGAAGTCGAATCCTGGGCCCGGGACATGGTCCGTTGCCTGCCTCCCCTTGGGGGATGGCGCGGAAAGCGTTCCTGGGAAGGGTTTTTATTTGTGTGTGGAACACAAATAGCCGGGGGCACTTGGTACCAGCCGGAGCCGAGGGATGTTGCACCCCCCGGTTTTTTTTTTTTTTTTTTTTTTTTTTTTGTAGGAATATGTAAAAGTTTTTTGAAAACACTTGGTGTTTTCAAAGAGTGACGGGGGTGACCCATACACTTGGTACTTGGTACCTAAATTGTTGTTCCCCCTCATAAGAGGGAGTGGCCTTGGGCCTTTTATGGTGAAGAGATGAGGGCTTGGCCACTCATGTGTAGGAGAGAAGGGGGCCTTGGGCCGTTTGTACAATATGTAGGTGATGAAGGCTTGGCCTTTTGATTATTCTTCAAGAACAGGCGGGGCCTTGGGCCATTGATCATTTACACTTGTTGAGGATGAGGGCTTGGCCACTCATTGATAAAATTTCACTAGGTGGTGCACATTCCAATGTCTAGGAATCTCTGTCCCATTAGGACGTTTTAACTTGTATGTCCCTGGTTTGATGATGGCTGAGATGATGTAGGGGCCTTCAAACTTGGGTGCCATCTTTCCTCCTTCGGTGGGTAGACTGGCCTCCCTTCGTCGGAGGACGTAGTCTCCCACCTGGAATTCCCGGGAGCGGACCTTGGCGTCGATGTATCCTTTGACTTGTCTCCTATAGTTTTCGGCCCTGAGAAAAGCTTGCTCTCGGCGTTCTGAGATGAGATGAAGGTCGAGGGCCATGTTGGCGTCGTTTGCCTCAGGCTCATATTGCTCAACCCTTCGGGTGGGAAGAGTCACTTCTGTTGGAGCCTTAGCCTCGAAGCCATAGCATAGGGAGAAGGGTGTTTCGCCTGTTGCGCGCCGAGGGGTGGTGCGGTAGGCCCATAAGATGTTGTGGAGCTCTTCTACCCAGCCTCCCCCTTCGGCTTCCAGCTTTTTCTTCAATCCTTCAAGTAGGGTTCGGTTGGCATTTTCCACTTGCCCGTTGCCCTGAGGGTAGGCAACGGAAGAGAATGTGTGCTTGATGCCCCAAGCCTCAAGGAGGGCACAGAAGGGGGCTGCCTCGAATTGAGTCCCGTTGTCGGAGATGATTTGTTGGGGGACGCCAAACCTTGTGAGGATATTTTTGAGAACAAAGTGGCGGCACCGGGCCTCAGTGATGCTGGCGAGGGGCTCCGCCTCCACCCATTTGGTGAAGTAGTCAATGGCCACAATGATATACCTATTGTTGGAGGTACCCCTCGGTAGAGGGCCTACTAAGTCGATCCCCCATCTGGAGAAGGGTATAGCGGTGCTGATGGGAGCATAGTTGACCGCTGGTCTGCCGGGGGCCTTCTGAAAGTGTTGGCAAGCGGTGCATCTTCGGGCTAGATCAGCACAATCTCTAGCCATCGTGGGCCAGAAGTAGCCCTGAACTATGAGCCTTCGGGACATGGAGAAGGGTCCCTGGTGGGCTGAGCAAGTGCCACTGTGTACTTCCTCCATAGCGACTTCGGCTTCATCTTGATGAAGGCACCGAAGGAGGGTGCCGTTGTAAGATCTCTTGTAAAGCCTTCCGTTCTCGAGGGTGTAGCTGGGAGCCCTCAGCTTTGCTAACTTGGCGCGGGCCTCGTCTTGGGGCAATTGCCCGGTGGTGATGAAGGCGATGATGTCAGAGATCCAGTCCTCCGGCCTCAAGTTAATGTTCATGACGGGGCTCGCGTGGATGCTTGAGAGGCTGAGTTCCTCAATTCTTGCGATTTTGGAGAGGTGCTCTGGGGAGTCATCCGAGAGCTTGGATAGAATGTCGGCCTCGGAGTTTTGAGCCCTCGGTATTTGGGTGAGAGAGTGCGCTTCAAACACATCGAGCAACTCCTTAGCCGCCTCTTTGTATTGTTTCATCCTCCCTTCTTTGGCTTCGTACTCCCCGGAAATTTGCCCCACGACAAGCTTGGAGTCACACTTGACGTGGATCATCTTGGCCTTCAGATTTGCTGCCAGCCGAAGGCCACATAGGAGGGCTTCGTACTCGGCCTCGTTGTTGGAGACCTTGAAGGAGAAGCGGATGGCATAATAGGCGCGGAAGCCTTCGGGTGTGATCAGAACTACTCCCCCTCCGCATGCTTTGGTGGCCGAGGAGCCATCGGTAAAGAGTGTCCACCACTCATCGAGGGGTGCCGAAGGCTCCTCGTCTGTTGTTGATCTTGCGGTGCACTCCGTGACGAAGTCTGCCAGGGCTTGGCCCTTAATGGCAGGCCTCGGACGGATATCGATGTTGTATTGACTGAGGAAGATGGCCCATTTCACCATCCGAGAGGAGCTAGTGGGACTCCTCATGAGGGCACCGAGGGGTTGATGAGTGAGCACTTGGACCGGATGAGCTTGAAAGTAGTGGCCAAGCTTCTTGACGGTCCAAACGATGGCTAGCACCGTCTTCTCGACGGGAGAATACCTGAGTTCGGCCTCCCGGAGGGTTTTGCTGACGTAGAAGATGGCATGTTGGATGTCGTCCTCTTCTCGGATTAGTACTGAGCTGATGGCCGCAGGGCTAACACCGAGATATAAGTATAAAGTCTCCCCCACCTTTGGTTTGGAGAGCACCGGGGGAGAAGAGAGGTACCTCTTGAGTTCGTCGAAGGCTTCTTGACACTCAGATGTCCATTGGAAACCCGCCGTCTTTCTCATGATTTGGAAGAAAGGGAGAGCCCTCTCGGCTGACTTTGAGAGGAAGCGGTTGAGGGCTGCCAGGCGACCCGTCAACCGTTGAACTTCTTTGACGTTGCGTGGAGGCTCCATGTTGATGATGGCCTGGATTTTCTCGGGGTTGGCCTCAATACCCCTTCGGCTGACCATGTAGCCCAAGAACTTCCCTCCCTGCACGCCGAAGGTGCACTTCTTTGGATTCAGCCGGAGATTGAATTTTTGCATGATGGCAAAGATTTCCCGGAGGTCGTCGGCGTGGGTGTCTGCCTTCTTGCTTTTGACGATCATGTCGTCAACGTAAGCCTCCATAGTGCGTCCTAGGACAGCTTGGAAGACCCTAGCCACCATGCGTGTGTAGGTGGCGCCTGAATTTTTGAGGCCGAAGGCCATCACAAGATAGCAGAAGATGCCTTCGGGTGTCATGAAGGCTGTTTTTTCAGCGTCTTCCTCGTGCATGTATATTTGATGGTATCCGCGGAATGCGTCGAGGAATGACATGATTTCGCATCCGGCGGTCTCATCCACCAATTGGTCGATGTTTGGCAGTGGGAAGGGGTCCACGGGGCATGCCTTATTCAGATCCGTATAGTCCACGCACATGCGGAAGGTAGGAGGCTTCTGTGCGAGGACTACGTTTGCTAACCAAGAAGGGTATTTCACCTCCTTGATGTGTTTGATAGAGAGGAGCATGGCCACCTCCTTTTTCACAAATTCCCTTCTCTCGGCCGAGAGGGGTCTTCTCCGCTGTTGTACTGGCTTGGCCGAAGGGTCCACCGCAAGGCGGTGGGTGATAACCCTTCGGTCAATTCCTGGCATGTCCTCCGGCCCCCATGCAAAAACAATGGAGTAGGCGCGGAGAGCTTTGGTGATGCCAGCCTTCAGGTCTTCGGGGAGCTTGGCTCCGATCTTCAGGACTCTCTCCGGCTTGGCCGGATCGAGTATCAGGTCTTCAGTCTCCTCGGCAGGCCCAGCCCTCGGCCTGCCTTCCTCTTCCTCCAAGGCTTTGGTGGTGATTGTGTCCACACGAAGTTCAGTCTTACTAACCTTGGTAAGTTGAAGGTAGCATGCCCTGGAGAGCTTCTGATTCCCCCTCGAGTAGCCGATGCCGGTGGGCGTGGGGAACTTGAGGCAGAGATGCCTCATAGAGATGACGGCTTCCAAATCCTCGAGGGCGGGCCGGCCGAGGATGATGTTGTGTGCGCAGTCGAGGTTGACGACGACAAATTCCACTTCGAGCTTGGCTCTATGGGATCCGTCGCCGAACTCAACCACGAGGGTGATGACGCCCTCGGCGTCTATGCTGTCCCCCGTAAATCCGGAGAGGGGGGTGTTGATGTGTCGGAGGGACCCCCTGTCGAGTCCCAACTCTTGAAAAGTGCTGAGATACATGACATTGACAGAACTCCCTGTGTCAACGTAAGTCCGGTGGATGATGGCGTCATTGATCTCAGTGCGGATGACGAGGGCATCCCTATGTGGCAGGGAGCCCGAGGGGAGGTCCGCATCTGTGAAGAAGATGGGATCCGCCCTCGGCCTTTTAGTAGGGGGCATGTGATTGACCTCCCCAATGTAGAGGGACTGTGCCCACTTCTTCCTTTGGCTCGTTGAATCGCCTCCAGTGTTGCCGCCGTTGATCATATAAATATGGCGCTTGTATTGTTGATGGGAGCCCTCTCCCTCGTCGTCGAGGCCCCCAATTTCTCGCTTCTTCCCCTGTGGGTTTCCCAAGGGGATGGTGTTGGGGTTCACCCATTTGTTAGCCTTCGGCGGAGGCCCTTGATGGTGAGGGGGGCCCTGGGGAGGAGGGCCCCTGATGAACTGAGACAAGTGGCCCGCCTGTATCAGCCTCTCGATGGCGTTCTTCAGCTGATGGCAGTCGTCGGTCTTGTGTCCATGGTGGCGGTGGAAGCGGCAATATGGCTCATCAGGGCCGATGGCATAGATCTCGAGGGGTGTGCGGGAGTCCCGCTCAACGAGCCCCCGCTCTTCCGCATGGTCAAGAATGACGCTGACGGGGTGCGTCAAGGGAGTGCGTGGGTGCTCCAGGAGGACGGGTTGCGCCCATGCCTTCGGATTGTTCTTGTAACCGCCCCCGGGTCTGGCTTGGCCACCTCGGGAGCGATCGTTGTACTGCGCCTCTCGGTTTACCGGAGGGGGAGGCCCCCCGGGCCGATTCCTGCCTTCATTCTTCTGGGAAGGATCCGTGTTGCGGCGGTCCTTCTCGATTTCTTCTGCTTCGGCGTATCGGTCCCCCCGCTGAAGGGCCTTTGTATAATCGCGGGGGGGATCAGTGATAAGGCTCCGGGAGAAGTTGCCGTTGCGGAGGACGGTGTGGAAGAGGGCCATTAGTGTCCGGTCATCAGCGCCTTCGACCTCGAGGGAGGCCTGCCTCCAGCGTTCTAAGAAACTCCGAAGGGTTTCATCCTTCTGTTGCCTCACGTTCAGGAGGTGGGAGAAGTGCTTCTTTGAGCGATGCCTCCCGGCAAACTGTGTCAGGAAGCGGTGGGCAAGCTCTTGCCAAGAATCAATGCTGCCTTCGGGCAACCTGTTGAACCACTCATACGCGGGTCCCTCCAAGGTGGAAAGGAACCAACGGCATAAGTATTCATCCGACGCCCCCATCATCATCATGCTATTTTGATAGCGACTATAATGCTCTTGGGGATCCGTCTTCCCCTCATACGGCTTGATGGGTTGCCCCCGATATTTGTGGGGGATTTTGGCCGCCAACACCCTTGGGGTGAAGGGTGTTCTAGTACGGAGTTGAATGAGGGGCTCGCCTGAGCCTTCGGCAAGCTTACGTTTCATTTCCTCCACTTGCGCCCGGAGGTCAGCGTACTCTGGGTCTGGCCTTGCTGTGGAAGCCGTCGGGGGAGCCTGACGATTCTCCTCGATTTGACGGAGGAGGGCCTCGATGATTTCGTCCTTGGGATCCTTCAGGGCAACCCCTTGGGAGTTGGCCCGGAAGGATTGCGCCTGATTGATTTGGTGTCTGGCGTCATCGGCGTGGAGAAGGGCTTTGCCTTTGCCCCGGGGCGGAGGTATGCCCTCGGCTCCCGAAACGGAGGCTCCACTCTCCTGAGGCCTGCTGAATTCCTGTTTGCCGAGGCGGTCTTGGACCCCTCGGCGTACGGGGGCTCCCCCAAGCCTCTCAAGTGCAGAGGTCCGGGGTTTCTCCTTCATCAAGGGACGTTTATCCCTGGATTGGGCCTCTTGGGAGGCGGTATCCTGCGCCATGACCCCTTCGGCGTTTCCAATCCTCGAAGGAGGATTGTTGAACAGAGGAGGGAGCGGTGGTAATTGAATAACATTCCCTCCAGCATAGGGCTGAAGGGGTGCCTGAGAGGCGAGGGCTCCGGAATTGAGAGCCATGTTTTGAACGAAGGCCGCAAAGGCAGCCTGAAGATCGATGGCCGGGGCCGGAGGGGGAACTTGGTTCTCACTCCGATCCCTCCTTCGATTATCAAGGCCAATGCGGGCATCAGGGGCGTTCTTCTGCAGCTGCTGACGGAGGTCAGCGGTAGCTTGCTCCAATTCGAGGATGATACCACCCTCGGGTACCAAGAGCCTGTTGGAGGCCTCTGCCCCGTTGGTCTCGCCGGGGGCTACGTGGTTCTCCTCAAGGGTTTTGGACTGGGCACGGGTGGTTCTCCCCATTTTTGGTAAGTGTTCTGTGTTTGGTAGAGGGGGAGGGTTTCTTACTTGATTGTTCTGACCTCTCAACGAGAGCACCAAATGATGGATAGTCTACCCGGGGGGTATCTTATCCGAGGGGGTTATTGCGGGAATAACTTAGAGAGAAGTCAGAGCAAATAGGAGGAGAGAGAGTCGATTTTATTAAATGAACTCGAGATGTGGAGTTGAGATGTAGATTGTGTCTTACAAGGAGAAATGGGCTGCTATTTATAGCAGCAATAAATGCGATGAGATGACACGTGTCAGTAATCCAACGGCCGAAGGGTCACATCAGCCGGTTGGCACCGGCAGTGGTACGTCCACCGCATTGATTGCGGTTGGCGGATGTGACGTGGCATTAAATGCGGTGGTTGGCTGTCTCTAAAAGGAATCTTCGATGATTGAGCTAGTTCAGCCGAAGGCTCCTTGCGTAGCCGAGGGCTCCTTGTGTAGCCGAAGGCTCTTTGTGACCGGAGGCATGGTTTAGCCGGGGGCTTCTCTGATGCCGAGGGCTCGATGATGCCGAAGGCTCATGTTTTTCGCCGTTTTCTCCCAGTAGCCTCTTATGCCAGAAAAGGCTACCTTGTGAGGTTCGGAGCCTTCGGCCAAGGAGGCCGAAGGCACCCCAGTGCGTCTTCTGGGCTACGTTGAGGCTTGGGCCGCCGCATTTCGGGCCTGAGTTGTTCCTTGGGCCCAATGAACTCGTGTAGGAGAAGTAGGAGTCTGTGGGCCGGGGGTTCCCGGGCCATATACTCCATCAGTCTGGTTTCTTTGTATTTTTATAACTATCCAAGTCTGGTCTGGTCTGATCTGAACTAGTCTGGTCTGGTCTGAACTGGTCTGGTCTGGTCTGAGGCAAATTACCGTCCAAGTAAAAACATCCTAACTACTAGAAGAACTAATATAATAGTCCTATGTCCTACTAACAAATAAGTACTACGTATAAGATTTGAGGGATGGGGGCAAAAAAAATTACATAATGCTAATAAGTAAAAAATCAAAAGTTGGGAGGGGCCATGGCCCCCTTGCTTGAATACATAGCTCCGTCCCTGCATTTCTTGGTATAATAATCTCATCATGACCCACAAATACTATTAGATAAGTATAATAATCTCATACATACTATTGTAATATTAAGAAAACTCATCATGACCCACAAATACCCTTCTTGGTAGACAAAAATCTCAATTCAAAAACCAATTCTTTACCCTGTTAAGATTCATGTGGTTAAACAAGACATAAGTTACTTAAAAAGCATTGGTTGATGTGTACCTTTAACTTTAACCATTTTACCTTCAAATAATATCATAAAATGTTATACTACGTATATCATATTCTTTCTTATTTTCAAATAATTTTCCTTTAATTTGTCATTTCTTAAGCTTTAATGTATCAATAGTTTTTTCTAGAGCACTTATAGTTATTAAATCAAAGTTATCTTTTCATTGTCTAAAATTTGAATTAGAATATAATAGATTTAATTGTCATCGTGTATGTAGTATGTACTAATAATGGAACTTTTTAAATAAAAGTTAGCCACAGAGTCCTACACTAGCGAAAAAATTCGCCCTGCTACACTAACGAAAAAATTCGCCCCGCTACACTGGCGATTTTTTTCCCGTTCCGCATACTAGCGAAATTTTTTCACTCCCTACACTAATGAAAAAATTTCGCCCCCCTTCACTCGAAATCCTGGATCCGTCCCTGGTCGACGGGACGCTGAAAAAGCCGGCAAAAGTGGCGAGAATTTCAGATTGGGACGCTAATATTTCAATGATACTGTCGTGGATTTTGCGAAGCATGGAACCCCCTGTTGCGGCCTCTATACCGTTCCATGAAGAAGCCCGCAATTTGTGGGTGTATTTGGAGAAAAGATTCAGTGTGTCTAATGGACCTAGACTGCAGCAACTCAAAGCTTCGATTGTGGCCAGCAAACAGATCAAGGGGATGACAATTGATGCTTATTATACCACTTTAATGGGACTCTATGATGAATTATATCGATTTAAACCCCTGCCAACTTGCTCGTGCGGTCTTTGTACGTGCAACGTCATCGGGAAAATTGCTGCAGAAAGGGAGGAAGAACGGATGCATCAATTCCTGGTTGGAATTGACGATGAGCTATATGGTACTGTACAGTCAAATTTGTTGGCCCAAGACCCTCTGCCAGATGTTGACCGGGCACTCCACGCATTTACTCAGGAAGAGAACTCCAGGGCTATAGCGCGGGGAAAGAACTCTGTGGCGGAGGTTACTGCCTTTACTCTCCAGGCTGATCACACGACCAAAGGACGAGGGGATAAGACTGACCGAGATAGAACTGATCGTCCGCGTCCTATTTGCTCTCACTGTAAGCAAAAAGGGCATGAGGTAGGACCGTGTTTCAAGCTACATGGATACTCGGACTGGTGGGAGGAGCGGCACCGTAATAAATCACAGCCACTAGGTCGTGGAGGGATTGCTCGGACTCATGCAGTGACGCCCACATTGCTGCCAGCAAGCGAGGGTTCATCTTCCTCGAATTCGGGAGCCAATGGTGTGGTTGGTTTAAGTGCCGAGCAGGTGCAAGCACTCTTGAATTTAATTAATACCGATACTTGTTCATGTGACCGAATGTCGGGTAAGTATTCTTCCCTTGATTGGATAATTGACACTGGAGCATCACAACATGTTACAGGGGATATTAGTTGTTTGATTAACCCAGTTCGTATACCGGCGTGTTCGGTAGGATTGCCTGATGGCCGCTCTGTTGCTGCGGTCTTTACTGGCCATGTGGCGTTGTCTAAAGATTTAATTCTTGATCGTGTTCTCTTTGTCCCGGGCCTTAATTGTCATCTTATTTTAGTGTCACAATTGACTGATCAATCCAAATGTCTTGTCACTTTTACTAATAATCGTTGTGCTATACAAGAACTACACTCGAGGAACCTAATTGGAGCAGGTGAACGACGGGATGGGCCCTTTATTTCAGAAGGAGATCTGTTTTACATCACGTTCAGACATCAGCTCATCTTTCAGACTTTGAACTTTGGCTTCGGCGTTTGGGTCATCCTTCTGATCGGGTCCTCAAATTACTACTTGGTATTATTTCTAGTCATTCTCAGAAACATTTGAATAATATTTGTGAGGTTTGTCCACAGGCAAAGAAAGTGCATAACTCTTTTCCTATTAGTAATAATAAAGCAAGTAGGATACTTGAGCTTGTTCATTGTGATTTGTGGGGTCCTTATAAAACGCCCTCCACCTGTGATGCAGTTTATTTTCTTACTCTTGTGGATGATTATTCTCGTGTTTTGTGGGTCTATTTACTTCGTGACAAAACGGAGGTGCATCACTATTTTTCCTCATTTATTGTTATGGTTGAAAAGCAATTTGATGTGCCTGTTAAAGTTGTGCGCAGTGATAATGGGACCGAATTTAATTGCATGATACCCTATTTTGACACCCGTGGCATTTTATTCCAAACCTCCTGTAAAAAAATCTTTGGCTATATTATTCCTCCTGTATAATACCTCTAACCCTTACTATTAGTCAAGTATAGAACACCGGCATATACCGACTTGATAGTAGCATTTGATCTCTTAACTCCTTGATGAAATCAATTGAGATTGATAACCTCAACACAACGGCTTCGGTTTAACCAACAAAATTAATCGCTCTTAAGTTTATTAACCACGACCGTGCATTAATAAACCGAAGTTACTTACTTGTGAAACCATCAACGATTAACCATCGGTTCGTTGATCATTTCTATTAATAATTAATATATGAAACAAAACTAGTTGATCCTTTAAGTAATGTTCAAAATATTAATATGAAATATGAATAGGAATTAACTATTACTCAAGGAAGAATATTAAAGAAGATGAATCCTACTATAGTTAATATCAAGATGTTAACTAATTGTCATCTTAGTAACACTCTCCAATATTAACATAGAGGAAGAAATAACTATTACTATAACTAATGTCAAGATGTTAACTAATTGTCATCTTAGTAACACTCCCCAACATTGATATAGAAATAGTATTTAAAGGAAGAATTAATATTCAAGGAAAAAAGTTAAGAAAATAACTCACAACTTTAATAATCAACAAGCTTCAAGAGAAACACCAAGAAATGGAAGTTTAGCTCCTCATTTGGAGACTAAACATGCTAGAAGAAATATAAAGAATTGCTATTCTAAACTGAGCTTAAGAGTATAAAGGAATTGGTATCTAATTGTGAATGGAAAGGGGTGTATTTATAGGCTTTTTGGGAGTGCAGTTCGGGTACCCGATCGAGTATATAAAGATACCCGATCGGGTATGTGTAAAAGGTGTAGTTTTGAGGCATACTCGATCGATTTCAGAGTGCAAATTAAAGGCATACCCGATCGGGTATGTTGGTGTACCTGATCGGGTATGCCAATTGATCGTGGCCAAATCTTCCCCTGCACACCCTTTTGTCTCCTGATTGATCTGATTGAAAGTCCAGTTGGTACCCGATCGAGTATATGGTATACACGACCGGGTACAAGTCAAAAATCAGGATTTTGCATCCTTTTGTCTTGTACTCTTGCACCTTCCTTCACCAATGATCATTTGATTGATCTTGGACCTGTTTAAGCTCAGAATGATCCTAATCTAAATGAATTACAACTAAATTCTAAACAAAACTATTACACCAAAAGTGTGTAATTTCCGAAATATTAAACAACCAAAACTAACTAAAAAATGTAAACATACACACGGAAATTACACGCGTATCAACTCCCCCACACATAGTTCTTTACTCGGCCTGGAGTAAAGTAAAATGTTTCAAACAGTTTAAGATCTTCCCATGAGTTTCAAGAAAGAAAGATACTAAGATCACCAAGAAATAAAAATGAGTTTACAAAGAACATTCTTTCTTGGTTTTTATGATCTTCTATCACTAGTAAAAAATGGCTTATAGTGACACTAAATTAGTGTCACTAAACGATTTAGTGACACATTGAAAGTGTCATAGAAAAGCGGGGCAAGTGACACAAAATTTAGTGTAACTGATTGCTAAATAGATTAGTGTCACAAAATTATGACAATAGAATATCACATAAAATTATGACATTATAATATCATAACTTTTTTTGACACTCTGGTATAATAAAAATATATGATACATTAGTATCATAAGTATATATATATATATATATATATATTTCAATATATATTTATATATATGTAATATAATTTAATACTAATTAATAATCAAAATTCAAAGATTTTTATTTATATTTCAATTTTTCACATAAATGTGAATGTACATACTACATAATTCATGGGGGCACACCCCGAAACAAAAACTAATATACAAGAACAAAACGCTAACAAGTCTAACTTTTACACCACACTTCCTCGGGCCTTCACATATCTTCTTTTGCAGACTTGCACAGAATAAAACCAGTTCATATGTTACCAACTTCATCGATCGTTTGAAACCTCACTTGCTTCTATCATACTTCACCTGCAAAGTGGACATTATAGTAACCTCACACAAGTTCAATTTAGTACATCTTTCCTATAAATAAGTAAAATTTCAACTCTAAACTACAAAATAAAACAACTAAGCAAAGAATGGAATTACAAAACACAACAGGCTGCTCCCAAAATTCTAAACAAGAAAATAAACAAAATCTACAAAAACATAACACAACTACATAAGTAAACTAGCAGCAACCTGCTACTTGCACGTTGAAGGTTCGGATCTGAAGATCTGAAATTTTTAGAAAAATAAACTAACCCGTTAAAGGGTGAGTAACAGAAGCCATAAGCTAAGAAGCGCACATTTGAATATCAATGATACCTTGATATACAGTTTAATCTCATCCATATAATCCTACAATTTCAACATGGAGGCTACGCTGCAGAGATTCCATGACTTTTTGAAAGCCTTGGACTTTTTTAATTAAATTATTTATACATATTCAAATCCCTATTTTATAGTAAAAGGACTTACTTGGATGAAAATGAATAGCATCTCTAGCGACCTGTTTAAAGACTAACCAATTCACAGACAAATAGGGAAAGAATATATAAATATATACTGCAACAATATTATGCAGCTTCTGTCAGTGGTAAACAACATAACAAGTGGTTTCAAGAAAATGAACCTGCTCAGCAGCTTTCTTCCTCTCCAGCCACCAATCCTTCTCCAGTTCATGGTTATTATTATAGTACGTAATGGCTCATTTGACCAAAAATTTCATGTAACTAGGAATGGATTTAAAAACTAAATAAAAACAAGAATAGGTAAAAGAAGAACATTTCATTCAAACTATCAAGTATTAATCAAGACATACAGCTCTAATAATGTAAGTTGGTAAAGCAACCAAAAAAGTCTTATGATCCTAACAAAGTACATGGCATGTGCTTTCAAAAAACAGAGAAAGATAAATTGGTTCATAGAATTGGCCCCACTTCAAAATTATTGTTTTGATAAACTAAAAATGACCATTAATTCTTTGAGGACTTTTCTCAAACACTTTACTAGCAACCTCCTTCCAATATTAGGTCACTTCAAACTGTTTACACAAACGTTTTAACGTTTATCCAATCAGGCATACACATACAGATGTCAAAACATCAGACCATGAAGGTCAAAGACATTAAAAAAGGTACATTCATCATTTATAAAGTATTCTAAAATTTGAGTACCTCTCCTGAAACCTCAAATAAAACAAATTAAAACAAATTAAAACAAACTTTAAAACACTAACCAGTTATAATAAGAACTTGTAATAAAAATAACTGAAGGAAATCTTAAACTTAGCTCATTCGGGGATCTGTCAGATGTGCTCATGATGCTGCAATCAAATAAAATTTAACCTCAAAAATATCATCTAATTTTATGTTAACATAACCGATTAATTTGATTAGTACCTGCTTCTAGACAGCATCAATAATGTTTAATGTAAATCCTGCCCGGGAACGTGATACCATTATAGGTCTTGGAGCTCCCATCTGAAAATTATAGGTCCTGGAGCTCCTATCATTACAGGCAAACAGGGGCATATAAAGTCTCTCAGCTTATTTTTTTTAAAAAGAAAATGATAAGTAGAGATCTGGAAAGCTCCAACAGTAACTACTCTTTCCCTTATGATTGAATTCACAATTGAGGATTTTCCAACACCGCCTTTACCCATCACAAGGATAGTCAAAGAGATCACATTCTACCAACAAAAAAAATATCACATAGCAATGTAATTCAACGTGCCATTACATGATTAGAGGGAAAGAGACCATAAATGATGCATTATAACAAGGCATGTAAATGCTTTTCACCCAAGAAAATATAATATTTTTGTTTTAGGTCACTGTCTCTGTTAAAATTATTATTTTTTGGTATTCTACCTCTATTTTACATTGTTTTCTCTTTAACCATTTCTCAACAATCAACATCTGTTACAGAAAAACAACCAACATGACTAAAAAAACTTTGGACATCCGTAGTCAGCTTTTTGTAATCCATATGTGACACTTATCGGGGGTAGGGATAAGCGGAGCTGCTTATTCTCACTTTCAATTGATGCCTCTTGGGCTCTATGTACAAAATCATAAGCATTTTTAGAAAAAGTACAGTGAAAGGAGAAACGGACCTGTGAGGCGCTTAAAATGAAAGAAAAATAACTCTACATTTGTAAGGACTCAAAAAACATATTTCAGTCTAATTACAAATCAGCTAAAAGGGAGAGAACTACCTCTTGCTCCAATTTTCCCAGCAAATCAAGTAACTTGGTCTGAGTGGCAGCAGGGAACTGCTGAATTCCAACCCATTCTCGGACTATTTGTGAAGCTATTAAGAACTGATGAGAACCTAAATGCAATTAGAGCCACAACCTACTAGTTTACTCTGTCCAATATACCACAACCAAACCTCATGATAAGCAAAAAGAAAGACTTTAGTACAAATCCTAATTACACAACGAACAAAATACAAACATGAGATGTCATCAGTTGATTGACAAGGCTAGTGAAAGAAAAAACATCTACTTATAACTAGATAACAAAGGGAAGAATCAAGAACAAAACTTCATAAAACTAAATTCACCTGAAGTAATGTGAGAAAGAATAGGAAAGAAGTAAGGTAAGAATGCTTAGAATATATTTACTCCGTACTTTGTGAACATTATCGTTTGTTTATGAGAAGAAGTATGAGAAGCGTGTGGTGAAACTCACCAACCACAGACAACTTGATGTGAATAAAAAATCCTGAAGCATAAGTAATGAAGAAACAATCACTCCCAAAAATAGGGTAAGGAACTTGAGCATCATGAAACTTATAACCAAAATAAGAGAGAAGCTTAGATAGTCTTAATCAAAATGTAAGCTAATGTAATCTGTCAATTGAAAGAAAACTATGAACTCTTATACACACAATCATCACACACCTGCCAAGACTCATCGCCTTTGAAATCACAGATAAGCAGTCCCACTATGACAGAACAACTCGTGATTCTGGAATATTTGAATTGAATCAGGTGAATTGAATCAAGTGTAACATACTAACACATATTTTGTTCTTACCAGTCCTTCACCTTACCTGCTGGACGGGCTCGAGCGGTCGGAATCGTGACCACATTCGGGCGGATGGTGGTTACTTGTGGTGCTGCGCCGGAGATGGAGCGAACAGTTAGGGCAGTGGGTTTGGCACCTAAGCCGTTTCGCTCGAGCGGTCAGGAGAGTGGCCGATAAAACTCTAGAGGTGAGGTGGGATGTTGGCGGGTCGTCAGATGAATTGCCAGTCACAACGCTGTGCTAGAGCTTGAAGGTGGAGGAGTGAGCGGCGAGTAGCTGTTTGGCTTGAGTTTCTCTTTTGAAGTCCAGCTGCGGTAGGTTTAGAAAACTAAGTTTTCTTATTTAGAATAATGACCTCGAGCACGATAGATTTTTTATAAGAATTATAAATATGACCCATTTCTATTATTTTTGCCAGTGTCACTATACGACGCTGATACTATTGTGTCACAAAACTAGGACATTTATGCATTTTCAAGACAATATGTCGTCTTTTAGTGACACTTTATCACAAAGTGTCACTGACGAAGTGTCACTATAAGACAATTTTCTACTAGTGATATGCTCCATCTTCTTGTCTTTTTTTCTTCTTCTCCTCTTCCTCTTCTTCTCCTCTTTCTTCCAAGAGATCAAATGAGTTCCTACACACAACAAATATTTCTCTCATATCTCTCATTTTGCCTAGGAGCCTTCTCAGGTTTTCATCCTAGCATCTCTTTTTGTTTTTCCATCCTCCCTAACTCACTCATTTTTTTTATAAGCCATTTTTGCTTAGATTGCCCATTTTTGGGTTTTCAACCTAACTAGCATTTCCTTTTTCTTTTATTTCTTTCTGTTTTTTTTTTTCACAAAGAGTAAAAGAAAATTCATGCATAGTGAAGGGTAGAAAAATAAAATTACATACCATGAGGAGTCTCCCCCCTTCTTAGTCCAAGCACTGTCCCTAGTGCCCACCGTCGCCGCCATAGTAGCCGCCTCCAAAGCCACCTCCAAAGCTTCCTCCAAAGCTCGTGTCGCCCATGTGGGCATCTCCGCCGTCCCCGCCATCATAACCTCCACCCCCGGAGCTAGATCCTCCAAAGTTACCCCATTGAGTGGGGTCATACCAAGAGGGGGGTGGGGGGGGGCTGAGCCATAGTATGGAATTGGCCTTGATGAGCCATGTAAGAGTACATAGGTCCATAGAACCTACGTTGATCTTCTTCGTACCTTTGGTTGTCTTCGGCCCGTTGCTCCTCAAGTCTTTGAAATCCCGCCCTTTGTTCCTCCCGATATCTTCCAACTTCATTGGTAACTTTGTTGAAGCCTTCAAGTAGTTGTTGGAAGTAATCGGGTGGTGGGGGGGCTTGGTTCTGTTCGGGAATGTGGTGAGGTACAACCTCAGGTTCTTGTTGCTCGGCTTGAGGTTCTTGGTCGGGTTGGTTTTCGGGGAGGTTTTGGGCTTGAGGTTCTTGTAGGTGTGGTGGGAGGAGGTGTGGGAACAAGTAATGGGGCACATCTCTGTTGTAATGGAGTTTGGGGAGGTCTGGGTTAGGCAAGGGAAAATGTCTCACCGGTTTTGGGTGTATGAGCCAATTGTATACATGTCGGGGTTGATCTTCACCATATACCGTGTGAGAAAAAGTAGCACACCCCGAGTTGCCTAACCAAGTGATGTTCATTAAACAATAGTCGGGTATAGGAGAGTTGTCCGTATACCCAAACTTTGTTGCCAAGTGCATAATCACCCCACCCAACACAATTGGGCCTTTAGCAAAGGTTTCTTTCTTGAGGTGTGCCCACATCAAATTACAAAGATTAAAATTCACAGCGCGATGGAATAAAACCATGGTCATTAAACACACGTCCCCATCCGAGTGTGATGGTTGTTTGGGCGCCCAAGTATACAATTAGCCAAAAACTTTAAGAATATCCTTAGAATGGGATGATGAACATGGCTTATGTATAGTTGGGAGGAGCTAAAGTTCACCTCTTTGGTCATTTTGGTCCAAAGTGCATGACCCATTACGGTGTTGTCCGAAATCTCTCTCTCGTAGGGGACGGGGATGCCAAAATGTTCGGCAAACTCAAGTTTCGTTATTGAATATTCTTGGTTTAGCAAACGAAACGAGAGTGTATCATCCCTAAGATCATCCTCGTTGCTCTCAAAACTAGCCGAACTTATGAACTCATAGATAATTTTTTCATTTGAGTTGTATTTCATATTGAAAATACGGTCCATATGCAACTCATGAAAAAAATTTCTAGTGCTCTTAAGAATGCCTAAATCACGAAGAGCTTTATGGCAAAGAAAACGGGATGGTTTGACTTGCCTTGAAATTGTGGCGAGGATTCGAGCCCGTTGTTCGGTATTGGTGAAGTGAAAGTCCTCGTAGCCCGGGATGGGTGCCATGGCGTTTGAGCTCTCTCCCCTACTCTTTCTTGGAGCCATTTTTTGTGTTTTTGAGCTTTGAAAATCTCAAATTCGAATGGGGTGGGGTTTGTGGATTTTTTTTTAGATTTGGGGAAAAAGAGATTTGTGGGTATAGATATGTAGAGGAGAGTGAGGTGAGTATTTTGGTGGTGGAATGAGATGATTTTGTGAAGGAATGATGGAGATATGGTAGAGAGAAGAAGTAAAAATGGAGTTGGGAGGGAGAGGGGTTCGAAATTTGGGATGATTTTTGGAGAAGATGAAGTGGTTTGGGGTTTTTTTGGGGTTAAATCGCAGGTATACCCGATCGGGTACCCTACTATACCTGATCGGGTATGTGTATTTTGTCTCGTTTTGAGCCAGGTACTCGATCGGGTCTGGGAGGCAGGGGCATTGAGTGTGGTTTTTTTTCAATAATACCCGACCGAGTATAGAAGTGTACTCGATCGGGTCTCGGAGGCAGGGGGATTTTATGTCTGTTTTTCTAGCCATACCCGACCGAGTATGGGATAATACCCGATCGGGTATGCTTCCTTTTGCACTTTGTGAGCCTGGTACTCGACCGGGTCTTGGAGGCAGGCTGTTGCCCCCTTAATTTTTCTGAAAATACCCGACCGAGTACGGAATTATACCCGATCGGGTATGCCTGGTATTTGTAAAAACTTGCTGATTCGGTCGAGTATTGAACTCGGTTTCTCTTTTTAACCTGTACTCGACCGGGTATGGAATTGTACCCGGTCGAGTATGTCTCCAGCTACGGAATTTTTTTTCTTGTCAACGGCCTTCTCCTATATAACTCCATGGCGGCTACTACGGCAGAACTAAAATGGGTTAAAGGCCTTCTCCTCAGTCTTGGTATTTCTCATTCGACCTCTATGTCCTTGTTTTGCGACAGTCAATCCGCTCTCCATATCGCTCACAATCCCGTCTTTCATGAGCGTACGAAGCACATCGAGGTTGACTGTCACTATATTCGCGATGCCATTCAAGCAGAATTGCTAGTTGCCCGTCACGTTCCCACTACCGAGCAGCTAGCGGACATCTTCACTAAAGCATTGGGCAAACGGCAGTTTCTCTATCTCCTTGGCAAGTTGGGCATTTTTGAACTCCATGCTCCAACTTGAGGGGGGGTGTTGACCGACTATGACCAATTATGGGCTCGGCCCTTTTACTGTAATTATTGTACATTAGTTTAGGGCTCATTAGCTTGTATAATTCTTTTGTATAAATACTTCATTAGATAGAATAATACGCAGAGGGAAAAATTGACCCTAATCTATTCCTTTGAATATTACACCTACGTTTGACACTAACCTTCAGTTTTTATGAAACTGTTCATTCTATTTTTTACCACCAATTGAGCAGTCTAGTTGTTAAGATCCGAGTTTTCATCCTAAAAGGTCAAGTTTCCGATATGGGATTTCAACACCCCTCTTCAGACCAGACACTTCGTCTGAATCATGCCGTCATTCATTTTTTTCATCGATTCGTTATTGTCATTTTGATAATCATGTCATCATTTTAAAAGGGAGCACACACCATGGATCAATTTGGTTCTAATATCATGTTAAGACTTAGGGTTCCATCCTAAAAGGACAATTTGATAGCAGAACTAATCCAGATCTTAATATAACATTTAATTCCTTCTCAAGTTTCCGATGTGGGATTTCAACACTACTTTTTATCCAAACAAAAAGATCAAAAAAAGTATTCTCGGAAAAAAAATAGACCAAAAAAAGTGACATGGGAAGAAATAGAAGGATAATCATATCCCAATAAAAGTCTTTCGAGTAATATTTGCCAGGCATGAAAATACAAACCTCGAAGATCGAGTTATGAATTATTTATCACTTATGTGGAACAAGAATTATTTAACACAAA
The DNA here is from genome assembly GCA_945859915.1 of Cuscuta epithymum. Lineage (NCBI taxonomy): Eukaryota > Viridiplantae > Streptophyta > Magnoliopsida > Solanales > Convolvulaceae > Cuscuta > Cuscuta epithymum. The sequence continues at coordinate 861,066 of CAMAPF010001052.1, forward strand.
ATTTATCCTCTTGTGCACATATATATTGAACAAGTAAATTTCGGACATGGTTCGAGGCTAGCCATTGGTGTCTCAATTAAGATGTGTAATTAACCTAAATGGTTGACATTAGTGAATAGTGATCAAGAATGGATTATAATCAAGACCAATAATTAGAACCCGTTCCCGTTCTATAAATTTGGATACTAGCATGTCAATTTTGGCACAAGTTGTTACCAGGGACGGATCCAGAATTTCGAGTTAAGGAGGGCGAAATTTTTTCATTAGTGTAGGAGGTGAAAATTTTTTCCTCTCCGACATAGGTAGAGCCACCATCGGTTGTTGAGTCATCCATAAATTCTTGTGAGGGTGTGATGCTCATTTCTTGAGTTCTACGTGCGGCCTTCAACCAATCGTGGTAGCATATAAGCGTCTCAAGAGACTCCGCGCTCAATCTCGATCTAGATGCCGTTAGGACATTGCCGCCCGAACTAAATTCTTGTTCCACAGCAACTGTTGAAACCGGCATTGATAGTACTTGCTTAGTCATCCGTGCTAAAATCGGGAACGTTTTTTCTTTTGACTTCCACCACTTTAGAACGTCAAAGTCATCATTTTCTTCAAAATCAACTTCATATGTTAAAGTAATCTCATTCAATGCGCTTTGTTCAGTAACGTGAGTTGGTTTAGTTTTTTTCATAAGATTGCCAAATGCATATTTAAAAATCGATTTTCCTTTAGATGAAGATGTTCGTGTCGGGGGAGGGGGGGCGTTGCTATATTGTGCACGAAACTCATTAAATAAGGCATAAAATAAAGCACTAACCTCGTTGTATTCCGTTTTCGGATCTATGGGGTTATCGTCATACATTGGAAATTCACCAAAAAAAGCAAGATAATAGAAGTTGAAACAATCTTCCAAATTAGCTACGAGGATCGAGAATAAATGCAATACCATAAATATGCGGAATATGTGCATAATATTTTAAAAACTTTTGCTTCATATAATCACAAAAATAACTCACGAAAACGGCATTCTCAAATTCTTTAAAAGCACCGGCGAGATTAACAGCTTCACGAATAAATTAGTTTGCGGTAGGTTTATAAACATGACTAAAAGTTTCAGTTGCATTAAAAAAATATCAAAACATTACAAATTTTTTCGCAAGTGTCGATCTCAACCGAGTTTATAATATAGTTTTTATGTTGTTTTAAAAAGCAGGAAAATGTTCTTTATATCTAAGAACAACTTTAAGTAATTTATAAGTACTATTCCAACGAATACTCAAATCTTTAGGAAAAGCAACATATCTCACACCTCTTTCAGTCAAATAAGTTTGCCATTTTAATCTAAGTTGACCATTACCCCAAATACGTCTAATCCCCCCTCGACTACCTCCATAGCATCTCCTAACGCTTTTAGACCGTCTTGCACACATAAATTTATAACATGGCATGCATAGCGTTGATGAAAAAATATACCCATCAAAGTATTGGCACCACACAATTCACGCAATCTTGGTATAGCAGCAGTATTATTAGTAGCATTATCGAAACCAATAGCAAACACCTTATCAATCAAATTATACTCAATTAAAATACGCTCAATCAAAATATAAATATGTTCAGCGGTGTGACGATCATTAAATTCACGAAAAGCAAGAACACATTTATGCATATTCCAATCCTCATCAATATAATGTGCAGTCAGACCCAAATAATATAAATGATGAAAATCATCCTCCCATATGTCAGAACAAATAGTAACACGCCCATCAAAGTTTGCAAAAAAATTTTGTAACCTTGCCTTTTCCGCTTTATAAAGCCTTATAATTTCTTTCTTAACAGTTTTGTGACTATAACTTCTAAATTGAGGATTTAAACTACCTTGTGCATAATCTCTTAAAGCAAGACTTTCAGAAAACATATAAGGCAAATTTTCTTCAAAAAGTAAGTTAGTCATACCAATCAAATTTTGTGCATCATTGTATGAGAAATTACCAAAAGGTTGAGAATTCGCAAACCTCGATATTTGAGTTTGCTTCCCTGTTACTCCACGGGGTGCTTTGCCTTAAGATGCCATGCGGCGGATCCGTATCCGCCTGAGGTCCCCAAGCTATAATTGTTGTTGCACCACTTGCAAGTTGCGGGGCCAATAGCCGGTTTGTGTGTCCTTCCACTTATCAAAATTATTTTTCATTAATTCAGTTTTGCTTTTTTCATTACCGGTGGCGGTTTGGGATGAGGCAGGCTCGTCGGCGTCGTGGCTGCCGGCACCCTCCTCCTCGGCCGTCTCCGGTTCCATTTCCTCCGCATCTTCATCCTCAAGCTCCTCTTCGTCAATGGTCGTCGGGATTTGTTGTTGTTGTAGAAAGAGGTTATTATGTCGGGCCAATTCTTGTTGTAGTTGTTCTTCGGACATCGCATCTCCATCTCTCCTTTGGTAACCCGTTTCAAAATCATCTCGACTTTGAGATGAAGAGCCGGCAAGTTCTTTACCTTTGCGGGATTTCTTCCTCCCAATCTCGTTCCTTCGATTGCGTTCGAGGTTACCCAAATCAACCGAATATCTACCACCTTCCATCTTAAAAATGTAACAAATATTAATTTGCAACAAATATAATAGTGAATACAAAAGTAATGCAACTAATTAAAACTCTTTAAATTAATACTTCAAACTAATTTAGTGCAAACTAGAATTAAAGTGTGACTCTAAAATTAAAATTAAAATTCGAACCCGTTTCAATAGTATTTTTTAATAAATACTTAAAACTAACAAGTGTGACTTTAACTAAAATGTAAGTAATTAAATTATAGCAACTTTTCAAGTACTTTAATTTAGTGAAAACTACTTAAATAAAATGTTAAGTACTTTAATTAAATGATTGAACTACTATTTTTTCGTTCAAATATAAATTGAAACTATTATAATGTGACTTTAACTACAATGACAATTAACTAGTTTTTTGAAGTAGAGTTGTTTTAGCAATTAATGGGAATACTAATTAACTAATTAAATAGTATAATGAAAAATGTAACAAGAATACTAATTAACTAATTAACTAGTATAATGAAAAATGTAACAAGAATACTAATTAACTAATTAACTAGTATAATGAAAAATGTAACAATTAGTGGGAATACTAATTAACTAATCAAGTAATGTTAATAAAAAATGTAAGTAATAAGACAAATGTATAAATGATTTTAATGGGAGTAAATGAGTAATAGAATGATTTTAAGTGATATTAATTAAAGTGTAACTAATATATAATATAATGTTTATAGCATAAAATATATAAGTATACTACTATAAGATGAGTAATACACTTATATTTTATACTTTAATATATAAACTATATATTAAGTAGATGTAGAATGTATGTATTAAGTGGATATAAGTAGATAATTAATATATAAGTAGATATAATAACTGTATAAGAATTAAATATTAGAGTATAATGGAGAATCGGAGATTGGAGAATATATAAGAAAATAATATATATGAAATATAAGTAGAGAAGTACATATTATTATGTATTAAGTATATACTAATAGTTTATAAAGTATATTTAATACTTTAATATATAAAGTATATATTAAGTAGATGTAGTATGTATGTATGTATGTATTAAGTAGATATAAGTAGATAATAAGTAGAGATTAAGTAGATAAGAAATATAAGTAACATAGTATATGTAATTACAAGTAGATAATTAATATATAAGTAGATATAATAATTGTATAAGTATTAAATAGTAAAATAAAATATAATGGAGAATAAGAGAATTTGAGAAGATGAATATGGAGATGAGTAGGGCTGGGACTTTGGAACCAAGAACCGGAGAACCAAACCGTTTCGAACCGTTATGACCTGGTTCGGTTCGGTTCCAACATTTATAAGTTATTTGTTAACGGTTTGGTTCCTTTTTTTATTAACTGTTCGGTTCTCGGTTCCTGAAAAAAATATGTACCAAGAACCGATAAGGAACCGTTATATATAATAATTAGAATTATATATATTTTAATGTATTTTTACTAATTTATTTTTATATTACATTCATTATTTTAGTTTAGCTATTTAACTATTTAAAATTATTATTCACTTCAACCGGTTCTCTTACGCTTCTCAGGCCCCGCATTTGGTCCAAACTCCAGCGGGTCGGAACTCGGAAAGTCCAAACTATTTAAAATTATTATTCTCTTTAACTAGTTCAACATATTTATATTGTAATTTCAAACGTTGAATGCCGTTTTGACAAAAATTTAGTCGTGATTTGTAAGAATGTTTTCAAAGTAGCGGGCCCGGAACCGGCCCCGGACCCGGACTTGAGAACCGGGCCGGTTCCGGGCCCGCACAGTAGCGGGCCGGGCTGGTCCCGGGCCGGGCGGCCCGAACTGGGTCCAATGGTCCATGACTACTTGTGAATCTCAATTGCAATATAATGTACTCTTTAGTAGGGATGGTCTGGGACGGGTCAACCCAACCCGATCTCAACTCAGTTGCAGTATTGTTTAGGCCCAGCTTGGCCCGATCCCAACCCGGTGGCTATAAGTGGGAGCTTCACGATCATTTTTTAGGCCGAATCAAGCCAGAGGGGTGTTGAGCCCGATTGCACTAATTTTTTAAATTTATTGCCAAAACTTTATATACTGCGTACAACTTAATATACTCATTTCACACTTTCCTCTTTTTAATTAAATAGGTGGTACCGACCCGAGCCTAGCCCGAAGCCCCGAACCAATATGGATTGGGCCCAGCACAATCCAGTACCAATACAAACCTAAGCCAAGATCAAGCCTAAAATCCTTAACCCCAAAGCTTACCCAATTATACTACAAATATACTTTATATTATATACCTAGACAAACATGTGTAAAATAAACAAAAAATTCTTTGGTATTATATACCCCGTTGTTCCATTGGATTTTGCAAACTTTTTCATTTTTGTTGTCTCAAAAAAGTTTGTCAATTTCCAATTAAAATAATTAATTTATGGTTCTACACATTTTCATCTCGTCTGCACAAATCTAAACCATACAATTTTTACTTTTCTTATTTCTCACCTACTTTACGCTTAACAAAGTCCATTAGGACAGAAGTAGTAGTAAATATCGTATTAATATTTTCAATTGAATGAGAATATGAGATGAACAATATATTGTTGATGTCTTTTTTATATTACATTTTTTATATTCAATTATTAGTATAAACAGATTAAATATTCAAGTTTAAGTACTTTTTCAGAATTTTTGACATTTCCATAATGACTTTGATTTAAATATACTCCGTCTGATTTTTTGACATTTCCAGGCAGACCCGCCCTGCATGGATCTGGGTCTTGCACTTCTGCCCCGCCCTGACCTACTAGCATGCTTAGTAAGAACGCCACAACATAGGAGAGCAGACATGGATAATAACCCGGAACACGGTGAAAAAGAATGATAACCACATCTTTGACCAATAAATCAAAATAATCTCAAGAAGCAAAGACAAAATTAACACATTGGTTCTGTATGGTTATCAAAACAAAAACAACAAATTAAGGAGCAGAGTATCCTCCAGGTTCAGCCAAACAACTCACTAAGTGAGTAATAATAATTAAACTTTAATAGCATACTTTCTTAAAGGGAAATACATTTCTCTCTTCTTCTGCCTTTCGGTCTTTAGGGATGCCTGCACATAGTCAGAGGTTTGAGTTAACACCAGCCTACATAATACTAACATGAAACATACTTGTCCAGTTGTCCCTAGGGTTACCAAATGATTTTACCACCATTACATATGAAATAACAACTACACCATGAATTATTAAGAGTAAGCCTCTAGTTTTCCTCAGGCACTGCAAATATACCCATACATTTTTTTGAAGGTATATACCCATACATTATGAAAAGCAATTGTAATGAAAAAATATTGTAGAAATTTCAGTTGAGGTAGACACTCTGAGTGATAACCTAGTGTCCTCTAGCATTACTCATTCTGATATCGTGACTTTAAAAGAATATACACTGTTTGGGAAATATCAAGATGTACAACTTCAAGTAGTGAATAACAATGGGCATTGAAAATCATTTACTTAAGAAAGAAAGCAACTATTCTTATACAACAACCACCAAATATTATAGAATTATATAATGGCTCATGATACATGGCTCATGAGGCCACAAGTGGTATGCGTAAAACTCGCATTAGTTGTTCAACTTGAAGTTGGATGACCTAAATCAATGTAGGGTCCAAATATTGGTCAAATCAATGTTTGATACATGTGACCATGAAGCGAGGCCCGGATAAAATTTCACTCAATTATACAAAGACCATTGGTTGATTTGTTTATACAAGGACGACTGTATAATCAAATTGAAATATTGAATACTACCTGTCAAGTAGAAGTGTCAATTAAACCATGCTTAATTTAAAGGCAGTTTTCAAAAGTGGTGTTCCAAGTGATGTAACTCTTCCGGGGAAGAGTGGATGAAAGGTGTCTAGATTAGGATGACATAGATAGATAGTACAGAGTAAGATACTAAGCTTATGGGATAAAGTAAACATATTCTTCAAATAAAAAGTGAAAAAGAAACAAAAGAGAACACAGATTTACTCTCTTTTATCATCCAAATGTTCAACACATTAGACCTGAATCTCTGAAAATGCAGTTCTTTGGAGTAAGAATGCAATTTGGCATGTACCTGGTGCTTAGTGAGGCGCCTGCGGATGGCTCTGGTCTTCTTAGGACGTAGATCGAGGGGCAAGTACTTCTTGTTCTTGTAAGCTGACCTTAGTGCAGCTTTCTGCGTCTGGGAAATCACAGTCAACACTTGAGCAATTGACATCCGCACCACCTTACTGCACAGCATTAAGTTTTTATTTCAACATCGATCAATGCACGATAAAATACATATACAGAAATTAGATATGAAATCACTGGCAAAAAGTTATATAAAAAATCAACATAAAGTAAAAGAGACGATTTACATCTTGGAGAGCTTATTGGGGGCGCCGCCGGTGACCTTGGCGACTCGGAGTGAGGCGAGCTCCTGCTTCAGATCCTTCAGCTGAGCCAAAAGCTCAGCCTTCGTCTTCTGCCTCAGCTCATGTACCTTGATCCTCGCTGCAGATTCAATTCAAGGAATATAAATCAAGTCGATAAAGCCTAAGAAAGCAAAGGCTGAAACGAAGAAATCAGAGATATGGAGTTTCCGTCGATCTTACCCATGGCTCCTCCTCTCTCTGTCTGATTCGAGTGTCTGCGTGCCGGATGATATGCGCAGCAGCAGAACCCGCGTTACACTACTAAACCCTAACAAAGTAGGCGTACAAGAACGTGTAAAGGAGCAAGCCGGGCTGGGCTCACTTTCTTCTACAGCATCAAATTTCAGGCCCAAATTAATTGTTGCACTAATACAGATTTTTGTTGGTACATCGGAAAAAAATTGCACTAATACAGATTATTACACAATTATATTATTTTCTGGATTTTAACTTTATTTCTATTATTAGGGGTGAGCATGGTTGGTTAATCGGACTTCGGTTAACCGCAATGTTGGTTAATACTACGAGCCCGGGGTGAGTCAAATTTTTCGCCAAACACGTAATTTTTGCTTTCGCGCGCTAAATTGTGTAATAAGCAGAAAAAGTAAGTTTGGAGTTACTTTTCTAAACGTATCGGCTGAAGTTACTGTGGATGACCATTTTAGCTATTTTTATTTTTTACATATAATTTGTTCTTTATTTTATTAATAAAATATATTTTTAAAAATAATTTTTTCTTAAATCAGTAGAATCAGCCAATGATCACTTCAGCCAGAACAACATAAATTTCAGCAGAATCCGTCAAAGCAACCGATTTTCGTACTTCTAAATGGGCTCTACGTATATTGTTGGTACAATTATCTGTACCATAACATTGATTAACCCATACTTGGTTAACCGAAATTTCGTTTAACCACACTAATCGGTTAACCACAAAACCACGAAAAAGAAAATGGTAAATTCTTAAATTTACTACGTACTAGCATTCCAAGATTAAAAAATAAACTTCCAATAGCAATAAGTTTTCCAATAAATCCTCGGTTTCCAAATAGGGGTGGACCGGTTCCGGTTCGGGCCCGGTTCGTGCCTGGGCCCGGCCGGGCCTCGGTTCAGAAAAAGGAGGCCCGAGCCCGAACCGGTGGTGGGCGGTTCCGGTTCCGATTCCGGGCCAGAACCGGGCCGGGCCGGGCCGGGCCACCCGGAACGTTTTTTTTTCTTTTCTTCTTCTTCTCTTATTTAACCCCCTACCCCTCCCCCTCCACCCCAAACCACCCCAAACCACCTCAAATGGCCCAAAATACCTAATCCAACCCAAAACTTAAAAAAATTTCAAAAAAAAAAAATTTAAATTCCGGCCCGAACCGGGCCCGGCCCGGCCGGGCCGGTTCACTAAACTGGAGGCCCGGGCCCGGACCGGTATACCACCGGGCCGGGAGGCCCGAACCGGAACCGAACCGGTTCACCGGGCTGGTCCGGGCCCGCACAGTAGCGGGCCGGTCCGGTTCCGGGCCGGTTGGCCCGGCCCGAGTCCATCCCTATTTCCAAACTTTAGTTAGTCTATAATCCCTCCGTAACATTCATATTATTTTTCAACTTTCCTTTTTTGGCTGTAATACTCATATCTTCTCATTTCTAGATCTTCTGATCATACCCTCAATAATTTTGAATATAATGCATTATTACAAGGGAAAATGGAAACGAATAATCCAACCTTTTAGCGATCTTCTTACAATAGTCCCACCTTTTCGTTATTCATGAATAATCCAACATTTGCATCCCATCTTCATTCACTGGTCCCTGACCGGTTAATGACCTGCTATTTCAAGTTATTTTCTTATCTTTGTAAAATATTATCTTTGTGAAAGGTGTGATTTATGGTATAATGATTTGCAAGGATAAGAAAATAACTTGGAATAGCAGGTCATCAACCGGTCAGGGACCAGTGAATGAAGATGAGGTGCAAAGGTTGGATTATTCATGAATAACGAAAAGGTGGGACTATTGTAAGAAGATTGCTAAAAGGTTGGATTATTAGTTTCCATTTTCCCTTATTACAACTACTTTTTTTTGGATTTATCCTTCATTCTATCACAGTATTTTATTATCTTCTCAGCATACCCTCAATAATTTATATTCTCTAGTACGAACAACGAAGTGCTACTTATGTTTTTTTAATATGGAGTATTAATATACCCTATACACGTATATTACTAAATATATGTACATGTGAGTCGCTTTGCATTAGTTTAGAAATTGCTACAAATGTACAAACCAGTAGGGTAAAATTGATCTATATATTATTATTTATACTAGTATTCTCACCCGTGTGATGCATGACCAAAATATTTAATCCAAGTATTATAAATCAAAAAGTAATATATAAACATAAACATGGAACATAAGAAAACTAAAATCACCCGTTCGATCCACCCGTGCGTTGCACGGAGAACAGATGAAATCAATTTATTTTTACAAATAATTTATTTCATGAGTAATGTGTATATACATATTTATTGTAGAAAAATAAAAACTTTATATAGAATAATATTAGAATACATGTATGATAATTGTTAGTCTGTCAGAGATACACCAATTAGTATAAAACCACCAAATAAGCTAAGTATTCTTTCATCCCTAACATATCTTGTCTAACGAAGATGATAACAATTGTTATCATATTACAATCTCATAAGTAGTATTATTTAATTACAATAATTATGATGATTATATAACACATGACATTACTTTTTTACTATCTTGTTGTTTTTTAAAGTTTCTAAATACATTCCATCTAAAAAGTGAAAATATTTATTTTATACTCCATAATATCTCTTCATTCATCTCAATATATGTTTTATAAAAGCTACATACATATATCAAAATTGTTAAAATCAGTATATATTTTATAAGAACTACATATCAATGTTAAAATCACGAGTTGAATCGTAAAATTGTATAATTCAATATCATTGAACCAATTTGACTCGTAAACAAAATTGGAAATGCTAAGAATCTTTTCAAAATTGGGAAACATTGTTTAAAATTATGATTTCAACGGATTTTAAAATAGTTACTTATTTACTAATGAATAGTTACAGTAGAATTAAATGAATGAATTTTTGTATTTTATGTTGCAGCTAATTATACGAAGTAAAAAACAATGACCCCCTCATCTCGTTAAATTGTGATAACTTTATTTTTGCAACTGCCCCAACCAAAATTGTCATTTCCATTTAAACTAATAAATGTGTAGGTAAACTATTTTTCTCAACTGATTTGTAAAAATCTCAATCACGTACAAAGTAATTTTTACTTTATTAAATTCCACATGCAAGTCAATTCTGGACACATTTAATGGGGTACTGAGTATTATCATTGTCCTTTACATAATATTTGTATCCAAATATATTATACTCTATTGTATCCAAATATATTATTACGTATAATATTTCTGAAATTAAAACATTTCATAACTTTATTATATTATGTCTCTTAATTAATTATGTATGTGTATCTTTTAATTTTTTTCAATTTTTTTAATATTTAATGTATTTATGCTCAATATAATTTTCTAAAGTTTTATTTATAACTTACAACAATTAATTAGGTTGACACTTAATATGGCTTCACTAAGTAATTCTTCATTAATAGTGACAATAATTTTCTAAAGTTTTGTTTATAACTAACAACAATTAATTAGGTTGGCACTTAATATGGGTTCATTAAGTAATGCTTCATTAATAGTGACAACAATTTTTCACTTCTTTTGATTCCAAATAGATTTCTATTTGAATCTTCACCATGTTCTCTTTATATATATAAAGATTCGCACCTGTGTGATGCACGACCAAAATATTTAACCCAAGTATTATAAATCAAAAAGTAATATATAAACATAAACACGGAACATAAGAAAACTAAAATCTGTAATCTATACACATGGAGAAGTTTCTTAACCTGAAATGACAAATGACGTGTAAAAATATGAAGATTTTGAAACACTTCTTTCAAGACAACATTTGAATGGTATTGTTCTTTTACAATTTGCTCCACCCGTGCGATGCACGGTCGGTGAAATTTCATTGGTGTAATTAATATTAGTCAAATTTGGAATGAAAATCGAACTTGTAATTTTTATTAAACCGTTTACAATTATAATCCGTACAATAATAAAGTTTTACATAAATTGAGATATATTTAATACGATTAACCAATGATTATAAAGTACGAAGTAATACACAAATTTGTATAGCTCCACAAAATTGTAATTAGCACGCACTATAAATCTAATTTGAAAACACAATAGATTGCGCTAAAAGATTGTAACACTTTCTTGTTTACAATATTCTCGTTTTCAATATTTGTCCCTCTATCATTGTTTGCAATGTGATTTTTAACATTCGGGGTTTAACCGGCCCAACCTGAACCCGGACCGAACCCGGTCTATCAAAACACGACTCGGACCAAATAAAATGGGCTTTGTTCCGGTTCTTAATTTTAATAACCCAAAACCTTCCGAGTAATTTCCGGGTTTACCAAAAATCCGACCCAGATGGACCGATCCCACTCCTAAGAAAAAATGTAGACACTTCTAAAGAGTTTTAAAATTTACTCTTTATCTGTAAATACATACATAGTATATATCACTTATTCACTTGGCATCAATCCGAATCCAAGGGTCACACGTGTTCGAGTGTTGTGTCCCTCTCATCTAAACTCTGACCATGAACCTCCATTGACCAAGACTTAAACTTTGACCATGAACCTTATCTCCCCCTACCAGGCACCAAACCATATGCAGGTGCGATGTACTACTGAAATTTGTACCGAAACAATCACAACCCACAGTGGATGTAAGCAAAGTTTGTAAACAAACATTTGAAACACACAACATAATAATAGCGTAGTCTACACCCCATTAAGGAAGCATGGACATGAAGTATTGTGTCAACTGCATAGGATATAAAGATCCAACACAATTGATATAAGGACGAAGCAATAGGTATGCTTATATTTAATCTTTTTCCCATGATATTTTAAACATCTAAAGAACTAAAGATTCTATCATTTACTGGGAGCTTTTACCAATAATCTGTCAAATTTGTGCTCATTGGAGAATTTAGTGAGCATCACAGACTAAGCATACTGGTAAGCCTGATCTTTGACCACTTGGTTGTTTTGACACTTGAATTGTAGTTTGTGGCCGATTTAACCATATTGGAAAGATGGTAGCCACAAACACCTGGGCATGTTGGTAAGTAAACAGCCAAGAAGAAAGGTAAAAGTGTAGTCATGCTTCCTTAATAACAAACATTTGACCTGTACACCACAAGGGAAAGATAAAACTGTGAATGAATATGATAATTGCCCAAGAGAAATCCTGCTTTATAGCAAAAATGGCCACAACAGAATAGTCAATATACGGAGTACAATCGTAATTGAAGTAGTACTCCGTATATTACACGCATCCACCCATTTTTCGTTGTACACCGAGCTTAAAAAAATACTCCGTAGATTTCTATAAAAATCCTGCGCAAAGAAGATATCAAATCTTTACACTATGTCACCAAAATATGCACCAATAGAAATTCTATATGACTGTGCTCACCTCCACATTCAACAATAGAAATAGGTTTCGTAAATAAGTGTTACGTATAAAAACATTCAAGAAGACTTAGTATTCTTAAAATTCTTAACAAATTAGATTCACAATAATCTCTCAGCTCAGTCACATTCTATTCAAATAACCTTAATGTAATTTCCTACTAATCATATTAAGATGTCATTCATTCCAAATGAAGGGAATATTTTACTTGAAAAAAATATATGAAAGCAACTAAACTCATTTCAGTAATACTGTGAAGGCTAAAGGGTCAAATAGGTACATGAACTAACTTAAAGTGTTCAATTAACCCCTTATAAAAGAGTTTTTGCCTGGACGTCGCCAATTGGGGCGGTTCCCGGTGGAATTTTTTGATGAAATTTTTTGAGCATCTTCTTCATTAATTCTAGTTTACCCATACCAAATTTCAGCTAAAAATTCAACCGGGAAGGCAGTCGAATTATTTTCCGAAATGTACTGCGCTGTTTAATTTTTCAGAAAATCATTCGACTGCCTTTCCGGTTGAATTTTTAGCTGAAATTTGGTCTGGGTACACTAGACTTAATGAAGAAAATGCTCAAAAAAATTCATCAAAAAATTCCACTGGGAACCGCCCCAATTGGCGACGTCCGAGCAGAAACTCCTATATAAGGGGCTAATTGAACACTTTAGGTTAGTTCATGTACCTATTTGACCCTTTAGCCTACTGTGAAACCAACCTTTATGCAACCCTAATGAAGTGAAATTAAATACTTTGGTTGAATAGGAATTGAAACAAAGAAACTCAACTAAAAATTCCTATAACTTTAAAACGAAATCTAACCTGAACTCCTGTTAAAAAGTATATTCCCCACAAATGTAAGTAAAAAGTATAGAAACATGAAATCATGTAACTTGATGTAAACTTACATAGCAAACTGGTACGAATATAATTTTATTATGGTGAGCCTATATCTACTACCCTTGATTCTTTATCTAGAAAGTTGTGACATTACAAAAATATATCTCATCAAGTGTGTTGTAAAGATTGGATTAGTGCTCTCTCGAGGATGGATAGATTCTTCAAGATGGCTTAGACTCTTGTGGAGTCTTTGAATGCTGATTTTAGCTAGTTATGAGGGTTAGGTTTTGGAACCGGTCCGAGAGAGCGGAGTCCACATAATTACATAAACCCCAAGAATTTCAGGATTTTGCTATCCTTCTTCTCCTCGAGCTTATTGTGCCCAAAAATAGCCAAACTCTCTTGGGCGGTCTAACTAGTAAGTCCTTCTTTAGTGCATTGCAGATTCTTTAGTCCTTCTAACTAGTAAGTACTTGTGTTTGGCTATCCCTTGGCCTTGAGAATCTGCAATGCACTAAAGAAGGACTTACTAGTTAGGCCGCCCAAGAGAGTTTGGCTATTTTTGGGCACAATAAGCACGAGGAGAAGAAGGATAGCAAAATCCTGAAATTCTTGGGGTTTATGTAATTATGTGGACTCCGCTCTCTTGGACCATGGAGGCTGTAGCTATCATGGCCATTGCACTTGCAAATGGAGGAGGAAAGCCCCCAGATTTGCAGGACTTCGTCGGGATCATTACTTTGTTTGTGATAAACTCAACCATAAGTTTTATCGAGGAGACAATGCAGCTAATGTCGCAGCTGCTCTGATGGCTCTCTGATGAAACTCATGGTAGAATTTATCACAAGAGCAACCTGATGGTGGAGTATCAGAAGAGCAAACTGATGCCGAAACTGATGGTGGAGTTCTTAGAGCTTTGGCCCCTGCAAAACAAAAAAAAATGAGAAGAGCAACGCAATCTTTTACTTTTGTTTCGTTTATATCTAGAAAGAAAATCAATTTAAAAAATTAAAAAATAAATATTAAATAACATATTGACACACATAATTAGGCTTAAAACCTATTATAAAATATTATGTGTGTTTTTACAATGTTTACTAAGGATTAAAATTATTTCATTAATCATTATTTTGAAGAATAATTAGCTTTTATTTTAATTTTATTATTATTACTACTGGTATAAATGTTTGTGTGTGTTGATCGGGTTGACCCGTGACCCAGTCACTTGGTAGGGTTGATCACTCGTCTGATTTCTAGAGCATAGAATCTAATCAATCCAATTTCATCTTTGAAATCTATATGATAAGTCTTTTCAGTTGGAACTTGGAATTTGAAACATTCGGAAATCAAATATACATAGCCGCCGCCCTTTTACCTTTTTAATTGTTTATTAAGGAGTGATAATATTCATCTCTATTATTCCTTCTTTCTTCCTGTTGGAGGTATTGGTCCTACCAAGGCCTCCCTTCCACTTTATTTGCTGAGGCTTGCACCCTATTGTTTTACTCCCACTTTGGTACCTTTTATCTTGGTATATTACCTGATCAATAATATACCTGTTGACTCCTTACCTGGCTTTGGCCTCTTGTACTGTCCACTGCAGTACCTGCTCTTGGCTTGCTATACCCGTGAGTGTCCTTTGGCCATCCCGTGAATGTCCTTGTTGTTGGCCCATAGGCTGGCAGCCTACTATAAGTCAACCCTTTCCCCTTCTTTGTGAGAGCAGCCTGCGAGAAACACTTCCAGAGAGCAGTGCTCTCCTTCTTCTCTTTCCCTTTGTGTGAGAATTGAGAGTAGGACTTAGTGGTGAGACAAAAACAGAGAGTTGTGCTAAAGCTTCCCCTAGTGTGGTGTATGTGAGTAAAGTGTGTAGAAAGACCTGAGCCGGAGACGGAAATAAACGGTCCTTACAGTGGTATCAGAGACAGAACCGCCGTCTGCCGCCGTCCGCCGCCGTCGACCGCCACCGTCGATTGGAGCTCATCGAGGGTCGCTGGAGCTGCCTGGTTGTTCGCACGAACTCACTGGCCTTCCACCGTGGCTTCTGCTTGTCGAAATCAGGCTTGTCAGAAGCTCAAGCCATCATACCCGAAGTTTCAGCCGTCGCCTGGGAGTTCCGCCGTCAAGGTCACTGTGCATCACCACCAGAAGTCCTGACCGATGCCTGAGAATCGCTGACACCGGACAATCGCCGCCGCTCGTTCCTCGCCGTCGATAGACCGCCGTCCGTCGCCTCTGTGCGTCCTCCTCTGAAATTGACAGAGGCCGGTCTTCGTTCGTCGCAAGCCTCGCGTAGAAGAAACGCAACTACAGCCAGAGGCTTTCGTACTGAAGGAGCTACTGGGCCTGTTGTACTGCTGGACTTGGGCCTGAGATTGCTGGGTTGCTGAACCAGAGCTGGACTTCGGTTCTCTGAAGTTTGGGCTAGACGGGTACTGTAGCAGTGCAGCTGCTGGAGGCTTGGAAACTGGATTTGGGCTGGACCTTTTGCTGCTAGGCTCGATCATGGACCTGGACTGCTAAAGCTAAGCTACTGGATTGCTGTTGGAGCTGAGTTGCTGACTTGGACGGCTGGAGGTGCTGAACCGCCAGTCGACGCTGGTCAACGCCGGTCAACGCCGGTCAACCCTCCAGAAAAATCCCATTTTTTTTAAAAAAAATTGGGTAGGTAAGGTCGAAACGCTCTCCTAGGGTTTCGCGAAGGTAAGTTTTCTTTAAACTTCCTATTTGTAATTTTCCGGCTTTAATTTAATTTAATTTAATTTATTCCCCCTCCCCGCGGGCCGCCGGTTGATTTAATCCCGGCCGCCAACCCCCCAGGTACGTTTTCTAAACTCACTCCTTTGTGGTACTTTGTTTTAGTTAATTAATTAAATTGCTTTGTGTTATTTAATTTAATTGTTATGCGTAGGGGTGGTTTATTGGGTGGTAGGGGTAGAATTAATTAAATTTAATTTTTTTCTGCCCGGAATTGTTTAATTGCCATTATGTCCATTTTTTTTTGCTATGTGTTGCATGCTGCCCGGGGTTATTAAAGTGAATACTTTATAGCCCGGGTTGGATTGTTTTCTGTCAATTCAGTCTGTTTAGCTTTGTGTTCCTTTGTGGTTGATACCATGGCTGCGAATCAGTATGGTATGCTTCCATTTAATGGAAAAACAGATTTTGATATTTGGAAACAGAAAATAAAATGTGTTTTAATACAGCAAAAAGTTTTCAGAGCTGTCACTGGTATTTTCCTTGAATCAGAAGATAAGGCTAAGCAAATTGAAATGAACGAAACTGCTTGTTCTACTATTTACTTGAATCTGTCTGATTCTGTGCTTAGGAAAGTGGGTATTCTTGAGTCCGCTAAGGAGTTGTGGGAGAAATTGGATAGTCTCTATACTGATACCTCTTTGCCCGGGAAGTTGTTCTTACTAGAGAAATTCTTTAGGTTTAGGCTTGACCTGACTAAGGATATAGATGAGAACCTGGATGTGTTTAATAAACTGATACAGAATATCAAACAGGCAGGTGATAAACACATAGATGATTACACTCCCATAGTATTACTTAATGCCATTCCCGACTCTTATAATGATGTTAAGTCTGCTATTAAGTACGGTAGGGATGAGATTTCATTAGACATTGTGGTGAATGGGTTAAGGAGTAAGGAATTAGACCTGAAGCATGCTAGGGGTAGTGCTAGTCAGTCCAGGGACTCCGGTGAGGCTATGTTTGTTAGGGGTAGATCTAAGGGTAGGTCTAAGAACTCTAAGCAAAATAGTCAGGGTAAGAACACTAGTCAGCCTGGGAGGAAGAGGAGCAAATCTAGGAAGAGAGTGTGTTACAATTGTGGTAACACTGGCCATTTCATTAAGGATTGCCCCCACCCTAAGAAGACCGAGCATGCTAGTGTAGCTGTTGATAAATGTGACCTTGGTGATATCTTGATGGTTTGTGACCATGTTAATTCTGTGAGAAATTCCCTGTCTGAGCATGAATGGTTGATTGACTCTGGTTGTACCTATCACATGTCCCCCTTTAGAGATTTGTTTTCTACTTATGAATCATGTGATAGTGGCTATGTTTCCTTAGCTGATAATAAGAGATGCAATGTGCTTGGTGTTGGTGATATATGTCTGAAGTTTTCTTGTGGCTCTGTGTTTACCATTAAGAATGTGAGGCATGTCCCTGATTTGTGTCATAACTTGTTATCTGTTGCTGCTTTGGAGAGTAGTGGGTTACAGGGAAAATGGGGGAATGGTTGTATGAAAATCCTGAAAAACTCGCTTGTTTTGTTTAAAGCTGAGAAGGTGAATAACCTTTATGTGTGTCATGCTAAACCTTTTGCTGAGTCTGTGAATGTTGTATGTTCTGATAAGACCTCTTTGTGGCATAATAGGCTAGGACATATGAGCAATAAGGGTTTAGATGTCATGCGTAGGGCTGGTTATTTTGGTAAGGACTCTGTGACTTCTGTGCCTTTTTGTGAATCATGTGTGTTAGGCAAGCAGCATAGAGTCAGTTTTCCTCCTTCCTCTTACCCTAATCTGTCTAAATGTTCGTCTGTGCTTGAATATGTTCATGCCGATGTTTGGGGTCCTGCCAGTGTTCCTACCCACGGGGGTAGGAAATATTTCCTTTCTATTATTGATGACTTTTCTAGGAAGGTGTGGGTTTGCCTTTTAGAACACAAGTCAGATGTGTTTGTGAGGTTTAGGGAGTGGAAAACCCTAGTTGAAAACCAAACTGGCAGGAAGGTTAAAACCCTTAGGACTGATAACGGGTTAGAGTTCTGTAATAAGGAGATGGATAAGCTGTGTGTGGATTGTGGGATAAAAAGGCACAAAACTGTGCCTTATACTCCCCAACAGAATGGGATAGCAGAGAGAATGAATAGGTCTCTATTGGATAAGGTTAGAAGCATGTTAGCTACCTCTGGTTTGTCTAAGAAATTCTGGGGTGAAGCAGTCACTACTGCTGCCTATTTGATTAATAGGTCCCCGTCTGTCCCTCTTGGTGGTAAATGTCCTGAAACCGTCTTTACCGGTAAGCCTCTTGATCTGTCTAACCTTCGGGTGTTTGGTTGTGCAGCGTATGCACACCAACAGGGTGACAAGTTGGATCCTAGGTCTAAGAAATGTGTCTTCCTAGGTTATCCAGAGGGGGTAAAGGGTTACAGGTTATGGGATAGGAACCAGGTAGGCTTTAAAGTGGTCCTTAGCAGAAATGTTGTGTTTAATGAAACTGATTTTCCTTGCTTGACCGAGTCTGCTTCTAATCCTAAGTCTAGGTCTGATAGTACTCCTAGTGAGGTGGAGTCTGTCCCTGTTGCTGCTAGTCCTTTATCTGTTGATCCTGTTATTTCTGATGATATTGTTATGCATGATTCTGATTCCTCTGAGCATGATAGTCCCACCACCTCGAGTGAGGTGGAGCATTTGCATGATACTGAGCATGATTTGCATGATATGGGTGCTGAATCTGATTTTCATGATAACAATAATTTGCATGAGTTGCATGTGGAGCCTAGTAGTGATAATTTGCATGATTATCAACTTGCTAGAGATAGGAGTAGAAGGGCTATCAGGAGAACTGCTGATAGTATGCCTGATTATGCTTTCATTGTGCATGATACTTCTATGTTTGCTTTTTCTGTGTTTGAATCCCTAGAGCTGAATGAACCCAAGACCTACCGTGAAGCCTTAGGTTCCAAAGAGTCTCAGAAATGGATTAGTGCCATGAAAAGTGAGATGGACTCTTTGAGAGTGAACCAGACTTGGACCCTTGTACCTAGACCCCCCAACTGTTCGGTAGTTGAGTGCAAGTGGTTGTTTAAGGTTAAGGAAGAACCTAGTGATGTTAGGTTTAAGGCTAGGTTGGTTGCGAAGGGGTTTACTCAAAAAGAGGGGGTAGATTATGCAGAAATCTTTGCTCCTGTTGTTAAATTCACCACTATTCGTATGATGCTTGCTTTAGTTGCTCACCATGACTGGGAAATGAAACAGATGGATGTAACTACTGCATTTTTGCATGGTGAATTGGATAAAACAATTTATATGACCCAGCCTGAGGGCTTTGTGGATCCCAAGAGAAGTGAGCATGTCTGTTTGCTTAGGAAGGCTTTGTATGGCCTGAAGCAATCCCCTAGGCAGTGGAACATCAAATTTGATAAATGCATGATATCTTTGAAGTTCCAGAAATCTGTTTGTGATCATTGCCTGTATTTCAAAAATACTTCTTCTGTGCCTGTATTTTTGTTACTCTATGTGGATGACATGCTGATAATTAGTCCTTCTCTGAATGCTATTAAAGATGTGCAGAAATGTCTTTGTGCGAATTTTGCCATGAAAGACCTAGGTGATGCCAAGAGGATCCTAGGCATAAACATTGTTAGGGATAGGAGTAAGCGTACTCTTACTTTGAATCAGATTTCTTACATAGAAAAAGTTTTGAGTAAATTTAATATGTTATCTGCTTCTCCTGTTAATGTCCCTTTGGCATCTCACTTTGTGTTAAGTAAGGACCAGTCCCCCAAGACTGCTCCTGAAATTGAGAAAATGAAATCTGTGCCTTATTCCAGCGCAATAGGGTCGGTGATGTATCTTATGGTTAGCACTAGACCTGATATTGCATATGCGGTTAGTTGCTTGAGTAGATATATGTCCAACCCTGGTTTGCCCCATTGGAATGCTCTTAAGTGGTTGCTTAGATATCTGATTTCTACTGTGAAGCATGGATTAATTTTCTCTAAATGTGCTAGTGGTATTGAATTGATTGGTTATGTTGATTCTAACTATGCAAATGATAGAGATAACAGGAAGTCGACCACTTCTTATGTTTTTACTTTGTGTGGCTCTTGCATTAGTTGGAAGTCTCAACTACAGCCTATTGTGGCCCTTTCTACCACTGAGTCCGAGTATGTTGCAGCCACAGAAGCGTTTAAGGAAGCCATCTGGCTCAAACGCCTTGTCTCCGAAATTGGGTTTCTCAAAAAGGGAGTTACCATTTTCTCGGATAGCCAATCGGCTATCCAACTTTGCAAAAATCCTGTATTTCATGATAGAACTAAGCATATTGATGTTAGGTTCCATTTCATACGTGATATTGTTGATGCAGGTGGAGTCAAGCTGTGCAAGATCCCGTCGGAGTTTAACCCCGCGGATATGGGTACCAAGTGTCTTTCTGCTGAGAAGCACTTGTCCTGTAAACGCGTGTTAAACTTTGACTGTGGATAACTGTGGGTTGCCTAATAAAGTGTTTGCCCGTTGTGTCTGTTGATATTCCGGGTGACCCGGCGATGATGAGTCTTGTCACAACTTTGTTTTGTTACTCTACACCACCTAGGACCAATAAGGTGGAGAATGTTGGAGGTATTGGTCCTACCAAGGCCTCCCTTCCACTTTATTTGCTGAGGCTTGCACCCTATTGTTTTACTCCCACTTTGGTACCTTTTATCTTGGTATATTACCTGATCAATAATATACCTGTTGACTCCTTACCTGGCTTTGGCCTCTTGTACTGTCCACTGCAGTACCTGCTCTTGGCTTGCTATACCCGTGAGTGTCCTTTGGCCATCCCGTGAATGTCCTTGTTGTTGGCCCATAGGCTGGCAGCCTACTATAAGTCAACCCTTTCCCCTTCTTTGTGAGAGCAGCCTGCGAGAAACACTTCCAGAGAGCAGTGCTCTCCTTCTTCTCTTTCCCTTTGTGTGAGAATTGAGAGTAGGACTTAGTGGTGAGACAAAAACAGAGAGTTGTGCTAAAGCTTCCCCTAGTGTGGTGTATGTGAGTAAAGTGTGTAGAAAGACCTGAGCCGGAGACGGAAATAAACGGTCCTTACACTTCCAAGTAATATCCAATGTGGGCTTCTTTTTATTGAAAAACCAGTTAAGAGGCACAACATTACAAAGATGAGCTATTTACCTTTTGTAATTTTATTGTTGTAATTGATTTTAATTTACATAGTTACGACTGTGATTTTTTTGTAAAAATGTGTTATGTGTTTATTATTTTTAGTTGAAGTTATTTTTTTAAAGTTATTCTCTATTTGCTATGACAGGAAATGGGAGCAAGAGTTTGGGGCTTCTAAGAGAAAGCTTAACAAAAAAGGGATGAGGTTGTACATTGATGAGTTCCAGCCTCGCTTAGTTTGACTTCCGGCCGAGCGCTCGCCGGAGTATGCCAACTGCTATCACCACGACTACATAAGCAACGGCGGTTCGCGTCTCTCTCGGTTCAATCTGAAAATGCTTCCTAGTCGGAGCAATTCGGCCCATCCAGGTTGTCCGCACTCGTCGCCATATTCATGCCCTCTCGTTCTTCACCTGCGCAGCAGCAATTTCTGCGTCCTGGCTCTTTTTCTCTACGATTCCAACCCTTCTGGCTCCTACATCACTTGAGAAGCTAATGGATGCCATGAGAGAGGAACTTCCAGAAACAATGGCTGCAGTGCGGTTATCTGGAATGGACATCAGTGACCTGACAATGGAGCTCGATCGATCAGTGACCTCGGTCGGGAATTAACACAAGGCGTGGCAGGGGAGAGGCTGCAGCAGTTGACCAACATTGCACCATCAGCTACCACGCAGAACCAGCATTGGCTAGAAATTTGTCAGGGGGCATACGGGAGGGGGTTGTTAAAGGGTTGCTAAATTTTGTGGATTGAAAGTTGAACAAAGAGTGCTTCCAGGCTTCGATTTCTGTCAAGTCCCTTTACAATTATTTCCCTCTGTCTAGGGGTTGATATAGTCCAGTTCCGGACCGGCCGGTCCCGGGGGAGGTGGACCCGAGACCGGCACAGGTATTTCCGGTTTGCACCGGTTCCCGTCAACCGTGAACCGTGAAACACAGTACGTCAGGTGGCCTTCATTCCAGTCCTTCCGGTGTTAAGAGACAGAGGCGACTTCCGACTGGCCTCCCTTCCCTTTTCTCACGTTTCTCTCTATTTTACTAACGACGCAGGTCGTCGAAGTTTGGTTTGGTTGGGTTACTCTAGGAGTTGAGGCAAGTATATATATACACACACATGTGAGGGGGCATTTTCAAACACTATTCCGGTAGTGTTGGCCAATTTAAGAGACTAAACATATACCTGCTTCTATTTTGAAATATAAGCAACAACTTACCTATTTATGGCAATAACTTTTGATAATATACACTAAATGAACTCTTGATAATATTGTATCGAAAGCATACATTGCAATATAAGACCATAACTCATTCCAAGAATCCAAGTTTGGAATCTAAGTATATGTTGCAATAAGACCATTTTATTGACAGTAATTCCCCGTTGTAAGCATATATTGAGAGGATGAGGCACTTCAACATTTTGGGGCTACGACAACACCAATTTTTGATATCCCATAAAACCGTTGCGTTATGTTATCATGAACTAAATTTTTTTAATAGTGTTCTGGAAATACATAAATATTTATATTTTAAATGCATCACTAAAAAACTGTTTTCAAAATATAATTGGCAACAATTTATTTTTTACTCCCTCCGTCCCATTTAAAGGTTCCCGTACACTATTCTCCGGTCAACGTGCATTGTTCTTAATCTTTTACTTTTTATATCGAAAGTTTATGAAATTTAAATTATTTTTTGCAGGTTTTGTTGCGGGTTTAATGTAGTTTCTGAATATGTAAATTTTATTTACTAAAAATAATTCTATTAATGACAGGGATCAGTTAACTTTATGGTCTGTCAAACATCGTAAATCATGTGGGAACCTTAAAGTGGGACGGAGGGAGTATTAGAACTTCCCCACACTTTAAAACTGTTGCCAGACACTCCTAATCTCCTATGATTTTTTTTCAATAAAACTTATTTCTTAGACGGATTAATCCTATCTGGGCACCAAGGTATTTTATTTTGGGCTTATTCCTTTTTACTGCTAAATTGGCCTATAGTACGTTAAGGCAGGAAACTTACAACCTAAAATTCAGGCATACTTCTATCCTTAACAAGTGTTTGCAACTGCTTCTGCATAAAAAAGCACTTTTAGTGATTTGAAAAAAGTGATTAGTAGTAAAAGTTGATATATAGTGTTTGAAAAAAAGTGATTTTCAAAAATAAAAGTTGGTAGAGCTTGGTAAAATAAGTGTTTTTTGTGTAATAGAAAAGGTAAAAACACTTTTCACACGGAAAAAAAAAGTAAAAATTAGTAATGTTTTGTAAATAAATGCTTTTTTTAGCGAAAAGCTGAGAAGTACTATTTTTTTTTAAAAATTTTTAAGATGTTACAAACACTCCCTGAAACTGAGGTTAGAAATCGGCATCTCAATCAGCGGCTTTGATCCCTATTCCAACCGGAATCACAATCACTGGTTCACACTCGGAATCACAAAAGCAACAGAAGAAAACTTCTCTCTCCCAAGTGAATCGTACACGCACGCACCCACGCAAGGGAAAAGGCAGAGAAGTTTCTGAGGACTGATTCTTCTTTTTCTTCTTCATGATAACCTCGATTGGTAAATTCTTCATTGCTTTCCAATTTTTTTGCACATATTTTAAAAAAACGATAGATTTCTCTATTAAAATTAGTAAATTACAGATTTTGGAGATTGGTTGGAGAAATCGGATTACTTTGAGTCCGGGAAGCAACCTCATCAACCTTTTATAAATTGGTATCAAGCAACTAAATTTCATTATTTTCCATACTCCCGAAATCATCTTATCAATGTTCCACATCTTGTGATCGCTTGGGCGGCTACTAAATTTTTGTCATTTCGTGTATGAAATGAGGGTTACTAAGTCAGATACGCGTATCGGTTCACGGATATGGGTATCAGAAGTATCAGTATTTTTAAAATTAAGCTCGATACTTTTATTAAATTACGGATACGGACCCAATACGTATAGGACGCGTATCAGTGAGTATTGGATACGGATACGTATCGGATACACGGATACGGCATCAGGGTGAAGTATCGGTGCAACATAGGCTTGCACTAGGTTGGTTGTGTACTTGTGTTAACCCTATACTACAATTGTTGTATTTTCCTTCCAGATTACAAAATGGGCAATTTCATACAAATGATTAATTCAGAGCAGTTAAAAAATTTCATAATTAGCATTATCAATTGATTATTACACGCATACTTGATTTTGTTCCGAATAACGAAAATTAGTTTGAATTTGAGTTCAGGCTTCGTTCCTTTTCTATAATAGCACTATACGATTAAAAAACAGAACCTGCGTCTTTATCTTGTCCGTTACACTATGTAGATTTCATTTATTTGGGTATTTAGAGTCATTATTTAGATATTAGTTTGATTTTTTATTTTAGAAAAGATTCCTTTTCTATAATAGCACTATACGATTAAAAAAAAGGAACCTGCATCTTCTTGTCCGTTACACTATGTAGAATTCATTTATTGGGATATTTAGAGTCACTATTTAGATACTTTTCCAGATTTGGTGTCTTCTGAAATTTATTTTATAAATTTAAAATTAATAAGGGTATATTTGCTCCTTTATAAGAATATGAGGAGTATATTTGTACCTTTTAAAATTTTCAAGGGTATATATGCACTTTCACAAATACTTTAGGGGTATTTGTTCTGAAAAATAGAACAAGGGTATATTCCGAAACCCTGTTCTATTTAATAAAAGACTTTATTGCAAAATATATTTTCTGATAGAAAAGTTCTAAAATTGCATAATTTTATTAGTTACAGAACCAAATTTGCAACCGAATAAAGTTGTAATAACACATAGAGCCGAAAGTTACGGAACTGAAATAATTCTCTCTGTTGTAGGGAAGTGAGAGTAGTGTCTTCATTCCATTAGTAAGCCCCCTTTAAATAGGAGGGATTAGGGTTTTACAAGGAGTGGGCCAATGGGCCAATTAGCTCAATACATATAATCCCTAGGTACACTTTCTATCTATAACGAATGCACATTAAAGTAATTTCCTTCAACACTCCCCCTTGTGCTGAGTTGTAGATAGCATGATGCACACCAAGCTAGTTGTCGTGTAGGAACTTCGTCAAGTAACAAAAACCCTGTGGGAAAAATAAACCTTGACGAGAAACTAGAGTTTATTGGACTTCGTTCATTGAGTCCTTTTGGATTCTTTACCTTGATCGTTACTCACAGTTACCTCGTTAAAAACCTTACCAAGTACCAAAAACCCAATGAGAGAAAATAAAGCTTGGTTTAAGGAAAAGAGTATAACGTGGAAATGTATGGTTGTAGTTGTGTAAGAAAAAAGTAAATGAATGTAAGCCAAACAAAACTTTCCAAAAGGAGAAATTGGAATTATTTTTTGGGACAGCCTAAAAAAGAAACCAGAAATTATTTTGTAGGACCGAGGGAATACTTTATTTTTGGTGTGCAATTTTGTTCGCATCACGTGTACTAGGTTAAAGACGATGAAAGCTGATCAAATGATGTCAACTCCAAAAGCAACACTACTAGCAGCTTATTATCAATTATCATATGAGGGGCCTATTGGTGGTGAGCGGTTCTCTAGTGCAAAGTCGAAGTGCTCGTTCGACTGTCTAATTAGTTGTCTTTGTGAGCAGTGTCCATGTCATGGCTCCCCTCCGTGAACAAATGACAAAACAACGGGCTTTTTTCTGTTTTCATTCCCAAATTGCAGGAGTGAGACTATTTTTCTAAAATTACGGGAAACAGGAACTAAATTCTAAAATGAGGAGAGAGAATATTTCGTCCTGCAAAGATGTTCCCATTTTCCTTTTTTGGATGTCTCAAAAAAAAGTTTCTCTTTCATTAAATGGAAAGTTATCCTATATCAAAATAGTGTCAAAAAGTGCAAAACAGTGTCAAACAATGTCAAACAATGTCCAAACAGTGTCCAAACAGTGTCGAAAAAAACATCAATTGTCTTCTGTGTACATGACGATTATAGAAAAAGTATACGCATTTTGTGTACACAAAAAATAGTGGACTTTTTGTATTTGCGATCAATTGAAATCAAAATTTTAATGGGCTTTTTCTGTGAATATTACTAAATTAAATTCAAAACACAAAAATAGGAATTGATTTGAAATTTTCAAAAAACGTGACATATTCAGTGATTAGTTTTGAGTGTTTCATTATATATCTACCAGTGATTTGTCACTCTAAAATATAATGTGGTGACTCTTATCTAGGTACTCATACATAGTGATTAGTCATATTGTTGTCCGAAAAACATAACTAATCATATTTTTCTTCGGAGAAACTCTATTAGTAATATACATGCCATTTCTTCAAATCTAATCCTTTTCCCAATTGTTAACGAATTACGTTGTTCTATAAATAAAAATAAAATTCAATTTCATTTAGTAAATTCATTTCAAAACCAATGGAATATTGTTAGGATAAAAAATTAAATAAAAAAGCCCATTACAAATGTGTGATTCCGATTCGAATTGTTTAAGAAATAAAAAAGAGTATTTGGAATTGGGGTTTCCGATTGGAATTGTTTATTTGAAATTATGCAATCTATTACCTAAAAAGAAAAGTAAGACAAGTAAAATGGGACAGATGGAGTAATTTTTTTAGGATTTGAAAGCAACCTATAACTACTACTATCTCCATCCTAAATTGATTTGCAAAGTCAACATTTTGTAGTAAATCAATGTTAAAGTTATATCTTCCGATAATTAATTCAACTTTTATAATTATAACTAACATATTCCAAAACAACATTAAAATCTCTATAATATAAGAATTAATATTCTAATTATATTTGCAAAATTCAAATTATAATTTAATTAAGAATTAATATTCTAATTAAGTGAATAAAATGAATCTATTTGATTCAAAAAATCAATTTTACTGTTCAATTTGGCATGAAGAAAGTACTCCACCGTAAATTTTTGGAAGCCCCTCCAAACGTGAACCCCCACCCTAGTACCAAAGATCTATTGCACTTCCTCTAAAACAACCCGTGACTCCATCCGGAGTGAGGACCACAAAAATTGGGAATGGACTAATGTGCATTTGTGCACGTGAATCTAAAACAACCCGTGACTCCATCCGGAGTGAGGACCACAAAAATTGGGAATGGACTAATGTGCATTTGTGCACGTGAATCTTTACCTTCCCCGTATAATGGAAGTCTGATCTGGTCTGATCTGGTCTAGGACTGAAAACAATTCAAAAGAAAACATTATAACTATACATTAATGTTTCAATTACGATATTATTCAAATTTGCGATCAAAAAATCCTAAATGGTAATCAAAATTTCATGTATAGAATTCACCCTACAACGATGACATGAACAAAAGTAAGGTGAAATGGACTTTACGCAGAGAATTATATTCCGGCCGCCACCGGCACCGCACATGTTTTTTTGGCCGGTAATTTGAATAATATTGTCAATTGAAACATTTTTGTATATTTATGATATTGATTTGATTCATTTAAAATTAGTTAAGATACCAAAATAGAACATTTAGGTATTGGTTATTGCTTCTTCCGTTCATTCTTCTCATGCATGGATCATGGATATAGAGGGTGTTTGGAGGAGCTAAATTGGGCTGATCAGCCTGAAACTCCGAAAAAAACACCAAACGATCATTACTTGAGTTTATTTGGTTGATTTCTATTATCAGCTGGAAAAGTAGGCTTTGAGTTACTTTATGTGCTGATTTCTATTTTTTAGATTAAGGACACTTCTATCCTCTTCAAAGCAAGCTGCCAACAAGTATGGGCTATGCGGCCAGCGGTGGACGCAGGAATTTCCGGTAGCAGTGGCGGCAATACAAAAATATACATACAAATACATATACATTAAAAATTTCGGGATAAATATACCTAGAATTTTTTTTGGAGGGGCAGCAGCCCCCCTTTGTCACCCCCTCTGTCCGCCACTGTATGCGGCTGCCGGCTGGAACGTCTAAATATGCATTTTTTAAAAAACAACATGGTAGTAAGCCGTAACGTAAATCTGGTTGTTGTGTAATTATAGATTAACAAATGTACAGTGTACTAGGTATTTCCTAATAAAATTTTAAGAACACACATATTGGTAAAACTAGTCACTCCTAAGTACTAACATAAATATATTTAATGTACTTCCTCCATTCTTTTTTAGTTGCAACGTTCAACATTTCACATTTGTCAACGCACGTCTTTGACCATAATTATATTTTAATCTCTATTAGTAAAAAAAAATTAAAAACCGGATTTTGAAACTTTGTAATGAGATGAATTGAACAATATCTTTTTTAAAAAACAATTTTCATAAAATAATAGCGTAAAATTTAGTCAAAATAGAGCCCGTGAATAGTGTAAAATTCAACATGTTGCGATTAAAAAGAAACGGAGGATAATATAAAGTAATACCCTTTTTGATAATTATACAATCAATCAACCAATTCAGCCAAAATATTACCAAACATTTGCACTTTACGCCATTGCACCCATTACCAAAGAGACCCTTAATGGCTCAGGGCTTACAAGAGAATGGAAGGGTACTTTTCTTTGTTTTGGAAAAAATGAAATGAGTAGGGGACCATCCTTTTGTTAGGGCATGCTCCGATCCTCATGATATTACAAGAGCACGTTACTCCGTGACCATTTGCATTGACATCTATCTCCTTGTCACCTTTTTTGAATGCTCTCTACCCGTGACTAAATTATTTTGCATACAAACAACTCTTTTGAAAGAGAAAAAAACTACGTGTATCATCTTTAATTTCTATCCCCAAGTTTCATCTCTTTCTCTTCCTGTCACATCCTCTCAACAGCTCACGAGCCTCACATGCCCCACTTATAATGACTTCTCTCCTTTGATACTGTCACTTATTCTTGGTTTCATCTATGCAACCCAAAACTTGAGAGTTCCACTAATGCTCCTCCTCAACCTTCTTTGCATTGGATACGGCTTTACTTTGTCTTTTGAGATTGTCATGATAGTCCCATCAGACATGAATCACGACGATCTCAGACATGGTGAAATCGTCCCCAATGACAATACTGAATGATCGAAGACTGCTCTCTTGCCCCGAGAGGGTGGAGCTTCCAGGAGTATTCTGGAATCAAGAGGAATTCATTCAAGGGATAGATTCTTGGGTTCATCTATGCAACCCAAAACTTGAGAGTTCCACTAATGCTCCTCAACATTCTTTGCATTGTTGTTAAGCTTGTTTCTCTGGCTAATCATTCCCAACTCCTAGCTTCAAGCTACTTGAGTTCCATTTCCATATCTTTGTTTGTCTTTTCTTCTTAGTCAAGCTTATGCATGAATGACATGATGATTTACATGGTTGTCATGCACTGCGAATTTACTTTCTATGACAAATATGGCTTAAGATGGATTTTAATTTGCTGAAATTATTATTATTTTCTAAATGAGAGCATGCATCTAGATCATAGAAACCATCCCCTGTTTATTTATTTCCCATTCAGGGCCTTAGGGGTAGGATTTTGAAACTCCAGTTACTCCACTTAAAATGTCAACTCTTTTGAGCAACTCTTGTAGTTTTAAAGAATTTGATTGAAAATGCCATACTTTTCCATTATTTGTGAAATTTTATCCTTTTTTGTTGCTTAGGGGGCACTGTCAAGTTGTTACATAGAGAATCTTTCACTTGAAAAGTGCAATCTGGTCAATGCAGGATACTATCTTTTGAGTAACATACATTTACGAGGTAAATGTCTCTAATTCTCTAAATATAATAGGGAGTATTAAACACCCATGTATGTGAAAGCTAGCTACCTGACTTGAATAATATAATCACAAAATACATGAAACCACAACACAATTTTTCTATTTTGAGATCAAATTACTAAGGGCAGAAACTTATTGACATGAAACATGATTACATGTGTGAAATGTTGTATGCAAATGGTTGGGTAAGTAAGTGAGGTTTGTTGAAAAATCTAACTTAGTCACTTACAGAGGTCCTACTATGGTCACTGACACTCTTCATGCTGCTGCTATTTTGCTCAAACATGGAGGTGATTGGGATTGGTTTGTCAGTTTGTGTGCCTCTGATTACCCTTTGATCACTCAAGATTATGGTATGTAATGTACCTTATTCTGGTTTTCCAATCCCAACAGCAACTCATTCTTTCTTTGATTCTGGGTACTTGTTTTATTATTCTGTTATTTCTATCATTTTAGTGTGAGAAAACTCACATCACTCATATTCTTGCTCATTTTTCGGTCGATGCTCTCCTATACTGCTACTTTTATTACTCCTTCCGTCCCTCTATTATTATTGGGACGGAAGAAAGTGGTGTGGTTTTTAAGAAAAGTAGAATTGTGTGGTTGTTAATGAGTTGATAAAGTGAGAATAAAGTAAGAATGAATTAGAGTCATACAAATGTTATCAAATATGGTATGGGACAGGGGACATCCAAAAATGAAAAAATGGGACAATAATAAGAGAACGGAGGGAGTACTATTTATTAATGAAAATCAGTGGCGGAACCAGAGACTAATTTGAGCACGTGGCACGATTATTAAAAAAAGTGTGTTTGTATGATTGATATAAAATTGATAAAGTTAAAATAAAGTAAGAATGATTTAGAGTTACACAAATTTTAACAAATTTGGTATGAGACAATCTTAGTGAGACTTCCTGAAAAGGTAAAATGGGACAATCATAGAGAGACGGAGAGAGTATTTGTTTTACATCTTTTTTATTAGAATAAAGGAAAAACAAGTGAAAATTAAAGTAATCATTTGATATATAGCGTGCATTTCCAATAAAAAAGTTGCTCCGTGAATAGTGCGAACAATTGCACATTTTATTAAATTTTCAACAAGTTGAATGCTGATAAAATGCAGTGCATTGTTGACTGATTTTGAACCATTAGATCTCAAGTTAATCCACAAAATTTATTCTCAAAACTCTTTTTATTTGACCCAAATATTATACAGTATATATGTATATATAGTGTTCTTCAAATAAAAAATAGTATTATGCTAAGAAAAAAGTAAATAGTTATGTTAAGTTTAAGTATATTGAGAATTATTCTTGATAATTTACAAGTTAATCCGCATTATTTGAAGAAGGAAGAAATGATTAAAAACTCTTCAATTTATTTTATGGCTTGAAATTATATAAATTATGTTATAAATTTAATTTTGAGGCCATTGAATTAAAAAAGGAAACCTGCATATCATATGCGAAGAAAGAAAAAGTGACAAATAATATGTATCAAAAAAATAAGAATGTAAAGTAAATGATATAGAAATCTAAAGTGTGATATAATCAATGTTATACCTAGGTGATTTAATTTAAGAAAATTACTAGAGTCATATGTCTAAAAATTCAATAAAGAATTAGAAAAGTGGCCGGAAGGCATATAAAGTACTTGTACTACGTATATGTCAAATGGAGTAGAAGAGTCGTATGGTAAAGTTAAATCCGGAGTATTGACGTAGCTTAAATATGAAGAAGCATAAAAAAAAACAGTTTACCTAGGGTGCCAGTTTGTTGTTTTTGCTTTTTTTTTTTATGAAATGTAAATATATATTAACACTCAAGAAAACTATATGTCAACTGTCAAGTATCCCAGATCTCCTAACCCCCCCCACACACATAATATAGGGATGAAAGGAGGTTTTTATTCGATCTAATCTATGCCAAAAGGACCAAGTATAAATACTTGTCCCATCAAAATTCAAAAATATACATCGATGCTGCACATGCACGCACACAGATCATAAGGTTCAAATCATAACAAAATACAAAAGTATTGCAAGTTCCACACACCCTACGTCTAAAACACTGCTTCATGCCGCGTAATCCAAGATGCCTATGCCGCAGTATCTCATGTGCCCCAGCCGCGACATCCAAGAGGTCCATGCCGCGGCATCCAGAAAATCCATGTCGCAGTGACACAGTGTACAGTGTGACCATACCGTGGTATACATATCGTGGCCTCCCGCTTGATTTTGGCCCACTCAAAAGTTTATCAATTCATATGGATAGATACTATAGAGTATCTTATAGACGATATGCTTAATCTTGGCTATAACGTCCTCCTCAGTCTTCTTGGCATCATCAAAGCGGATCTCATTTCTTGCATGCCATATGTAATACTCCACGGCGCATAGAGCAATTCGGGCCGCCTTTGCTTTCAACGTTGATCCTTTGTGCTTCTTCGAAATCCATTTGATTGAGCTAAGCAATGTAGACATTTGATGCCCAAATCCCATCCATTCTCGAATCTTGCCCCATACCCTACAAGTAAATGGACATAGGAAGAATAGGTGTGGAATTGATTCCAATCCACCCTTACACAAGTCACATCTATTAACCATATGGAGATAACCGAGGCTATCTTGGGTAGGCAACCGGTTCCTCAAAGCCAACCAAACATTAAATGAAAATTTCGGGGGGATATAAGATTTCCAAATGAAACTCATCGGAGTCCTAGGGGTCCCTTTAACTCTTAGAAGCTCGTAAACCTTGGCGGAGGCAAGTTTGCCATTAATGCTTCTAGAGTTAAGGCCCAAAATCGTATCATTCAAATTATTAAAGCATTGACAGATTTTATCTCTAATTTGCCCCAACCTCTTCATCAATTGTGAGTCACGACTGTGTGGGATAAAATCCCACACACTTCTCCCATGGAGATATATGCCATTAACCCATCGAACCCATAAGGTATCTTTTTTGTTATGGACATCCCATAGTGTGCGAGCAAGGAGGCTATCGTTCCATATTCTAGCATTGTGGATTCCCAAGCCACCCTCCTCTTTTGGGAGACATATGTCATCCCAAGCCACCTTTGAGAACTTGCCCCCCCATAAGAAAATTCTACAAAACGAAACAATCCTATCCAACACAGTTTGTGGCACCGGGAAGACTTGGAGCCAAAACGATTGGACCCCTTGGATCACCGATCGAATTAGCTTTATCTTACCGGCATAGGAGAGTGTTTTCGTATTCCAAGCGTTAAGGAAGTCTTTGACCGTATCTAATAACGGTGCGTATTGCACAACCGATATTTTTAAAGGGGCAAAGGGTATTCCAAGGTATCTAACCGTTGCATTTGATCAGTTGCACTCAACCCGTGACATATGTTGTCATTACGCATATCTATTACTCTATTTTAAAACAACGAAGGGCCGGGTGCATCCGTGCATGTGCATCTATATAGATAGTATACTACTACGTATTGCTCTAGCTAGCCAATCTCCTCCATCCATCCTTTACTTTATCTTAGTGGTCGTATTTCTTTTTCTTTGTTTACATGATGAACAGGCTTGCTACAATAGAATAATAACGAGTACTAACTACTAATGATGCAAGTCACAACACCCAGATGCAAAGACATCATCTTCAAAGGGCCATCAAGTTTCACAACAAATACAACCAGAATCTCTCAACAAATGTCGGGGTACCTACAAATTTTCATTGTTAACTCTTCACTGTGTGTTTTGCATTTTGTCTTGTACTTTTCACATTGAACTCTGTTTTTGTACTTTAATCTTTTAATAAATTTGTAAAGTGTTTCCCGACGCTTTCCCCACACCCAGTGGCTACTCCGAAAAAAAACTAACTACTAATACATGGGTTAAATTTACAATTGAGTATCATTCTTTCTTCTTGCTCTTCAATTCTTTCTTTTTCATTTCAAGTCAAATTATTATTTTATACAAGAATTTCATCGCAGTATTCTTTCTAAAGTCAGAATAATTTGCTTCCGTTTTTGCTCAAGGAATAGTTTTTCAAGGTTGAAGGCACTCAAAAAGAGGTAAACTTGTATTCCTTTTATTATGTAAGTTTTATTTAGGAAACCAATTAGTTTTTTTTAGCCGGAAGACAAATCACCAAAATGACTGGGGTAAATGTCGGAGAACATTTACCAGAGCTTTATTAAATAGAGTGCTGGTACAAATAGAAAGGGGACTAGACCAAAACCCCTTCGGAGGAAGGCATACCTCCTCAAAATACAGAACAAATATAGAGTGTTGGGCATCACTTGGAGTTTGGATTGGTAGTATTTCTCCTCAAACAGAAAAAAATAATAACAAATATTATAATTCTTTCTCTATGTGGTAAGTAAATGACCTGGAAAATTGAGTATAATTCGGGAGTTGGGAAACCAATTAGTATACTTACATATGTACTACTAGTACTACGTACTTATATGTTGGACGGCGGTTCCTTCCAGCTCAGGTCTCAATCTTCATCCACAAAGGATGATAAACCACTAAGAATCTAAAGGGGAGAATTGGACATCAGCCTTCAACCTTATTTCCGGCCAAATTGATTCTGCCTCCACTGAGGAGCAGAGGGATGAGGTGCGTGAATAGAGTATCGGCCAACTACAATTGGCAGAGAATAAAGGGAATAAATAGGCCAAGAATAATCTCAAAGACGGTAACTTTCCTTACCAGGGAGATTCGCAATTAATCGAGCAAAGCAGGCGGAGGAAAGAAATCGTCCAGGCCGAGAAGATGAAGAGCGAACGGGTAGAAAGATTTAAGAGATGGACCGGGTGCAACCATAACAATATTGGTCTTAAGGAAAAAATAAGTGGGCCAATACCAACATTATATTATCATATTCCTTTGTATTCAACTAGTCTTCATATAATTAATGAGTTCTCTCCTTTGATATTGTGAAGGACTAGCTAGCTATTGTGAAATGGATGCAGGAAATGGGTTTATGGACATTGCTGGAGGGATGTCTGATCCTTGCCAATGCATTGGCAAAATTATGTTGAATGAAAGACCGCTTTTGAATACATGAGAGTTCCAGTAATGCTCAACATTCCTTGCATAGTTGCATTGTCGTTAAGCTTGTTTCTGCCTTCAAGGTACTTGAGTCTCATATCTTTGTTTGTCTTTTCTTCTCAGTCAAGCTTATGAAGTGAGAAATATTTTATTACTTTCGTCTAAAATGATCATCTATACTAATTTCATCTATACTAAAATGGTCATCTATATTAATTTCGGCTAATTCAGACATGAAAATAACTTTAATCATATTTATTTTGATTATAATATAGTTCAGCACGCGAAATAAAAAATTACGTACTTCATATTTAATAAGAAAATGGGTTAAACCATATATATTTATTTTGATCATATGGGTCCATCTATCACTTTTTCTTAATATTTGAGCCTAAAAAGTATAAGACCATCAATTTGGGATGGAGGGAGTATTATTTTAAAAAGATGTTTCTATAATACTCCTTCCGTCCCATTTTAGTTACGTTAACCAAACACTATTTTTCAAATCAATGGTGTCAATTTTATAAGTATTGATAATATGAAAAAGATATAAAAATGATCTTTGCCAAAGATACTACTATAAGTGTATAAAGTTATTAAATTTAAATAAGTATATATATTTAAATTATTAATCAAAGCTTAGCATTTCTGATTTGAAAAGTCAAATATGTCTAACTAAATTGGGGTGAGGTAGTATTAGGTAATATTAACCATAATTATTTCATCATATCGCTTCAATTAATAGTCCTTTATAGGAAATAATGCTGAGAATAACTTCATATCTTCCTTTAAAGTTTAAGGGGGTGTTTGGTTAATGGCCTATCAGCCATTTTTTAGTTGATTTGAACAATATTGGCCTTTTGACCTAATCAATCGGCTAATATGTGTGTTTGGTAAAATAGCTTTTTAAGTTGGCCTTTGACATAGTGTAATTCTCTGCTTTTATGGTTCTTATCATAGCCATTCTAAACGATGGAACCATCATGACAATCTCAAAGGATAGAGTAAAACTGTCACCATTACCAGATAGTTGGAAATTGAAGGAGACTTTTTCCACTGGTGTTGTTCTTGGAAGTTATTTGGCATTGATGACAGTGGTCTTCTTCTGGATTATGCATGTTTAATCCAAAATAAATATGATTAAAGTTATTTTTATGGTTAATATTACCTAATACTACCTCACCCCAATTTAGTTAGACATATTTGACTTTTCAATAATTTAAGTATATATACTTATTTAAAAGTCGGTATCATGCCTAATCCAGAAGAAGACCACTATCATCAATGCCAAATAACTTCCAAGAACAACATTTAGGTTAATATGAGCCAAATAACCACCTATTTAAAAATCAATGTCATTATATGACTGTAATATGAGCCAAATAACCACCTATTTACCTCCCACTCAAAGTGATGAGTGTCAACAACAAAACCAACACTACTAGCAGCTTATTATCAGATGAGGGGCCCATTGGTGGTGGACGGTTCTCTAGTGCAAAGTCGAAGTGCTCGTTCGACTGTCTCATTAGCTGTCTTTGCGCGCAGTGTCCCTGTCATGGCCCCCCTCCCCCTAGCTGATCGATCAAATGATGAAGGTGGATTGATGGGATCTGGAACCTCTGCCATACTTCAAAGTAAGGAACGGTGCCAGGCCCTCAGGAACCATCCGATCAAAAGATGGACGGTCGGAGATGTTGAAGCGCAGATCTCGAGGCCGCTCTTCCCCCATCCGACGGTCCTCTGCGCGCAAGGCACTCTGCCGTGCGGCAGAGGATCCCAATCCGGATTGATGGCGAACCTTTGGTGCCGGGGATGTAGTGTAGAATAATTAATTGTTAGCCAATATTATTAATCATGCAAAGTCCATGCATTATTATCCTCACACGGTCACCACTTATGTTAATTATACTATATTTCAAATATATATTAATTGTACATATTATTGGTAGTATTTATCCCTTAGGCGGTTGACCGAGTGTTTAGCTCATACGGCTCCAACTAATAATGTATCTGGACTCATTCTTGTACACATGATTAGATAGATAGAATAGATAGAGTTTGTATGCAATTGTAATACTCGATGTACGTAGCCTATTAATAGGTGATTCAATAAACGATCATCACCACGGTGAATTTGATATTCCAACTTGGTATCAGTA
The DNA here is from genome assembly GCA_945859915.1 of Cuscuta epithymum. Lineage (NCBI taxonomy): Eukaryota > Viridiplantae > Streptophyta > Magnoliopsida > Solanales > Convolvulaceae > Cuscuta > Cuscuta epithymum. The sequence continues at coordinate 898,330 of CAMAPF010001052.1, forward strand.
GCTTTTTCTTCCTCTCTAATGGCTACCACCAAAGCTTCCGCCTTTCACCCCGCCCTAGCTATCTCAAACATTAAAAATTTTATTCCTATTACCCTCGACATCGAGAACGTTGAATACTCTTCATGGGCGGAGTTGTTTAAAATCACCGCCCGCGCGTATCAAGTTCTCGACCATATCATCCCTACTGTTGATTCTACTGCAGCCAGTTCCTCTACTTCTACTGCTGAACTCACTACCGCAGAGCTTCTCGCTCAAGCCACTGCCAAGGCAGAGGCAGCTGCTCTATGGACCCGTTTGGACGCCATAGTTCTTCAGTGGATCTACGGTACAATATCTCATGACTTACTCCACACCATTATTGAACCGGACGCCACTGCGCAGGGGGCTTGGGACCGCCTCACTGATATTTTCCTTGACAATAAACATTCTCGGGCTGTGCATTTGGAAAATTTGTTTTCCAACACCCGTTTGGAAAATTTTCCCAACGTTGCAGCGTATTGTCGTACTCTCAAAACCCTGGCTAATCAGCTACATAATGTTGGTGCCACGGTTTCCCCCGACCGCCTTGTTCTCCGCCTAGTCAACGGTCTTCCCGCTCAGTACGACACCATCGCGTCCATGATTCAACAGGCCACACCTCTGCCTACCTTCCAAACTGCCCGGTCCATGCTCCTGCTTGATGAAACCCGTAAGGCACACCAACTTGGCACTTCCTCGGCCAGTGCACTACTCCATGGTGCGTCGTCACAGTCTCCCTCTCCTCGCCCAGGTCAATCCAGCCGCGGTGGGCGTGGTTCTTCTTCTGCCCGACGAGGTCGTGGTGGTCGTGGTACACCTCGGCCCGACCCCACTCCCACTGCATGGAACCCCAATGCTTGGATGTCACCACCGCCATGGGCCTACTGGATGCCGCCGTCACCTTGGGCCATGCCACCATGTCCTCATCCGTCTGCTCCTTGGACTGCTCCCTCACCACGCCCTACTTCCGGAGCAGGTATTCTTGGTGCTCGGCCAAACCAGGCCCATCTCTCGGGTCCGGCTCCGGCTCTAACCGATATTAATGCCGCCATGCATACCATGACACTCGCACCACAGCCGGATGACAGTTGGTATATGGACACTGGGGCCACATCACATATGACCTCCAATTCGGCTAAACTCACGTCTCTTTCTAATTTAGGTACTAAACAATTCATTATGGTCGGCAAAGGTAATACCATACCCATTTCGGGTCTTGGCAAAACCACTTTAGCCCCCCCCTCATCCCCCCTTACAACTACATATTCATGCCCCGTCCCTCATAAAAAATCTTATTTCCGTTCGCCGTTTTTCTACCGATAATTCTGTATCTGTTGAATTTGACCCCGTTGGTTTTTCTGTGAAGGATCTCCACACGGGCACAGTTCTCATGAGATGCAATAGTTCGGGTGACCTCTACCCCATTCAGCCTCACATATCCAGACCGGCTCACTCAGCTTTTCTCACTACCTCGGCGACTACTTGGCACCATTGGCTATAGGGCTGGGACTTTGGAACCAAGAACCGGAGAACCGAACCGGACCGAACCGTTATGACCCGGTTCGGTTCGGTTCCGACATTTATTAGTTATTTGTTAACGGTTCGGTTCCTAATTTTTATTAACGGTTCGGTTCTCGGTTCCTGAAAAAAAATATGTACCAGGAACCGTTAAGAAACCGTTATATATAATAATTAAAATTAAATATATTTTTTATGAATATATATATTGTAATGTATATTTACTTATTTATTTTTATATTATATTCATTATTTTAGTTTAGTTATTTAACTATTTAAAACTATTATTTATTTCAACCGGTTCTCTTAGGCTTCTTAGGCCTCTCATTAGGTCCAAACTCCAGCTGGTCGGAACTCGGAAGGTCCAGAGTATTTAAAATTATTATTCTCTTTAACTGGTTCAGCATATATGTATTGAGATTTTGAACGTTGAATGTCTTTTTGGCAAAAATTTAGTCGTGATTTGTAAGAATTTTTTCAAAGACTAGGAACCGTTAAATGACAAGAACCGAACCGTTAAGAATGGTTCGGTTCCTTATCGGTTCTTTAAAATAATTTATAAGAACCGAACCGTTAGTAAAATTTCATATTTTCAAACGGTTCCACATATTTTGCCTAGGAACCGAACCGGTCCCGGGCCGATTCGGCTAGGTCATCCCGGGGACCCCGTTTTTAGTTTTCTTAGAACAAATAAAACTATTCCTTGTACTTCTCTTAGTAAATCTTTATGTATTTCGTGTGAACTTGGCAAACATAAAAAATTGCCATTTTCCATTTCTCATTCTGTTACTTATTCCCCATTTGAAATAATACACAGTGATTTGTGGACCTCTCCTGTTCTTAGTTCTACTGGTCATCGGTATTATTTAATCTTTGTTGATGATTATACGAAATATGTTTGGGTTTTTCCCTTAACCTCTAAATCCCAAACGTTCCCTACTTTTGTTAATTTTCATGTTTATGTTCGCACTCAATTTGAACGTACCATTAAAATTTTTCAATGTGATAACGGGAAGGAATTTGATAATTCTGCATTTCGCACATATGGACAAAAACATGGCCTCCATTTTCGTTTTTCATGTCCCTACACTTCTCCCCAAAATGGTTCGGCCGAACGATATATTCGCACTATAAATACTATTGCTCGGACTATATTAATTCATGCCGCTGTCCCTGCCCATTTCTGGCCTCACGCCATCCATATGGCCTCCTACCTCCATAATATACTTCCTAGGAAACCTCTCAATTTCCTATCACCCACTCACCTCCTCTATCACAAAATGCCCACGTACGACCATCTTCGCGTATTCGGGTGTCTTTGTTTTCCCCACCACCCCTCGGTTACTATTCACAAACTTCAGCCCCGCTCTACCCGTGCGTTTTTCTTGGTTATCCTTTAAACCATAAAGGATATAAATGCCTTGATATTCGTACTAGTAAAATCATAGTTTCTCGTCACGTCACTTTTGACGAAAGTGTTCTTCCATTTAGAAATACCCACCGGCCCACCACACCCACATACAATTTTTTAGATGACCCACACCCCATGCTCCGTCTCTTACCTATATTATCCGAAACCCATTCCCCAACTCCCACTTCGGTTCCACCAATAGCCCCACCAACCACACACATCTACACCTTCCCCAACATTTTCTGCCAACACTCCATCTGGCTCGGTCAGCCCTCCACATTCTTCCTGTGACACTCCAAAAAAAAAATTAATAAAATAAAAAGTAAATTGTATTAATGATAAAGTAAAACCTTTTCCATATGCATATTGAGTATACATAATTAATACGAAGTATGTATAGCTCATACATGTATGTAACACACATGCATGTAACGTATTATTACGTATAATAAACCTTATACGAGTAGTAATTAACAATAAAGCCTAAGCACAATATTAACACACATATACATGCGGACGAGGCTAGAAGACCAACGGCTGAAGCTTTCGAAATGTTTTTAACGGCTGAATAATTACTATAGAACTATACGGAGTATAATAGAATATACATACATATATATAATCATAATCATAATAAATAATAAATGAGGACTTGTTAAACGTACGAAACCCTAGAACTAGAACATTCCTGAGCATGTATATATACGAGTCTACGATCGACAGAGCCTCCGCACCCATGCCAAAACCTGCGAAGAATATGAATCGCCTTACTACCGTCTCCGTCGAGAGAGAAAAAGAGAGGAAAGACAGATCGCTACAGTCGTCGTAGCTGCTGTCGAGTCTGGCTGAACCGCCGTGTAAAGGAGCTCACCGGAAGAGAAGCTTGCGTGCCGGTCGGAGGAGGAAGCCTGATCATTGATTGCCGAGTTAGGAATGAATCTCCGCCTGCCAACTTCAACGGAAGAAAGAACACCACTGACGCCCTTGTCTTGAGCGTTACCGTATACGGGGGAGTACAATGAACCGGATTGCTTTCACGCCGGACAAGGAAACTGACTGAACTACTTTCTGGAGCACGGTGTTGGTTCGTACAGCACCGCAGGACGAGCTGCCGTGGCCGTGGCTGTTGAAGAAAGAGCTGCATCCTCCCTGTGGTTGCCGGTGCCGGACTTGGAGAAGACGATCGACTCCCCGGCCTGTTCGTACGTAATTCAAACTCCGTATTATGTCTTGGGCTGTGTTATTTTAGATTGAGTCTGGTACTTTTCATAAACTAGCCCGCATACTTTCATGATGAAAATGCACCATTACGAATGGACTATTATTATGACTAATTACTATTGAAACGATAAAATCATAGAGAGGGGATATAATTAAAGGGTAGATGAATTTAAATAGTTGATATTCAAATATTGATTGGTGAATTCTAAATAAAAGGTGAACTTGAGTGAGGAGCAAAATAGAAGAATTTCGCTAGGAGTACTTGGAGTTTGAGGTAAGTTTCATTGCAACCAAAATTATACCTTTTACCTCGTAATTATTTTGAATGTTTTAATGTACAATTTGAGTAATGTATTTATGTGTATTAAATTTGAGTAAATGTTATTCTATATGAAATTGTTTGTACTTAATATATTAGTTTGTTATTATTGGATTTTGATACAAGTTATTGTATATGATTTTTGGGAGATTTTCTATTGGTGAATATTTTGGTGTTGTTGTGAGTAAATTGGATTTTGAGAAAATGTATGAGAATTTTAGCGTATTTTGAAGATACGGACTTTTGATTGGATTTTGAGAAAACAAAGAAAAGTTAATATTTTTAATGGTGACACTAATGTCTATAAGACATAAATGTTGATTTTTGGAAAGACAATATAAAAGACTGTTTTCATAATTGGGGCACCACGGGAGAAATCCGTAGGTGTCGGGCCACCTTCACGTCCGTTAATGGTGAGGGAGGGTTAGGACTACTACTACTTGAATTGAGAGGTGTGAAACAAATTAAATGAATTTTGGAGGGTTCGGTAACCACCCCGAACAACTGGGCATCAGATCCCTTTTTATTAGAGCAGTAGTAGTAGTACCTATTCTCTTAAGGGTCTTTGAACCTAGAACTTAGGGAGTATATCCCATTTGGAGTAGGGAGACGTTGACGTCAGAACTACTTAGACTTCATACTACTCGGAGGGCTTGGAATCCCTTTAGGGGGTGTGCACACTTAAGGTAGAAGTCTAGATTCTAATAGAGGAGATCAGGTACCGAGAGCAAATCGGAGTGACCGTACAAAACAACGGATCACTGGGCTCAAGAATCGAAATAACGCTTGAGCACCGCCCTTCTAAATGAACTAGGAGAATTAACTATAAAGCTATTTTGAGGTAAATCAAATGTTTTTGTATTTTACTCTTAAAGAGTTTGTTAAATGCTTTGGAGAAATTATTCCTTTCAATACTTATAAGAGTTATTACCGAAATCTTACTATTTGGAGAGTGATACTTATTTTCAAAAAGTACAAACGCTTTTGGATGTGATTGGATTGGATTTGAGGTTAGTTGAATCCTTTTATTAATTGTGAATTTCTAAAGTACAAATATTGTGATATTGGTTTGGAAAATATATTTGTGGATATTGAATATGTGTTTTGTAAGGATTGTGATAAAGTGCTTATGAGTTTTGAGATGGATATTTGGAGTTTGTATATGATATATGATTGGAAATATTTATGAGGATTTTTATTACATATCTAATGTTGGAATTATTATGATTTGGAATATTGTTATTTTACATATGAATTATGTTATGAGAATTTACTATAAATATTGTTTTACTTATGATTGGTACGAATGTTTTGAAAAGATTTTCCTCCCAAATGTTTTGCAAAAATTATATATATGTATCAAACGTGATTATTTTACGGGGTTGGGTGGGACTTACTTAGCATTTCCGGCTAATTTTTGTTTCTTTGTTTTTCTTTCTTTTCCTGTACTTTATTTGTGCAGGAGATAAAGCTTGAGTATCTATTTGATGATGATGTTGATTCGAGAGCTTCCGCTAGAGAAAATGTAATTAGTAGATAACATTGTAGTTTAATTTAATTTTTAAGACGCTTATTGAGTTTAATTGTTTTTGTGGTGATTAGCCTGTGCACTCGGTTAGGTTAGAGCCGAGTGTGGCGGTAACGCCCCTATTTCCCTTTTGATTTCCGCTGCAAAACTTTGATGTTTTCAAATAAAGTTGATATTTCTTCTGAATAAAGTATTATTTTCGGGTGGGAAATTTGGGGTGTTACACTTCCAACACCCATCCTCATCTTATCCCTTCCCAAAATAATATCCCTTCCCACCAAAATAATATCCCCCTTCACGTTCCATGCATGCCCCATGCAACCAACCCGTATCCCAAACTTCTTCCCATCCCATGCAAACCCGAAGCCGTGCCGGGATTCACAAACCAAAACAAATATTCACCTTAGCCGTTTCATCAACACCATCTCCACTGCCCCGGTCTCCTATCACCGCCCTCCAAGACCCAAATTGGAAAGCCGCCATGGATGATGAGTTTAGTGCCCTCATTAAGAATGAGACTTGGGAGTTAGTTCCCCGTCCCCCTAACTCCAATATTATTCGTTGCATGTGGTTGTTTAAACATAAATACAGGTCTGATGGTGTTTTGGAACGTCACAAAGCTCGGCTCGTCGTCAATGGCAACTCTCAACAAGTCGGTGTAGACTGTGATGAAACTTTTAGCCCGGTTGTTAAACCAGCTACTATCCGACTTGTCCTCAGCATTGCTCTCTCTCACTCTTGGTCGCTACATCAACTTGACGTCAAGAATGCCTTTTTACACGGTCGGTTAGAGGAAACTGTGTATATGCATCAACCGCCGGGCTACCGCGATCCATTGCGGCCTCAACATGTTTGCCGTCTTTTGAAATCCTTATACGGCCTCAAACAAGCTCCTCGAGCTTGGTATCACTAGCTCGCTTCTCATCTTGCTACGCTCGGATTTACTCATAGTGCATTTGACCACTCTCTCTTCATTTATCATAGCGGCCGTCACACTGCATATCTCCTTCTCTACGTGGACGACATTATTCTTACGGCTTCATCCGACGACTTCCGCAAATACATTATCTCTCAACTGGCCGCCGAATTCTCCATGACGGATTTGGGTCCGTTGACATATTTCTTAGGCATTTCAGTGACTCGGCATTCCTTCAGGTTGTTCTTATCACAATCCACTTATGCTCGTGACATTCTACGCCGTGCCGGCATGGTGGATTGCAATCCCGTTAGTACTCCTGTTGACACCCTAGCTCGCAGACGACGAATGCTCCAGCTCCTTCGACGAATGTTCCAGCTACTTCGTAAAAATTGATACACGAACAAACTAAGCTTCAGCTCCTTCGAAGAATGCTCTCCTCTTGCTCGCTGAACCAGAGAGAATCATCGGCGACGACGACTCCAAGTTTAGGGAACACCGGCCAACTTGAGAAGAGAATGTATTAATCAGCCATTTCTTCGATTTTTTTTTTTACTTGAATGCACTTAATGTTTACCTTTTCACCCTCACCTCGTTAACTAATGAAGAAATTCAGGATTGTGTAGTTTATTTTGATTTTCGGGCACTAGTCATGTTCTTAATTTCTACAGTTTTACATGTACTGCACTCTCCAGATTTTGCCTGACTCGTCCTCGCTAAACCAGGGATATTCATCGGCGAAGACACTACGTTCAAGGCACACCGGCCAACTCGAGAAGAAGGTATTAAGCAATCATTTGTGTGTTTCTTTGATTTTTTTTACTTGAATGAACTTAATTTGACCATTTCACTCTCACCTTGTTAATTTTCTGCTGAAATTGAGGATTTGTAGTTTATTTTGATTTTCGGGCAATGTTCTTGCTCTTAATTTCTACTGTTTTGTATATACTGTGCTGATTTGCATTTAGTAATAAAATATTCTGAAATTGGAGTCCCAATTATGTAGGCATGCATCAATTGCCTGAGTTGCGTGTTTTCGTTAGTGGGTTATATGTATTCCGTGTTTCGTACTGCTTCGTCCCTGCATTCTCACTACTAAGATGTTGCATGCTAAGAAACTTTTGTTCTTTTAAACTCTATTGTTTGTTGATTTTCTGTCTTTTGAGGAGTTCTTATTCTAAATGATCTCAAACTGTGATACTTACTATGTTGGCATGAGTGATGTGTGGTTTTAAAAGCTAGTAGGGTTATGCGGTTAGTTTATATCTGGTTGTTAATTAAATCCTTCTATTGTTCTACACTCGTTTTTCGGCAAAAAATTGAAATATGCATTTAGAAATTGGTCCAAATGCACCAATCTCCCTCTATTTTTTATAGTATAAAAACATAAATGTGTATTCATGTCTAGTAGTGCTATATTGGCATATACTTAGAACGATTATGTCAAACATGTAAGGAGCAACCAACAATCTGAGATGAGTTACTCTAACGAAATAACTGAATTTTGTTATTTCAGTTCTGTATTTCATGATTTCATGTTTACTTTTGAGTAATAAAGATTCTCTTTGTTGTTATTTGATAACATACCCTCTAAATATTCAGGTTTATTTTTATATTGACTCTATTAGGTTATTAATTGTAAGAAACCAGCAAAGTGAGTTTCAAAATAGCATGCCAGTAAGCATATTTACCAATTTATTTTCATTACTGATAGCAAAACTAATTTATTTTCATTACTGATAGCAAAGTAAGAAAAAGCTAGTCACACCTTACTTCTTTAATGATTTTTTAGTTTGAATTCTGTTTTCTAATCTGAAAAAAGAAAACAATATATTTCAACGATACTACTGTTTGAATAGTGCTACTTTTCTAGGATACAGTGAGCCATGTCAACTGTTCCAGAAAATATTGATGAGTTCGATGATGATGTTGAGGACTTCACTAAGGAGTGTGTAACGAGGCCAAAGAGGAGACAGAAAACGAAGAAAAAAATGTTGCTGCAGAAAGCTACTGATGACAGAATCATGGTGGAGGTGAATGCATTTGGTGTTCATTGTGGTGATGGTTGGACAAACCTAGCTAACTACTGTGGCGTCTTGGTGAAGGATTATGTGTCGATTCTCTATGACGACTGGCGACATGTACCTGATAAAGTAAAAGATGAGTTGTGGGAACATCTTCTGGTATGCAATAATCAAATTGTATTAGAATGGAATTTTATGATTTTTTTTAAATTTTGTATATCGACTTTACTGATTGTGTTATATTTATTCTTCCAGAAACTGTTTGTGCTGACTTCAAGGTCTAAGAAGCAAGTTTTTGCCACTATGAGTGTTGCTTTGAGACAATTCCGGTTCACTCTACGGAGTGATTTCATCTTACCACATATGGATGACTTCACGAAGCTAAGATATCCTCCTGAAGAGTATAAGCATATTCGCACTGACGAGTGTTGTCTTTGTGAAAAAGACTTTCACAGAAGAGTTTCAAGTAAGTATCAGTAGCAATAATGTATTAGAATGTATTACTTCAATCCTTTGTAGGTACTGCCCTAACATAATCTTAATCCAATCCTTTGTAGGTAAAGAATCAAAGAGGAAAAGATATAAGGAAAAAGAACAAGTATGACCTTCTTACTCAAGAAGAAGGTTAATTTGAATATGCATAATGATTACATAATGAAAAACACTTTAATTATGTTAAGCAATCATATATCTTTCCTTAAGTTTGTCTTCTATAGTTTTAATTATTTAAGTATTTATGTTTGTAATGTGATAGGAAAAGGAGCTTGGAGCTAATGTCATGGACATTGATCGAGTGGATACATGGGTATGGGTCCATCAGGGCAAAGATGGAGAATTTGATGATGAAGTGAAAGCTATTGTAGAAAAAATACTAAGTCTATCTAACTGACATTTTAAATCGGGTTTATTTTAAAGCTAGTGAAAGTAAATATAAGCTTTTCACATTTATAAGTGGACACTAATGAATACTTTGACATGCCAAAACCATGCATGTCTGAGAAGCAAAAAGAGAAAAGCATTTGTGAAAAGAGATATGAGATGATAGTAGAACAACTTCGTGATATGAAAGCACAGTTCAGTTCCTACGCCGGTAGTGACATTGGTAGTTGCAGTGTCGCAACGAAGTCCCCAAGTGGTGAAATTGGAAAACGAAAGGTTTATATTTATCTTTTGTAGTGTGTATATTTGTTAATTTAGACTTCACTTCACTAACTCCGATAATTATTTTATGATTATTTTAGGCGACTGGAGAGGTTGAAAAGCCGGTTTATACTCCCACGAAAACACATATTCATAGTCAACTTAGTACATCTCCTAGACACACCTCTGTAGAGAAAGAAGTTGTACCGCCAACAACTGGACCAAAGCCCAACAAACAGAGAAAGGACAAAAAACCAGAGGTCTTTTCTGAAAAATCACCGAAGAAGGTAAATGTTGTTTGCAGTTAGTACTATTCTCAGTCACATTTAGGATGGATAGTTTTACTCATTCAATTACAGTTAGTAACATGATGAATTGTTTTTCCCAGGAAGTTGAAGTTGATGACATGGGTTGGCTAGAAGAGCCCGAGGCAGTCCACTTTGGTGCAGATGAAGAACAACAATGCACCAAAACTAAGAAGTTTCAAAGGTGCACTCCAAAGAAGATTGAAACAAATCCCCAGCTTCCCAGAAGATCCCTGCGACACATATTAGACAAGACTGACACACCATTTAAAGGTGTAAAGGAAGAATTGGGGAATGATGACGTGGAAGTGGTGAAAGTCAATAGGCCTCAAATGAAAAAGAAAAGTGCTCCAGTCAGGAAGCTTACTATGCAACGAACAACAAGGTCCATAGCAAAGAAAAGAAAAGAACAAAGCCTGAACATGAAGGTCTTAAACTGTGATCAACTGTGCCGCATAGTGATCAATTGTGAGAAGGTCTCAACTCTGTGATAGAAATTTGGTGCAAGTAAGTGTCTAGCAAATACATGAATCTGCCTTGGGAATTTTTAGTACAAATTTCACTGTTTTTTTTATTTGCAGGAACCTTTATGAAAAAATGATGGAAGATGGAGGGGAAATGCCTGTCCAGTTTGGTACATCAGCTGCGATACCACGTCCAAGGAGACCATCTCATGATTCCATCACAAGGAGGTCCCAATACATATCAGAACTTTTGGGCATCGTTTACTTGGACAATCACATTACTCCCGTACAATTCAGGGTGCGTTTTCTGTAAAAATTGCCTCTGGTCTAGACATAGAGTACGAATGAGAATGTCAGGGAGGAGACACAATCAGAAAATCCAGATTTTCAAGGAATGATAAAGCCACAATAAAGAGAATAAAAAATAATATTAATTATAATGATATTAATAATAAAACTTACAGATTTATTTAGAGTGAATGCTAAAGCTAGCAGAGTTGTGGGAGTGCAATCGGTTCACGGAAGAATTAATGGGAAGACCCGAACAGAGGAAGGTGAACAAGACAACTCAAATATATAATTAATTATCGAACGATTAAAATAATAATGAAAGGAAAGTTGTTAAGTACTTAACGTTTATTCATGGTGATGTAGTTCTCTGGTGTTAAAGAGTATTCCGAACAAGATATTTTAGAAGTACGTGAAGAATGAGTTGCTTATGCAGTGACTTTGGTGAAAGAGTATGTGCATGATTTCAGTTTTCAAATAATTGTTCAGATTCAAACTCGATGAATGGGTCGGGCCGTG